>JAQQSE010000251.1:0-491989 GCA_035772565.1 Antheraea assamensis
CCAAGGAATATTCTAAAAAAGAATTAGCGAAAATCGGTCACTGGTTCTGGAGTTTGCGCTTAGCACCAATTAGCGATTAATTTTTATATAATAGAGTCTTAAATGGCGACAATTTGTTTTTATACTGGGTGGCAATTTATGTTGTGTATGGAGACGTAACCGTAGGAAGCGCGAGCGGGTCACGTTATTTCGGCAGCTACATTCGACACAGTCCCGTACAATAAATATTGTAGTCATTTTTATTATAAAAACAGGTAAACATTGTAGTCAAATGCTATTTACATGACGTTATACAGTCCTTCTACATAATAACAAATATATATTGTAACTTTAATGTCCGCAGAATATGTAGGGCACTGTTCCAATTGTCCGTTTTCTTAGAATTTGTCCTGGACTTCTCGTAACATCCTGAATAAAGTTAATGTCAGTACGTTACGGCAATGTGTTTTAAAATTCACGCATCTATACTGCCTTCAACATTGCATTTATCAATCAAAGCCGTCCACTCTGTAAAAGGTATTTTCATAAAAAAATATAAATGTATTAATTCTATTTATTACTAGTTAATACGCGCGATTTCGTCTGTCTCGTTACTATTTTAACATTACATTTTATGTATGGAGAAAACGTTGCCCCTTTTTCAACTATACTCTTCTGCACTGAACTACCGTCGCTAAACGGGTAGTAGGATTTTAATAATTGTAATATCTTAAATTTTAATAACATTGTATTAAATAAAGCTCTCGTAATAATCTTTTAGATAAGGACCAACTGTCGAAGAAGTAAAGGAAATAGTAATGAAATCCATCCAGTAGTTTTACTACTACTTAGATCCTAGATTTTTATATATATATAAGTAAGATATTTCAATGCCTATTACTTTTAACCTCTTAATTATTACTTTTATACTATACCTGATTTTTAAGCCTGCTTGTCCATCTATTTCGAACATCAACTTCGGTTTTTCAAAATTTAAGTATGGCAACCTAGTGGATGCGTTTCTTCAAACAATACTTGGCCAGGTATAAAATCTTTATAAAAAAATTTTATAGCGTTGCCCCTATGTTAGTTCCTAAAGGATGGCCTTTGTCATACAAATCTCATTAGAAGATCAAAGCCTTGTTAGTGTATGACCCTTAAGGGTGGAGGGAGAAAACCTCCTTAAAAGTTACCGTTGGGAGAAAACCACGTAAAAAAGTTACGGAGGTAGTGCCTTCGGGCGGCGGGAGGGAGGAAACCTCGGTAAACAAAGTCACCGGGGAGAAAACCACGTTAAAAGTTACGGGTGTTGAGGAGACAACTCGTTAAAAAACAGCGGGAGGCCTTCGGGCGGAGGGAGTAAAAACCTCGTTAAAAGTTACCGTGGGAGGGAAACCCTCGTTAAAAAGTGACAGAGGAACGGCCTTTGGGCGGAGGGAGAGGGAGAAAAACCTCATTAAAAAGTTCCTGTGGGAGGAAACCACATTAAAAAGTGACAGAGGGGTGCCTTCGGGCGGAGGGAGAGGGAGAAAACCTCGTTAAAAGTCACCGTGGTAGAAAACCACGTAAAAAAGTTACAGGTGGTGGTGGTTGGAGGGGGTGACCCCTTGACTGCCAAACCGGACCAAGGAGGGAAGGGGCTGGGGACCTGACTTTCCATTGCACATTGGTTCGGTAGACGGTAGGCAGCTTGACCGGGCTGTCCGTCGCGGTCAGGGCGTTCGCGCTGGGCCTTGTCGCCGGGGTGGCATGGTGCTTGCTTGTTCGATCCCGTGCCACTCCATAGCGCGGCAGACGGTATCTTGTGGGTTTTTTTAGTCAGTAAGAGTCTGACACCCCACAGCTCCCCAGGGCTGTGGGGTCCAATGAAGGATTTCTTCCCACATTAAAAAAACAAAAAAAAAAAAAATACCCTTAAGGAAAACGGAAAAAATATTGTGTTGTAGATTGCTGTCATATATATATATATATATATATATATATATATATTCTCATATATTTATCAATTGTATAAATCCATTGCAAAAATGAAAATTGTGTGGTTTTATAAACCACGCTGCAAGTGAAACTTTTTTTCGTATCATTTCATATATATTCATTGGGACCAGGTCTATGGTCTTGCAGTTGGCTCCTCACAGACTGATGATGATGATTGACGTAAAACAATATTCATTTTCCAAAAAAAGGCTAAAAAGTCGCTATACTTCCTTCACCAATGCGTTTATAGTCAATATGCTGTTCGAGATAAATGAATGCCGAGAATTAGAGTACTAATTTTATAAAGTAAATACTATAGGAATTTATTATCAAGTAACGATATATCTCATAAATTACTCGCGAGAGATTTAATAAATAGTTCCGCAACAACTAAAGTCAATATACAAATTTTATGAACCCGAAAACATCAAAGAACACGCTGCGCAGTCCACCTTAATTTCAAATGTTTCATGAACTGTAGTTACTAGTTCTCTGTTCTTTCGTTTTATTTCTAACAAGCCTCTGATACATTTGGGTTTAAAATAATCAACGCTAGTATTTTCGTGTTAGCGGTGTAATAACCGAACTGTAATGTTTATTAACAAGAAAATTGTAACTAATTAAATGACAATAAAGCCTTAAACCTACCAAACGCTCAAACAAGTTCCCTTGTGTATTTTCTAAATCCAAGGTACACTGTTAGACTATGAAATTACAATGGACACTCCCTTGAATCCTTTTCAATATAAATATAATTTTACTAATCGGTAAATGACAAAGTACTGAGGTAATTAAAATTTAAAAAACAGTACAATCGAATTACGAACGTCTTTCTCTTTGAAGTCTGTGAAATATGGAGATAGTTACGAAAAATTGTAAATGATAATGCAAAATACTTCCACAGACATTTGTAAATGTTTACAAACCATGAGCAAAAACTTATCCTTTGTATTTTAATAACTATATAATCTTTTTAAACTGTAATGAAAATATAGCTATAACGTAGAAATTAGTTCAATTTAGTTTACTTTAAAAACCATGCGTTGATACACTCTGTATAGCGCAATAAACATACTAACTAATATTATAAACGCGAAAGTGTCTTTGTTTGTCTGTTAGTTACGTATACACGTCTTAACTACTCGACCGTCCATCATTAAATTTTATGTACACTTTCTCAGTGACACAGAAAAACACTTAGGGTACATTTCATTCAGAAAAAGAGTACTATTACCGAGGGATAGGTGGAAATAAATTAACCTCTCGGATGATTATTTAAGACCCACATTTCAAAATGGCGGATTACGTTTCTACTTTTATTTTTTATTTCACATTATGCATTGTACATTTCATGGTGTAGTAAAAATAATGTTAAAATATATATTACATAAAAAGTATAATTTTAGAAATACTTCATTTGGTCTTTTTCAATTTTTTTTTAATAAACCTAGATTTTTTTGTGCTTATGGGTACCCACAGTGCTGTACACCTTTTGAGGTCTACATTCGTTTGTATAGAATTTAAACATTTATGGTTTTGAATATTCCAGGGATTAACGTGAACGAAACCGCTGCCAAAAGATAGTTCTCTATAAAAAAGAAAAACGTTCATAATATAAACGTCAGTAGATATTTAGTCGGAATTATAATTATTATTATGTTATCGGTTTAATAACAGGCTCCGGTGATGAAATTGTTAAGAAAGACACAAGCGGTCTTATTACAATATCAAAAATTAACAAGTGTTTAACACGAGTTCTACTAAACAGTATCTAAAATTTGAAACCTTGTTTTAAAATATGCGTAAACACTGTGACGGGTTTAGTGTTGACAACACCGGTTCTTGTTTGATCACTTGGACGGGTGACCCCCTGGGATAACTGCGTGACGTTGGCTATTTGTTGTATTTTTTTCAAAATAAAATGTTTCCCTGAAATACAAAAGTTTCACTTCTATCCGTGTCTGTCTTTACGACACACCCTATTTTTTTTTAACGACTTAATTACTCTTCTTATAACGTTTTTTATCCCACAATATAAATAACGCTATGAGTTCGTCGCTAAGCGAATACTAAAATCTTTCTTTTTTTTCATAATTAAGCGTATAACTTTCATTAGTACACTATAAACTTTAATATTAAAATACAAAATGCGATCTGATTGAGATTTATAACTGGCTACTCTTTCGCGATTAAATACTAACTTATAAAAAGTTGGGTTAGAGCTCATGACGCACAGGTCAACACTGTTGGAGGCATAAGCCTAAAAAAATATCTGATTTATTACAAAAGTTTATAATAAATGATATATTGTATACTGTAAAATTTACTTTTAAATTATTGTTTCATTTGTAAAAACTTTTTTTTTACTAAATCAAAAAAATTGCAATGCACGATGCCGTGAAAAAAAAAACATAAATGTAATCCGCCATTTTGAGATTTGCGTCCTAAAAATTTTGCCGAGGGGTTAAAATAATAAAACTAATTTTTAAATCGTGAGTTTATTTAATTGTCTGTTACAAAGGAATGTGTATTTTGTGATGTGGTATTTCAATTCTTCACCGATTGTAGTCACTTCCGCGATCTCGTCGGCTGATGAAGGTTCTGGAAGCGAGCGATTATTATTTTATTAATATATCTGGTATTTGTGTTTGTACGTGTATTTATTTCTTTATTTTTCTTTCTTATATTTCTTTATTATTACCATTAAATTATTAGTTAATCTCAGCTATAAAGGCGGTTTCCATGTTATTTAACTAAAAGGAGGGCTCGAATGATTTTTAATAAATTTTCAAAATTATATATATATTTCGTTTTCACGTATTTTGATTACATGTTATGTACACGACAAGCCCAATAAATTATATAAATGGGTTATAAAGATTACCTAAATGTTGCCAGACTGAAGGCGGAAATACGGGTTGTTGGGAAAATACGTAAACTATCTTCGAATCTCTTCTGACACCTTTATCAGCTGCAACCGATTCCTTCCTCTTCATTTCAGCGCGATACCAGAACGCCGGTTTACTGGAATTATATAAATGTTTACTTTATTTTTACAGTTTTTGCCCGCGACTTCACTCGCAATCTAGAGAAGAATCCAACCAAATCTAGAATACAAATACTGTTCCCCTGATATAGGTCAAATGTATATTAACGCGAGTGAAGCCGCAAGCAAATGCTAGTTGTCGATAATAATAACGGACAACGTATAGTGGATAGCAGAATAATGACGTCATCAGTTATTCGTTATATATTGCGTAGGAATAATCCATTATATTTTTAATCATTTTTACTCAATAACAGTGCACACTTGACCTTAATTGAAATTCGAAATTTTGAAGGGAAATTTCTTATGGGAATGGCTTTGAGGCATTGACATTCTGATCGGCTGATATTTTAGTGTAACAAAAACTAAAACTTGTGGTTAATACTGTGTCTGATAGAGTGTTGAATACACTGTTTCACGCCCGACTACCGAAGTTAAGCAATGTCGGGTGAGGTCAGTACTTGGATCTGGACCTTTGGGACCCATCTTCCCATTGCACAGGTCCGGCGGACGGAGGAGACGACCGGTGTGTACATGGTCGTCTCCTGACAAGGTCGGGACCCGGTGACGCTGTTTGACACCGGGACAACCGCTGGGGCGGCACGATGAATGCTTTAGAGATCTCGTGCCGCCCCAATCCCATAGTGGCAGATGTACACCGTGGGGTTTGAAGGATTTCACCACGAAAAAAAGGTCAGTACTTGGATGGGTGACCGCCTGTGAACACCGCGTGACGTTTCTTATATATATATATTAATTAACACGTTTCCCTGTAATACAAAAGTTTCACTTCTACCGTGTCTTTACGACACACCCTGTTTTTTTTTTTTTGTTTTTTTGGTCAAATATTGTTTACACGATTATTACAATATTTCTCAGGTAAGTCAATAAAGAAAGAAAAGACTTACTTCAAATGATCTCGCACAATGTTGTTAGCTACGGGCATCGTGACTCTTTGAACGGGGTCGCTCATGAGTTGACCGACTGTTTTGATCGGCGACTTTTCGGACACGTAATATTCTAGTAAACGTGTCGAAATCGGTTTTAAATTAGCTGGAAATTAAAAAATTAAACTTCTTAATACAAGTAAGTCGAGAAGAAAGCCGGGTCAATACAATGAATGATAATAGACTCAATTGCCAATTCAAAAAAAAGCTGTTGTTTATTATGACTTTTTTTTATAGTTATCTAGTTTATTTTATGCTAGAAAAAAGTAAAAGCTCAATATTTCGAGAAATTACGATCTTAGAGATTTTTTTTTTATTTTTGTAGAAAATGAAATTTCCTACAAATATATGCCTCAGTAATATTTTTCCTGTAAGTTCAGCCATTAATAAAATAACAACAAATAAAAACAAAAATCTAGAAATTTCAACATTATTTGACTTCAGTTCATTATACAAGTCGTATTGCCTCACCGGTGTGAGTTACACTTAAGTCGCAATAGACATTTTCGTAGAACGCTTAATTCTGAGTAATTTCAGAGTTCCGAACTATATAATAGTAGACAGTGCCAGCGAGTTATAAAAGTAATAAAAAAAAATTTGAACATTACGTATCTTTTAAATGGGAAATCTTGTTACCAGTTAATATTAAAGGCTTAATTAAATATATACAGGCAATTTTTTTTTACATATTTCCAATAAAAATTTTGCGTAGCAACCGAAAAACAATACTCGTTAAAAAAAAAAAACATCCTAATATATATAAACTTTTTTTTATACTTTGTAGGTTCTAACGTCTGTCCACAATCTTAGTTAATATTAAATGATGGTCTGGTCTAAGATGGTAACGCACTATGACTAGGTTTATTAGTAACTAGGTTAAGCATACTTATATAGTCATGTAACATCAGATGACACTGTAGTCAAATGCTAAAACTGATAAAGTATTTTTTTTTAAAGTGTTCGACCTATATTTGTTATTAATATGTAATTAAATATTGTAAACGAACCAAAGTCAGCTCTCAGACTGGTCTCAGCTCGGTACAAATGTTCCAAGCACACGTGCACTTGAGCGAACTTCGTGAGTAGGTTTTTCCATGGATTTATGTCGATTTCGTCGGCTATTATCGGAACCTAAAACACATTTTGAGGATAGTTTGAGCTTCGAATGAAAATTATCGATGTAACACACCATGAAGTTAGTTCAATTAGAATTAGAATTGTATCTTGGATTTAGAAAATACAACGGGGAACTGCTAAAATCGAATAGCAAATATATACATTTTACATAATTTGTATGTGTCGGCTCGCGCGGGGTAGTACCACCCTCTCACAGAAAGCCGACGTGAGGTAACAGTGGTTGCACTGTTGCGTTTCGTTCGGTCAGTGAGAGCGCCGGAGGCCCACATATATTAAAAGGCCGGCAACGCACTTGCGACTCCCCTGGTGTTGCTAGTGTCTATGGACGGCGGTGATCACTTACCATCAGGTGACCCACCTGTTCGTTTGCCCCCTATAATATAAAAAAAAAATGTTTTTTTTTATCACAGTTTTACTCGTAAGACACTTTGTCTCACTCACCTCATTCACGTCCTTTTTCTCGGCAACGAGGCCGTGTTTCTTGAGCGACGCGAAGTCGTCGACGGTCAGCTCATTCGCATCGTCGATGTAGAACGATTCGCTGTCGAGACGAATCGAGTTCTCGCCGGCGGCGAGACTCTCGAACGGGTTCAGGGTGAAATCACCGCCGGTCATCGTCATCTCGTGTATCGTTTGGTTTATTTGTTCGATCGATTCGAATGTCCTTATAAGAAACAAATAAACGCCATTCAACGAAAATCAGCGCTGGAGGATTAATCCCCTTCAGCACATATAGCTGACTCGGGGCCCATTTGCCGCCACACACACAAGTACTTACTTCATCGAAAATTTGTATTTGTTAGTTTTGTTTCGATTATAGTTATGTAATAATTTGTAGTAATAATTGGATCAATTGTGTGAGGTAAATAAATGTGTTTTCTTTGTTTCTTTCATCATCACATCAGCCTGTCTGAGACCTATTGGCCTCTTCTAAAAAGAAGGCACGGTGTCTTTTTAATGTCCCGAATTACGTACTTCCCGTGTTAAAAATTTCATCATAAACCCGTTGAAAATTAAACAAAAAATTTAACAATTTTGAAAAACATAAATTGAAGAATGATGTGTACGCTTCCCGTGTGCAAAATATCATAAAAATCGGTAAACCAGTTTTCATACAAACAGACAGATAACATTCTTTTTTAACGTCATATCCGTGATCATTGACCTTTTTAAGTGTACCGTGTAAACTTGAGAAAAAAAAAACGAAATTTACAGGCAAAACTACAGATTTATTCATGAAAATGTCGTCTCAAATCTGATTTAATATTCAACCATACTACGTGACTCGTGTATGAATTTTTTTTTATCTCCTCCCACCCCTTGGTAACTATCCGTAGTACATGAGAAAAACCCCCTCCCCCTTTAGATTTCACGCCTTATTTACCTAATTCATTAGTCTTTTTTGTATTGCTTGTAAAATTTAATGAACGAATTATACAGTCGATCATTGAACGACAATATTGTATCGTCAGAAAGTCACGTCGATTTGCCTGGCAACGGCACTGCACTATACACTGTTACTTTTTAATCTGTTGACGTCCCAATCAATATGCGTCAGTGTTACCACTTGTCAGTTTTACAAGCGTTAAACGTTGCGCGACAGGTTTGGTTATAGCTCGAAATAGCGCGAAAGTTCCTTTAGATGACATTGACAATTTGATTAACACCGAAGTCCCATCCCCTCTTCCCTGTAACTAAATATGGTACTTTGAAGACCTCCCTCCGCCATAAGTGTCGAGGAAGTTTTAAAAAAACCTGCCAACTGAGAGTTATCTCAGAGAGTACTTCATAGACCCGTAGTTATACGAAAATAATGTATGATGTCATCATTTATTCAAGCGCAGACGAAGTTGCAGTCCATCGTTAGTATCAATACATGTATGTATATCGGCTGTTTAGGTACCATAATATGCGCATGCGCATCACACCGCTTGCCCCACTTCCCCACAACAAGAAAATATATACATCGTTGAACTTGTCCAAAAGAACTTCTGAAGAAGAAATCGTGATATCCTGAAATATTTTTTAATCTGTCCTAACCAAGCGTCTAAGAAGTAATATAAAAAAAAATCATCTAAATATATCGAATATTTCTGCATGACGTGCGCACAACGGCAAACATCTATTTTTTTTTTAACACTAGATATATATTTATAAAATAAAACTCCGTACCTCGCATCGTTGTTCCAGATACCGGCTATGAAGAAGGAATGTTCTAGAAGCGACATAACTCTTGTGTACTCCCACATGGTTTTCTCCACGCCGACCTGCCCCACCAGCGACAACGCTTGCGGTGGACTACTTCGGAGGTTCTTCAGCACTTTCGAAGCTTGCGAGTGACCCCGGGACAGTTTCAAAACCAATTTCGACAGATACGATTTGTTGTTTGCATCAATCTAGTACAAAAATCATCATCATCATCTTACCCTTATACCACCTAAGTAGGGTCGGCAGAACAAGTTTTCCTTTCCCACTCTCCTCTGTCAGATGTCATCTCAGTATTCACACCTTTTATACATATATCATTTTTCATACAATCTGTCTGGTAGTACGTCTGTTTATTTTTTTCCGGCTGAGCTCGGAAACGGTTACACCGATTTTCACTGGCAGATAGCTGATATTATAAGGTATAACTTAGGCTACTTTTATTTTATACTAGCTGTTAAACGCGACTTTGTCCGCGTGGAATTTGTCAACAAATTTTGTTCAGCATTTCAGCATAAAGGCGCGCGCATACTGGAAATAGATTATTTAATTTATGATATTTGCGCAGAACCCTAATTTTTTTTTTTCAAAGATAAAAGTAGTCAAATATACTCCTTATACAATAAACTATCTACAGAGTCCAGTCAGAATAGGTCACAAGATGGTTCGGAACAAACAGACAGGCAGAAATTTTAAAAACTCTTTTTTTTTGTTATAATTATTATATTACATAGTATATATACCCTATTAAGGCAGATTTATAAATTAAAAAAGTAAAAGCCACTACACTACACTTTAATGATTCCTTTAATATACTTCACCGTTTTTCATCTCAAAAATCAAATTAATTACCACTGTACCAGAACTTTTAGTATGAAATTTAAAATCCATAATAAGAAAATATTTAACTGTACTCACAAACGGTCTAATTTTTCCAGATGATATAAATTTTAACGCATCTATTAGCAATGTTATAAGTTCTTCAGCGGTTTCACAATCTGTAATAATATTATAATTATGCATATATATATCACTTTTCACTCTAAAAAGATTGAGAATTTGATTAATTTTGGAATAAGTTAAAAAAAATCACATTTAGCAAGAATTCTCTTTTGATATTTCACACTTAAAGACATTAATAAACTTTTATAATTTTTAATATTAGTTACTATCTGATACAAGCGACTTCGTGTGTACTGTTTATTATCTTACATATATATTTTATTTAGAAGGAAAAAATATTCAGATTATTTCCCCTGTCCTGCGCATGCGTACCACATCGCTTGCCCCTTATAAAAATTGTAGTGTCTTAAAACCTTAATAACTTTAAATTAAGCAACTATATTGTGATATTTGTTATTAGATAAGGGCTAAGTATCTAAGAAGAACTAAAAGAAATTGGTCGAAATCTATCTGGTAGCTTTTGTCTACAACGACAGACATTTATCATTTTATTTATATAGCTTTAACTCACCTCTCAACACATCCCAAAGTTTGTATGTAAAATCATTACTAGAACCCTGTACATTCATCGAGCTAAGGCATTGTTTCAGACTGTTAGTGTCTTCCGTGATACAAATACAACCACCAGTCGGACATTCTGCTGTGTACGCATAAATTTCAGTTTCATTCAGAAGTTCGTTGAGGCGTTTTGTCACATTCGTCCGTTTTATCCCCGGATTGGTTATTCTGTAAAACACATATTAAATTTATACTAAGCATAATAAATTATATTGACAGTGGAAAGTCTGAATGATACACGGTCCATTGAATATTTGTATGTTAAACTATTAACCTTTACAGCATTAATATAAAGTATTTTAAATTTAAAGAAATTCTTTTATACAACGAATAACATTGTGTCATAGAAAAAATATATTTATTGTTATTTTAGGATACCCCGTAAACTAAATAAATACAAAAGTGAGTTTCTTTGTTTGGACTCTGTCAGGAATAAAGAGAAAGATAGAGGACTTTTCATCCAGAAAAAGAGTGATGTTCCTGAGTGATGGTAGGTGTTCGTAGGTGGTAGAGCTACGCTGAAGCTATGACTGGTTTCAGCATGAATGTGTCGGCTCGCCCGACGCGCGGGGTAGTACCACCCGACACACAGACGTGAGCCGACGTGAAGTAACAGTGTTCGGTCAGTGAGAGCGCCGGAGGCCCACATATATTAAAAGGCCGGCAACGCACTTGCGACTCCCCTGGTGTTGCTAGCGTCTATGGACGGCGGTGATCACTTACCATCAGGTGATCCACCTGTTCGTTTGCCCCCTATAATATAAAAAAAAGATAGGTTACATTTAAATTAACGCGCACAAAGCCGTGGGCAAAAGATAGTAATATAATAAATGAATGATACATTACAAAACTATTATTACTGGTGCATGCATAGTAATTGTCAATTTCATGCCTACAATTCAAGTCACTACAATCAATAAGATCAAATGTTCATCAGAATTAACAATTATAAATTTTAGATTTTCGTAGAACCATAAAGTCAACGTAGATGGCGTCAGAAACAAGTTTGCTACAAAAAAATAGCAAACCATTACTGTTTATAAATGTAGTACGTAAATGGGTCGGTAGATGGCGCTTAAATCAACTGTTCATTAGATGTCACATCAAAGATATTTCTAATGCCCGGTTTCTGAAGCATTTTAACTGTAGTTTATCTGTTTAATAGCGCTATCGGTTCGATAACTTGTCAATTTGGGTTTCTGAACACACAATGACACGAGAAATGTCAGTCTACGTCTCATTCTGTATTCAGAAACGCATTGACAGTTAGCCGCTTGTCTTATGGATAACGTTATTGAATCAATAGCTATTGATAGTTTAACTGACGGCTTCAGAAACCGGGCATAAGACAGTTTTTCTTTTATATGCCACTAAATTATGATAAAACAAAATTCGTAATTAATACGTAGTCGAGTTTTTGATAATGGTGATTTATAATATAAGTTATAATGTGAAGTTTATTTTTATTTGATAATTGATAAATTGCACACTATACTTATTTACCTTATACCTGCAGTTTCTAGGTTAACAGAAGCAAATCCAGCAACGGTCATGTCTACTAGAAGTTGGTTAATATTATGTAAAGCACACACAGATTTCCATATAGCATTGCAAGGGCTTGCTAAATGTCCAACAATAACTTCTTGCTCCTGAAATATATATTGAACAAGATATTATTTTTGAACGTGATACCGTCTTATACATCGATGAACGCCGGTTGCACGCAAGAAAACGCATGGCTCATTGTCACGTTCCGCCTGAGCCAAGCATGCAAGTGAGAAACGCGATCGACCTTAGCGTTCGGTTTGTGACGCATCTATCTCTCTTCAACTGCATCAGTAATTCAGTGTCAGTAATTAAATTTAATTCATAAAAGTATGCAATTTTTTCATCAATGTTTCCTAATTAAGTTATCACATAAAACAATAGTTTGTAAACTGACTTTATACACCGAAAATTTTTCTTTTTAAATTATTCATTTAAAAATATTGTATATGTAAATTTTATTTGTGTACTTACACTTCAAGAGAACATAAGCATTTATAACAAATAAAAAAAAAAAACAACTCTAAAATAAGTTTTTTGTAGTAATAATTATTGTAGTGTCACTCAAAAGCATTTTTGTATCTCATAAACTATGCTTATGTTTATTAATTATAGAAATAAATCAATTACAATTAATATTATTAAAGATCACTCCATAACATATAATCTATAGTATTCTATGAGATTTAGAATTCATGAGCGACCTTTGAAAATGTATGAATTAGGAAAATTTTGCAGCACGTCTTTTTGTGTGTATTACAAACAGTTTCCGTCATATGAGAATTTTAATTGTACAAAATCAAATTCTGTGCATTTTTTAAACTTCTAATATTCTCGAGTAACTCTTACAAATATTCAATACATCTACAATTTTCAGAGAGTTCCTCGAGACTACAAAATTTCACATAATGTAAAACTTATAAAGGAATGAACATGTTAAAATCAGGTTACCCATTTAAAGGAAGCAGAAATAAAGTAGGTATAATTAACTGTTAAATTTAGTTCCTTTGGATTCCATAATTATGAAATTGTTCATTTAATATGGTATTAACAATTATGTTAATAGAGTAGCTTGATTAGAAGCAAATAAATAAACTCTCTGGAAACAACTGAAAAATCTGCAATTAGGTGAATTAGCCTCATTAATATTTACACAAAATCTTCCTTATAACAGTTCTTTGACTTAACAAACTATAAAGAATAGACTTACAAATAGTATCTTACTGCTGATAATGGGCACCTGCAATGCCTTCCCGTTCCATTCACACTTCAACTCTGTCACTCCACCATGTGGAGCATTGAGTATCTCTTCAGAATTGTAAGAACTGTATGATATTCCTGACACCAAGTATTTGCAATCTACAAGTATGTCTATCTGGAATAGAATTATTACATTATCTGTTAACTAGCTTTTCTATCCCTTGGGAACAGTTCAATTTTTCTGCACGTAAGAACAAGGAGGAAAAAAGGACTTTCAGAGAAAACTATTTTTGAAAAAAAAAAGAGATACTCCTTTCTTTTTAAGACAAAATCATAATTTAATAACTTACCAAATCTGAATGTAGTTTTTCCTGTGCTGCATAATCCTCTACCAATTTATCCAGTATCACATCATCAAGAACCATAGCACCTTGATAAGTCACTATTCCCCTTGCAAAGTGAGATTTATCAGGCCTCACCATCAATAATAAAGGCTTAGAGATATCCGAGGGCTTCACTAATATCCACATAGAAGGTACAGCATCTGTGACTTCATGCCTATTCTTATTGTAAAGGTTGGCTACATCTCTGGAATTAAAGTAACATTTTTATTTATATCATGAAAGATTAAGTGTATTTTTTACATCAAAATTAATGATATAATGGAAAAAAATGGGCCACTCACAAATTGCTACAAAGTTTTTGTTTTAAACCTTTTTTAATTATGTTATTTGTTCACAGAATACATGAACCGCTACAGTTACAAAGAAACATCGCCTCATTGAGCATGTTTTATCAGCTGTATCATGGCAAGTGTTCTGAAGAATTATTTAACCTCATCCTATCTTCTCCTTTTCACAACAGACCACACGGGCGGGTACACGTCTTCACAGATTCACAGTAGCAACCAACTTAGCAAGAACGAAGAAGTTCGAAAATTCTTATCTTTGTCATACTGTGAAGATGTGGAAACACCTCCCGACTAGTGTGTTCCCTCCCTCTTATGATATCGGTCCTTCAAACGAGGCGTGAAGAGGCACTTTTGCAGGTCATCATGATGGCGATGACTGCCGTTGATATTTAACACCGACAGTCGCCGTTGCTTTGGACTGTACCGTACATACTGTCAGGTACTGTACAGTCATTTTGCCGAACTTAAATTAAAAAAACCGACAGATTTTTTTTTTGTTCTTGCTATATAACAATTTCAAGTATATATATATACTTGAGTGCCTGAGTATTAATCTTCTTGGTGTATTAAATAAATAAATTGGGTTCTAAAATTTTGTACACAATGTCCAAACACATTGTTGTAATAATCTAACTCATGTGTATTGAAGCAATGATGACTCAGTGTAATATTCAAACATCATATTGAATCTTCCAATGAGCCAGAGATTTCGGTGATGAAAACATTGTAATGTAACCATATCATTGTGGTAAGTCTTACTGTGATGCCTGCCTGGCTAGCTATCACCAACAAGTTTACACTATGTCACAGATCAACTGTGTGTTCTGGCTGCTGCATTTGAGAATCAGTTCTCACTAGATTTAACGTCACTGTCTTGAGAGGCATAGTACCTTTAGTCTAATGCTAAAAAGAAAAAAATAAAACTACCTTGCTGTGTCAATATCAATTGGACCATGACACGTTTCCTCCCTGTTCCATAATTGAGGTTCATCAGAAGCAAAGGTTTCATCCAAAATTGTATGTAAACTAAGATCCAATTTAAGAGGTGAACCAGTTAGATCTAATACTTCTGAAATTATAATTAATAGTGTTTTAATTTCCTTCATAAGAAATAACCATTAGATATCCTTACCGACTGTTAGAATTCTGAAAGCTATTTTTAGTTAAGTTACATAGAAGTGAGGCAGTTAGTTAATACTGTACAGAATTCAGTACATGAATAGTCATGACGAGGAGATGACTGAGATTTCCAGCTAAGATTGGCCTGCTTCAGTTTTGTAAAACAATCTCTGTTGTACAGCTCAATGACAGAGAAATACAAAGAGACATACAATCCCAGCTTAGCCAAATATCTCGGTCTTTTCCTTTACCCAAAAACAAAATCAAGGACCTGTAGGTATGTATAATATTAAAAAAAATGAGATTAAATAAAAGGTCTACTGTAAGAAGGTTCAAAAAGAATATATAAAACTTGATATGGAAACACTTTTATTTTTGTTTTATTATATAAATAACTGAATTATATTTAAATTGGGTACTAAATAACAAAATAAAACCATAATCATTTTACTACTCAATTAATTTTTGTGAACATACCAACTTCTCTATTATCTTTAATGGAAGTTTCTGGATAACTTGTTGACTGTTTAATCTGCAATATACATATATGGAAACATTAATATTTTTTAAATATATAAGTTTCTTTAAGTTAAAACCAATCTCAAATTTGGATAAAAATATTTAAGGAGTATCAGAGTATTTGTTTTTTTTTATGTTTTTAATAAAGCACATTAGATTGTGTGCACGAATACGTACAATTTCAGTGTTGGAAATATTAAATTAAAATCATATAATTGTGGTATGGAATATAAATTCGGCCAATATATGGAATCGTAGAAAGTTCATGTACGATACCAAAAATAAAGTTGTACATAATGATACATAAGATTTATTATACAAACCTTAGAGTAGACCAATACAATATCTTCACTAGTTTTTGTATACATTTCTACATAACTTGTACATTTCTGTTTTTCAATATAAAATTTGTCGTAAATTTCTAAGACTGGTAGTAATAAAGAATCCATTTTTAAATTAATATGTATAATTACACTATCAGTTTGCTGTTTGATTTGAAAACTGAGACATGTATTGAATAATTACAGTGAAACACAAAGTACTTCGTGAGTGAGACTTATTTAGTTCGTTATATTCTAATTTCAAAATTTGTTTAGTTAAAATTTGACAAATTGATTTCTTTCATTTATTAAGACTGCTGGATACTAGTTTTTTAAGCCTAATAAGTTTTATGAAATGCCAAGTTATTGCCAATAATAAAAATTGTGTGTGCCGATAATCAAAATAGTGAGAAAAAACTTTTTTATAAAAGAAAGGAAAATTAACATAAGTGAAGAGTGTTAAAATTATAGTTTATATAAACAATCTCGAATTGTTATTGTTCTATTATTGGATTTAAATTCAATTATAAGTAGTGACATCTAACATAATAAAGATGAATTAGTTTCCGTATTTTGTAAAGTCAAATATGTAAGTACGAAGAGTTGGCATTCGAATAAAGTCGTAATTTTCGGTCGACGTAGGGTAATATTTAAAAATATAGAGGACGCTAACATAGATGCGACTAATTATAGTTAATTTCAGTTATAGTGAATTGTTTACAATATGTCTAAATATTTTTTATTTCAAATTTCTTATGTCACCTTTGTTCTAGAGCCTTATTATTTTTATTATATGGTTTTCGTTTCATATTTGAACATCATATTTTCATTTAGGATTAAATGACGTAGTAGTAGAAAAAGTCTTGTTAGTACTCGTAATAAAAAGTATATGCTGGTTTATTACTATCGAGCCCACAGACTATTAATAGTACTGGACGGGACTTCATGTTTTGAGAAGTAACTTAGGCTTTTATTTAAGAAAGAAATGGGTTCCACGCTAATGTAATAAATTAAAGAAGCAATGAATAGATCCGCGCGCCCCTCCCGCACGTTTGCACTGAATATATTTTTATTTTACCAAATCCCAAGCGGTCGAACTCGAGGATAACAGCTAGTCAATAAACAATATTTTAAACAAACTTATTCAGTTCCGACGGGAATTTGAAATACGATTGAATAAAGCTCAATGTATTATTATAGCGTAGAATTTTCACTTAAGCTCGTAATACACCAACCGAATTATTAATTTTGTTGACATGAAACTGAAAGGTCAAAACTTTGGCAATACATTATTAATCCATTGATTAAAATAGTTATGGCAAATCTATAAATGTAAATACTATTCCTATAATCCTTGTAGACAAAGGTTCTATTCGTAATGTAATTTATCGTTAATTTTCTTGCTATTAAAAAATTGTAAAATGTATCGATTACTTAGTTGTAATTAGTAGATGCTTATTTAGTCAGTATCACTTTGTCCATTATGATATTTTATTTGTATTATAAATGTCATTGTAAAATTTTTAGGAGATTCGGGTCGTGATCTTAACTTTTCCTGTGACTTCAGTTAGCTGTGCAATCAGTTGACTAATTTTCAATTATTTTATAGGATGTTTTAATGTTTTTCTTCTTATTTATTTTATTTCCATTTGACATAAAAAAATTTTGACGGTGTCCTAAGTTGTTACGTTCTGTTTTATTTTTTATTTCTAATTCACAGGAATATTCTAACAGTGTATAACTTTATATTACTTAACACGAGTGTAGTTCTACTTAATACACTTTGATTCCGACACATAATAAAGTGGTAAAGTAAGTAAAAGTAATAATAATAAAGAAGGCACGATTTCTCATAATATGAAATAATTTCTGATTTCATATATCAATTGTAACATCAGGTTCAATAGGCAGAAATAATGGTCAATAACGAAAATTAGCTGCCAAAATAAAGAAGAAAACAAAAAGACATGCGGATCAACGTCCACCGTCCAGATGACAACACAATATAATTTATCAGATTTTTTATTATTGTCTAATAAATAAGCTCTTGCTTATTTACTATTTTCTTATTTGAAACTTCGTCCGACCAATTTGCCATACCTTTGTCTATTAATCAGCCGAATTAACAGCATAATCAGTACTTTTTAGAAGTCGATGTTTTTACGACTTTTTCATCTTTGGCTGTTAAACTAGTAGTATTTAATATTCGAAAAAGAATAATATTAGTCGCCAATAAAATTTGTTTTACATTTCTTCTATCTGCTGGGGTTGCGAATATCGCCGTTTTGTTTTTACCGCATTTAAACTTTACAAATGCCAGTCTGTTCCATGTGAAAGTAGTAGAGAAATATGAAATAGACTATTTACGATGGATTTTTACAAAGTAACTGCTTCTTCAATCAAATAATTTACACTGAATAAACGTGCTACAAATAATTTTATTTTATATAATATGTTGTTAAATAATACATACAAACGATCAAGCTAATCTTACATAAAGATATGGCGAAATATTGGCTGAATCCTCAATAGTGCGTTTGTCGTTGCGATGACATACACTTGAGCTTCTTCTTCTTCTTGCTTTGGCACCGCAGAAGCACTTGCCAGTGTCAGTGTTTTGTTTCAAGTAAGTATCTTGTGATAATTATAATGTTCTAACAAGATGATGGATTACTTGTTAGAATTTGCCATCGAGTTTTGGTGGCATCTCAGAATGCATGCTCCGTGGTATCATTTCCTATCCACTTCACTTGTGCATAATAACCGAACTATATTACGTAAAACACCACCAATATTACAAAATATAGAGTCTAATAACACAAGGTTATGAATAAAATATAAAAGCCACTAAATGACAGACTAAGATCCCGCCAAAAACTCTACACTTGAGCTGTATATTCCTAATTAATTTGAGTTAGTTATAGACTCATATAAAAAGTGTTAGAATTTGTATAAGGTTTCTAGCGCATAACGACAGTATTTCAATTTCATTTAATTCAATTATCAAGAAAATTATAGGTAGACGCCCGGAATTCAACGCACCCTCGCATAAAAGTTCTTTCAACTCAATCTTCAAGAGAACCATCTACAATTAACACACTTATGTTAGGACTGTGACGCTATTTGATTAATTATCGAATGCTAATAGCTTAAAAAAAAGAAAACAACTATAATAAGGTGGGTATACCATGGAAGGTCATGCTCTTTGTAAGGCCAATTATTCAGAAGTTATACTCGTACTTAATGTCGTCGGTTGATAAATCCCGTCTACTAACACTAACATCCATTTACCTCTATTTCCTTTGCAATACACATGTTTGCGCCGCAATTTTGTATGTGCGGTACTTCGTTTCGTTGACTACAGTCGTCGACGTTAAAGTTATAATAAGTGCACATAGAAAAAAGTAAGATTACGAAAAAATATTGGTCCTTATCGAAAAGAAAAATACGATTCTTCATTTGATATTAAGTTATTAAAATTTTAAGAAACTATGAGTAGTACTACGCGTTCATTGATATATGTTTCTTGTCATGGGACAAGCGGTGTGGTGCGCATGCACTGGACAATGTATACGAAGTCAATGTTATCAGCTAGTTTACACTTAAAAATAAAAGTGGACTGTTATTTGTTGGGGCTTATCTTTGAAATGGCTGAACCGATTGGACGAAACTTCTACTGAAGAGTTTTTCATGGTATACCTAATCTATCCTACATATCATTACGCTTTTTGTAGGGGCTAAAAGATAATGATAAAATTTAACGAGGTGACTTAAAACCTATAGACGTGTCACAGGATACACTGAAAAAAATATGATATAGAAACAAATTAAAGACCGCTCACAATTTCACAATTAATTGATATAAAACCAATGAAATAATACAATCATTTTCACAAGGACAATTCCGTAGGCATGAGCTAGTATATAATATTAGTTACTTAAAATATTAGTCGATATGAAATAACTTATTCGACTGTATATGACGTAACTGTAAATATAAGAAATGGTTACAAAACAATAAGCAATCACAAATTTATTGACCCAATTTTTTTATTTTTCATAGGATTTCACAAATATCTTCAAAAATTTAAACACATTAAGAAAATAATAAGTTAAATTAGGTGTAGCTGTTCCTCGGGCATGGATGCTTCGGTCGGTAACTGCACCGAATAGCGCGCAGGGAGTCAACCGCTGTATGTCATCAGTGCGGTGAACTATCACCGCGCAGCATACTCTGTCTGAGTGTGTTGCGTAGGAGGAGCAACGCCGCACTCTTGCTGCGGAGGTAGGAACGGATCTCTCCTTATATGGCTTTCACCACGCTCGGTAGCGAGTCTGTGTGGCATATTGTTACCTCCTTCTGCGAGGAAGTTGTCTTGCAGAAGGAAGCGGCGAAGAGGCTCCGCGAAGAGGACCCTCTTAGCGGCCTCTACGCTAAAGGAAGGCTGGCGGAAGGAGGAGGTGCTATGGTCGCCTCCTTCCGCCACCATAGGCGGGCCTGGGAAGGTGGGTCGTTGGACTAATTGCAACGGAGGAGAGGGCCGGTGTGTATACACTACACTGTCGTCTCCTAACATGGACGGGGCCCGGTAGTACTTTTTTTTTTTATTAACGTTGGAAATCCATTATGGATACCCATCCTCCCGGGGGAGAGAATGGGTTATGTCCGACTCGCACGGACTAAAACCTCACGGTGTACCGGCCACCGCTTTAAGTTGGGGCGGCATGGGACCGTGCTGAGCTATCACCATGCCGCCCCCAGCGGTCAGCCCGGCGAAAGATGGCCGCCGGGCTCCGTCCTTATAGGGAGGTACACTGGGTACACGACCAGCTACCTCCCCTCGTCCGCCGAACCTGTGCAATAAGGAGATGGGCCCCCCGGCCCATCCCCTCAGGTCCGGCTACGGAGGTGGAAGGAGGCGGACAAACCGCCGCCTCCTTCCACCGGCCCTCCTTTGGGGAAGACGGCCGCTGAGAGGGTCCGCCTCTCGGGCCCTCTCCGCCGCCTCTTTCTGCGAGATTACATCCTCGCAGAAAGAGGCCATCGCCGTCCAGGCGTCTTCGCTGCCGAGCATGGCCGCAACCACGCTCGGCAGCGACAGATTCCCTCCCACCGCCGCAGCCAGAGTGCGGCGCTGTACCGCCCACGCAGCACACTCAGACAGTGTGTGCTGCGCGGTGTCCACCTCAGCGCCGCACTCGTGGCATGCGGCGGTCGGCTCCCTGCGAGCGATCTGGTGCAGGTACCAACCAAAACAGCCATGGCCGGTCAGCACCTGCACCAGTCGGAACGTCAGGGAGCCCCACTCCCTTTCAAGCCACTGCGGCAGGACCGGGCGGATGGCGTCCATCGTATACCGTCCGTACCGCGCGTCCGCCAGATCCTGCCGCCACCGCTCCATAGTGATCTCCTTCCCCTCTCACCTCTTTTCCTCTATCTCCCTGGGAGCCGGAAGCTCCCCCGAATGTTTCCTTGCCGCCGTGAACTTGTACACGGCGGCAAGAACCCCCGCCTCCAGCTCCCAGGGCAGGGAGCCGGCGAGCGTGAAGGCCGCCGCCGAGGATACGGTGCGGTATCCTCTGATAGCCCTCAGTGCCACAATGCGCTGCGCAGCACGCAGCACCCGCACATTATCGACACCGAGGGCATCGGACCACACCGGGGCCCCGTAGACGGCCATCGCTCGCACGACTCCCATATAGAGTCGGCGGCACCCGGCACTTGGCCCCCCGATATTGGGGAGCAATCGGCCGAGCGCCGCCGCCGCTCCTGCTATACGCGGCCCGAGCCCCTCGAAATGGGGCTCGAACCGCCAGCGCCCGTCCAGGGTGAGGCCCAGATACTTGAAGCCCACCCAGGGGCCCGGTAGTACTGCTTGATGCCGGGCCAACCGCTGCGGCGACACGATGGACGCTGAAGAGATCTCGTGTCGCCCCAACAAAAGCGGCGGATGTACACCGCGGGGTTTTGGTGAGTAGGAGTCTCACACTATCCACCCTCTCACCCGGGAGGGTGTCGTGTCCATGATGGATTTACCCACGTTCAAACAAAAGGTGTAGCTGTTTTGAAGTTACTACCCTAACACATTTGAAGCTACAGTTCCACAAACAGAACTGTGTATTTGGTGCGCTGATATGTAATTTTATATTTTAAATATGTGGTTTCTGTTTTTATTTTTGTTTTGACCCGCACCAAATATCAATTCATAACCATGCCCACACTCAATATACTCGTATCCGTCACTGATGGTATATTACCTTATTTATTTATTGTCTTTACACTTAATACTCTGTAAAGTACACTTCTGAGTTTTTGGCGGGATCTTAGTCTGTCATGTAGTGGTTTTTATATTTTATTCTTAATCTTGTGTTATTAGACTCCATATTTTGTAATATTGGTGGTGTTTTACGTAATATAGTTCGGTTATTATGCACAAGTGAAGTGGATGGAAAATAATAGCACGGAGCATACATTCTGAGATGCCACAAAAATTCCATGGAAAGTTCTAACAAGAAAACCAAACACCATCTTGTTAGAACATTATAATTATCACAAGACACTTACTTGGCAAAATCTTATTACTTGACTCTGGCAAGTGCACAAACCGTGACGGAGCCAAAAAATAAAGAAGAAGAAGTACACTTCTGACATTTATAGATATTTGACGTCTGGGACTTTGTTCATACGAATATTTCATGAGAACTACTTGTCTTAACGGAACCAAAATAAACTGTACTTTTAAATTATATTTTATAACCATTACTGCTTCATATGAAATCATAATTTTCTGTAGCCCTATTCTTTACAAAGGCCCCAGTTTACTAATGAAAGTTCTATTAAAATCAGTTCAGCATTTTCCAAGATTAGTTCAAGCAAACGAATAGATAAGGAAAAAACAACTAATTAGATTGCTGCTAATATTCAAATAAACTTATAAGCTTAAGCAAAAATAAGCCTTTCAATACAGACAGACACTTTTATTTATAGAAAAAAATAAGTGGAAAATTATTTCTCACGTAGGTGTAGAAACGTCCGAATCCGAAAGTACCAGAGCAACATATTTGTTGAGGGAGTGTTAACCGCAACGGTAAAGCGTTAGTATACGGTAACTGGAACCTTATTAATTAGACAGAGATCCGATTGAGTGGGCTTTGTGAGAGTATCAAAGCGTGACTATCGTAATGCGATAACCCTTCGGGTTTCTATGAAACGAGAATAAAAACGTGCGATCGAGTGGATTCTTAAACTAAATCAACATCGATAACAGGTTTACGTAGTTTTAAAGTTTTTTGTAGATTATATCACAGAATTTATATATGTATTCTATACTTATTAGATTGACGTTCAGGTGCGAATTTTTTTTCATTAAATGTTCGTACTCTGAAGGGTGCCATATATTTGATATCGTTTTCTTTCTTAGTACACCTATGAGAAGTCGGGGTGGGCAGGTAGTAGCCAAAAATGTTGTACTTAAATTGTTGTGTTATAAAGAAAAATGTATGACATGTAGGTATTACAAAAATCAAAGTATAGTTTTTGCCTATTTGAACGTGCTAACCTTTAAGCATCAGATTTGCATTTTGTAGTGTATTTACTATGAAAAGTTATATGCTAAATTACACTATGCTACGGTTCTGTGGCGTGACACGATGCATCGGGAGCTAATGGCGGGTTCGCTGACTGTTGTGAACCGAACATAACCGAGAAGGCTCGAACTGTGAATGCCTATGAAAGTCGCGTGATTCAGTCGCGTTATCGGCTTTATAAACTTAAGTGCGTTGAGAGTAATATAAAACTTGTAGAATTTAAATACAAATGAAACCGGTATGCAAATGTAGTCGATAAATAAAATATCGGCTTACATCTAGAATATACAGTTTGATAACTAACTACATTTTTATCATTACAACGAATGTATGACACATAATTATGACACATACACATGTTTAGTGGTAAATCTCGAGTGCTTGTTTGAGGGAAACGGTATTAAAGCTATTGGAATGGAAGTGGAAGAAAAGTTGTATTGAAAATAATATTAAAGACCGTTCAACATTCACCGTGGGTGGATACATTTGGGATGTTCTATTGTTTTATAGTACATTTCTTATAAACGATTTAGTTTAAGCTTTCATAGGCTTTAATAAGAGATTCCCAGGACCAACCATTTGCTTAACCGAGGTAAAAAAAAAATGTTTAGTAGTAAATTGTGGTTTTCGTCTGTATAATTAATTTGGAAGATGTAGATAAATTAGAGAATTTTAAAGATTCACAAGTACATGACAGCTACTACAATATGACATTATTGACATTTCACAATGTATTTATACTGAGATTATTATACTGTTGTTCCACTTTACGCAATTTTGGGTATTATTTTAAACTTATATATTGCGTATTTTAATAAAGACATCATTTTCTTTAAACCAAATATCACAATAATTATAACCAATTTCACTTAAAATAAATAAGCCTGCTTAATGAAGATGCGAACAAAAATATGATTCGTAAATTGGAACGTTTTTGAATAATGAGACTGGATTGAATGAACGTGTAGCGACACACATACCTACATCAAACGTGGTATGTGTGTACTACAACAATGCAGGCGAAAAAACAGCGGCACTACAAAGTCCGAAATTAGTTGGCTTAACAACGCGATTAATTAAGACTTGCCGCCCAGGTGGCGACCACATGTTGTTACCTGGGTGCAATTATAATCTTACCAACAAACCGCAAATAATGCAATGAATTGTTATTATAACTTATTGTTTAATTATTTTACTGCCCAGATGTTAGTTCTTAGATTTATTTTGTTTTATAACTCCTTTTATTTTATAAGATTTTTTGTATTGCCGGTTCACTTTATCCATAAGTCTTTGCACATGTTGTGGTTCTTATAAATATGCACTTAACTCAATAAACAGGAGATTCGTAATCCAGCTGCCAAAGCGATTACTAGTCTGCACAAACGGAGTCAGTTATTTTATTTCAATCCTTCTGCTATTAGCAAGTGGTAACCATACTACCACTTCCGCTAAAGTGGTGACGCGACGCCGCTCCCGCGTCCTACAAACGCTATTCAGAGTTGTTGGTATAAAAATCAAAAACCAAATATATAGCTAGAGACCGCTTAAAGACTCTTTTGTAATAAAGTATTTTAAGCATGGGTGTTATAATTTTAGACATTGTTTAGTAAAACTCGTGTTAAACGCGTGTTCATTTTTGTTTTTGTAATAAGACCGTATATTTTTAACGTTGTCTAAAACAATAACCATAAAATAAACTCCACTTAAAAGAGTGGGCTTAGAATTTATAACGCGTATGATTTTCAGCAGTTTCTAGCTAAATGTTTAAATAAAGATTCGATTATTTCCGCAGGATGTGTTATCACTGCATATGACGTCAACGACGCGCTTTGGTGAAGTTATCCTTCTGAAAATTCACGTAGGCAGTTTTGGTAATCCGTTGGGAGTAGTACTCTTTTCTATGGAAAAATACTAAGACCTTTTGGATATGATTCATCCGATGCAGGCAATTCGAGTTTTTCACCATAACCAAGTGTTTTTTTTAATACAAAAAACATGTTTTCCATTAACTAGCTGTACCTATAACTTCACTCGCTTGACGTACAAGATTATTATTAATGTATTTGCAATATGGCTTTTTATACATTACGGGATTTTTATCGGGTTTTTTTTTTATAGAAGAGTAAGATAAAGCAGAACTCTAATATTTCTAATTAGGAATTTAGCATAAGATAAATTACAAAAATATTAACTGAAACCTATCCCACCTAAGTAGGGTCGACACAACATGTTTTCCTTTCCCACTCTCCCCTGTAAGATGTCATCTCAGTATTCACACTTTTTATACACATATCATTTTTTACACAATCCAATCACACCTTTTTCGGTCTTCCTCTACTCCTATATCTGTCCACTTTCAAACTCAAAAAACTGTTTTGTTACATGACTTTCATCTCTTCTCATAATACGCCCGTACCATGCTAACCTATTACTCCTCAACTTCTTTGTCACTGGTGCTATTTTCAAACTTCCTCTGATATACTCATTCTTAATCTTATCGATTCTTGTTACACCACACATCCATCTTAACATTTTCATTTCTGCCACGTGTAATCTTTTCTCATTCGTGTCTTTCGTAGCCCAGCACCGGATCCATATAACAAGGCTGGTGTTATTATAATTTTATACACCTTGCCCTTGAGTTTCAACGGCATTCGTGGGTTAAACACAAACCACATTGACAAACTAAACTGTTAATTTAAAATAATGGCGAAATGGTGAATGAATTCAAAAAGATAAGTAGCCTAGAACTATCTATGGAAAATTCCGTATCAAATAGGTACGTTCAGTAGTCTTAGAGCGACTGAGCCTCAAAAGAATTGTAGTTTTATTTTGAATAAAGTAGGCACATGTTCTTTTAATTACTGATAAAAGTACCTTATATTGGTTAAACAATTTTGAATATTATTGTATTACCGAAGTAATTTCGAATTAATTGTGTCGAGTATTGAGAAAATGTTTTGGAACGGGGTAACTTTGTAAAGTTTGAACAAAAGCGATACGAGTTGAAATCGTAAAGTTCGACGACGAATTACGCGTAAGCAGGAAAGGTAAGTGTGCCGAATGTGGGTATAAATTGGAATGGGAATACTCATAACTAATACAATGTGTGATGTATTCGAATGAACTACTTTAAATTTCTGGTTAATTTTACGAGAACTGGGAAATAATAATAGTAATAATAAGAAATTGTACAATACCGAATAGATTTTTTTTTTTTTTTTTATATTATAGGGGGCAAACGAACAGGTGGGTCACCTGATGGTAAGTGATCACCGCCGTCCATAGACACTAGCAACACCAGGGGAGTCGCAAGTGCGTTGCCGGCCTTTTAATATATGTGGGCCTCCGGCGCTCTCACTGACCGAACGAAACGCAACAGTGCAAGCACTGTTACTTCACGTCGGTTTTCTGTGAGAGGGTGGTACTACCCCGGGCGAGCTGACCCATTCATGCTGAAACCAGTAATAGCTTCAGCGTAGCTCTACCACCTACAAATAGAGATATTTGATATCTTGTGAGACAACTATAAGAAATAATCAGATAAAGAAATGTTCGAAAAACATGAGTCCTCAGTGCTAGTAGTTCACTAGGGACTACTAGGGGCACTTGGAGCTCAAGCTGGGGTACCGCATCGATCGATGTAGATTATAATTATTCTGCATTGGACAAAAGTTTTCAGTGAAGTAAAACATAGAACCTTTAATATGAACATTTTAAGTCGGGATTTGGCAGCTCCATTTCAGAGCTAGTCTAGGTTTAACATGTTACCATCTCAGGGCATTGTTTATGATATACGTATTTTTTTTAATTCTTTACATCTTTCTCATTTCTCCTCTTTTTTTATTCTATATACACATATTTTTATTTATATTTTTCAGATAAATATCACAGCGTTAATCGACGACAGGCTTAACCACCGGTCAACATCGAGTGTACCTGCCGAACAACCACGCCTTTTCATTATTTTTGTTGCAGTAAGCGGTGACAGCGACCAAACAATTTTTAGCGGAAGTGCGAACTAACGTCCACCATAATTTTCAATGATGAATTTCCGCAAAGTAACGCCTTCATCAATCAAATAAAATATTTAAGATTAAGATTTTAAGATAAAATAATCTTTTGCACGGGTGTAATAATGAAGAAAATGAGACCAATTTTTTCTTTTACAGCACGACCATGTATTAAAATGAAGTGGGAACTGAATGTCAATTTCTTACATTTGTCATTATTAAAGTTTTTCGTACTATCTTCTATCTCATTCGTTCACTCCTTTTTTACCTGTGGACTTTTTATACGAAGTACATTACTTTTCTGTACACATTTTCCTTCATGCAAACCTTCTCGTAATAATTATACAACACAACAAATAGTTTTTTTTTAATACTTTATAGGTAAACGTTTCGACCACAATCTCATCAGATATTAAATGATGATGTGGTCTAAGATGGTAAGTCACGCTTAACCTAGAGGGAGACAGGTTCTCAATTGCAGCTGCCGGAACACACCAACAGGTGCTTGGCGACAAATTTTCAACTTGACGGTGGTAGCTGGCCAGACGGACTTAGAAAAAGCCCTACCACCATGCTATGGTTTCATCACAATGTTT
Organism: Antheraea assamensis; assembly: GCA_035772565.1. Lineage (NCBI taxonomy): Eukaryota > Metazoa > Arthropoda > Insecta > Lepidoptera > Saturniidae > Antheraea > Antheraea assamensis. The sequence continues at coordinate 28,403 of JAQQSE010000251.1, forward strand.
TCCATCACCGAAAGCTGTAGTGATGCACTGAAATACATTCGGCAATAGATTTTCTTACGTATATGTAAATGATATAAAAGAAATCACAACCTTCTGAAAAGAAAGAAAAGATTCGATACGCGATTTTTTTCAATTTCATTTACTGTTTCAGAAAATCTGCATATAAATGTACAAGCGTATTTACTTAAACATGCAATCGTACTCAAGTAGGTAGCCAAATTAGAATCCTTTCACTGGGATAAGGGTATCTCGTCAAATTTTATATATGCTTGATCTGAGGTAAGAGTAACAATCTCTTAACGAAACGTTGTTTATACTAAGTAAGGAGCTTAAGGATTTAGACGTCTGTTCACTGTAATAAGATTTGTTGAAATAATAATACGAGTCTAATAATATTACCCCAAGTTAATGGCTAAGGCAGTATGTATGGTTCCATTATTTTTAGGCTTATAGAAATATGAAAGAGAATAAATTGTTTATTCACAAAACAGTAATGGATTCACATTAAAGCTAAAAAATATCATAGTCATATGCTACGCATATCTTATTACCGCTTACATTATTTACGCTAGCTAAACCTTATGAGGTAGGTATATCAAAAAAGAAAAGTAGTGTGTACTTATGTACACGCGTTAGAAGTTATACTTCTTTGGCGTAACAAGATAAAAATCTTTTCTAAAATTTTATTTTTTGAATAAAATGTTGACTATAGCTAACTTCAGGGTGTCGGTTTTTCGTGATGGTGTGCGCGCGCATCGTAAAAAAATTACTCTCATCATTTTTCCCTACAGCGCCAAAAGAAGTATAACTTCAATAATGAACTAAGGGATTACAAGGTGGGTGGATCATAAAAGGCCACCATAACAAATTAATTGTTATTATTTCTTTCTTTACTGGTAAAATGAAGCAAACAAAATATTAAGTGACACTTTCTTTTATCATCTAACTTATTTTATCATTTATTTTATTGCAGAGTTGATTATTGTTTAATATATTTAAGTTTTTTATTAAACTCTTTCAAACGGCCTCGCAAGGAACAAGGTCCCATACAAGACCACACGTAATAAATCAGTCGTTTAACTTAAAATTGACGGTTTGACAATCAAAATATCTGCCCATATTATATTAAGCTATATAAAAAGGGCTTACATTAAAATAAAACATTAAATACTCAACATATTAAGTTGACATAAAAATATTCAACGAACATTACTTGAACACTGTCATAAAACTAAGAATGTATTCGTGACAATGTTTTCTATTTTTTTTAATTTAATTTTTTTTATATAATATAGGGGGTAAACGAACAGGTGGGTCACCTGATAGTAAGTGATCACCGCCGTCCATAGACACTAGCAACACCAGGGGAGTCGCAAGTGCGTTGCAGGCCTTTTAAATATGTGGGCCTCCGACGCTCTCACTGACCGAACGAAACACAACAGTGCAACCACTGTTACTTTACATCGGTTTTCTGTGAGAGGGTGGTACTACCCCGGGCGAGCCGACCCATTAAATTAATTATTACATTAATACCAAATATCTTGTCAAAACTCTGTTGCAATCCAATTTTCCCTCATCTTTAGACTGTACCTAGGTAAGATCTTGGGCGATAGCAAGGCAAGCAGTAAATTGTTTGATTGGACTTACAAATAAAAGGTTATCACGCAATGAATGTGTCTTCCTTATACGATGCTGTATACTGATGTGCTATTGATCTATATCCAGTGAAATATGTTAATTAAATGATGGATTTAATGTAAATCATTTTTGACGTAAAACTTCTTATGAGAGGGTTTTGAAATCCTGATCCGCAACCTTTTTGTGTAACGAAAAGTGGTGAGGATTAACACTGTGTCGCATAGAGATCGGAAACACCGGTTCCCGTGCGATCACTGAAGTAATTACGCAACGTCGAGCGCGAGTCAGTACTTGGATAGCTGACCTATTGGAAACACCGCGTGGCGTTGGCTTTTTGATGTATTTTTTTTAATTAAAATGTGTCTCTTTACGTATATTATTATATTATTGTTATAGATGTCTTGGAAGATATTACTGATTTAAAGTTGTATGCAAAAAATAAAGAAAAAACACAAAAACTTGTTTATATGACTATGTCGGTCGTACGAAGCTGCTTTGACTTTGATGAACGGTAAATGTTATAGCGAAAATAAAATGTATCGTTATAGGACATGTATCTAAATCGTAATGGAAATTTATTATCTTACATATATATAGCAACGAAAGTAAGGATTGATCACTACTTTAATATAATATGTGGTGTATTTTTATATATTAAGCATATCCTTAGTATTTAAAATTCTGTTGTGCGTGTCCTAGTAACTCTATATAATTCATCTGTTTGGTTTGAGCAATTGTAATGATTTTTGGAAGTGAAAACTGTTTTAATAGCATCGAACTGTGAACGAAAGTAAACCATCACGATCGGATCGGTGAAGTAAAATTTGGTGTATTGAGCACCTGATTGCATCGTTCAAATAATGACGTTGCTATTATCTTGTACAATAATGCCATCACCTTCTTACCCTTATCCCACCTAAGTAGGGTCGGCATAACATGTTTTCCTTTTCCAGTCTCTTTCATGTGGAGAAAGAGAATTAGTGTAGTGTTTGACGTGTGTGTATTGTTAGTATTTTAAATATAACTATTATTTGGTTGTTTACAAATATTAATAAATCTGTATGGACTTTAATGTGTATGTTATTTATTTATAACTTTTCACTTCTATCGTGTGGTTATAAGCATATACATTTTTGTATTCATGGGGTTACCTGCATGGTTCTTAGCTATAGATGGACTTAGTGGTTGGCGTTATTATCGATTTATTTTTTAACATTTTTTTATGGGTTTCTCGTATTACAAACATATATAATTTCAATTCTACAGTCTAAAGTGTTGTAGCTAGCAACTCACAGAAACAAAATTACATAAGTTTATAATTACATTTTGAGTTATTAGATTCGTGAAAACGTTCGTAGGCGTACTAAATCTGCCATAGAAAATGTAACATATTAAGTTTTACGAGGATAATATGTGACGGACTCGAAGTCGTTCGCTTATAAACTCGAATCCGTACGCTTTAAATGGATGATGAATTTATTACATGTACAGTTTTACATTAGAATATTATAAAACATAGACGTATATAAATACATATATTACATTATTATGTATACATTTACTGTACTACTATAGTTTCGCCTGTCGCGTTTACACCTCATAATAATATGATTGTATCTTCTTTCTGTTTCTTTTCATATTCAATCCGATGTCTAGAATAGAACTGTCCTCACTTAGTGAATTCAGCCGAAATGGCAACTAACGGAATGTTCCAAAGTTACCAAAACTTGCCTTGCATGCGATATTGCAAATCGAACGAAATTATCCATACAAGCTAAGCTGACCAGACATGTGTACGTTAGTGCTACACACGAGTGCCTTCATTTGTGCCGCATGAACGTGTTTATGTATTTCGGATCTGCCAATTTTGGCTAAGGCTAAATAAGCAAAAAAGAGAGAAGGTCTTCTACAGAATCTTTGTCTCTAATATGTGTGTGCTCACGTATGTGGAGTACGGTGTCCCTGTATCGCGCTAATAGAGAGCTCGAAGACTCCATTTCGGGGGATCGAACCTAAGCTTGAGATGTTACCGAAAGAGGTCGCGATGGGTGTGCTGGAGCGTAGTTACTTACCTGACCATAGTTTTGCAGGCATAAGCGTAAGCATGCTTTGATTAAAGTATCGGGAAGGTACAAATCGGTCAATGCTGTTATGGCGAGGGTCGGTAGAAATGTTCGACGGCCGATTTTAGAAATACTCATCACCGGGGTTGAGGGTATGAATGAAGTTAAGGGCATTAACACCTCGGATAAAATGATCATTTCTAACTGTAATCACGGAATTGCGATCTATCTGACTTATGCGTGAAAAGCTAGCTACTAAATCGCGCGGGGATTAAGAATTTTGAGCATTAAAAAAGGATTGTCCTCGAACGTTCTGTAGCACGTTTATAAAGTGGAAGGTGAAAGATGAAAGGTCTTTGGAAGGCTGATATTAAATGATGTACCTAAGATGGTAAACGGTAAGATAGTAAACGCGCTAAACTTAGTGATAAACCGCCTCTCAAGTGCAACTGCACTAACTGTTGGAACTCACTTATAGGTGCCTGGCCATAGATTTACAACTTGTGAAGAGGAGCATATTAGGTAGGCTTACTATCATGTTGTGAGTTCATCAGGATGTTTCCTTTCCGTGGTGTCCTTCGCTTTATAACTGTCATCACTAGCATAAGTAATCACACGGATAATCAGAACAATAAAACAAAAAAAAAGAACATTCTAGAACAGAAATTATATCCGAAAACCGGTTTAATTTTAAAATTGTAAACAACAAACATTCTTAACGTCTCTTTAATAAAATGATGAATTTAAAACTTGCAACAAACATCCTTTGTTGAAATTTCCCTTTCAAGCTGATGATACCCACAATATAATTTTCAATCGGCGTGGGCCGCGGCGTTAGAAATACCTTAACAACTTGATTTAATTGCTACAAATTTGTTAACTGTTATCACGGTTTGTGTATCCGTTATTAATTGGGCGTCCCAGTCGTTAGAACAGGTTTCATTATTTTACCTTTGGAGTTATCTCGCAACTTGAAATAAATCGTTAACGTTCATTAATAAACGAGAGTAATATTGATACATATGTAACATATAAATATTATCGTTACAAATTATAAAAGCAAACTTACTTGTATATACCCTTATTTTTGTTTTTTGTTAAAACTTTTCATAACCTGATTGAGTCACCCACCCATACGTGAGTATTGAAGCAACACTCAGTGTCAGCATGTATGGACTGTTTTGATCAAGGGAGAACTAAATCTAATGACAATGAGTAATGATATATGGTAACAATCTGCACCAGTAGAAATAAAATGTAAATACCCGTTTGTGTGGTGATATTTTTTATTTCATACTTCTCTTGCCTGGTCTAGTTTTAATGTTAGTTACATTAGGTAATATATGAAGGGGGTTAAGCAAGCGTGATGAGGTACTTGTATTTCGGATCTGCAGGGGGTGGAATCACAGGCGCGAATAGGTCTCTATAGAGGAGCTTTAGCCTGCCCCTCAGGACCGTAGTGCGTGAAGACGAGTCACATCTTACTTGAGGTGACTCTGTCTTGTGAAACACTACGCATCTAGGCTGGAGAGCAGATAAACACTCCACTCAGTACCTGGCTGGGCCTTATACCCTAGCAGACATTGGGGTACCTCTCTACTTATCAAAGCTGACAGAGAACGGGGTTAAGACGGACCCGTCAGAGAATGGAGGGGTAAACCACGTTCAAAGGTATAGAAGGTGGGAGACAACCTTGTTAAAAATACGGACGGGTTGTCTCAAGACGGAGAGTGTGAGGAAATCTCGTTAAAAAGTTACCGTAGGAGAAAAGCATGTAAAAGAGTTACAGAAGATGAGAAGACAACCTCATTAAAAATCATTGGTGGGTCGCGGTTGGAGGAGGTGTCTCCTTCACTGCCAGTCAGGAGCCAAGGGAGAAGATATTGGAGCTTTGAACTTCTATTACATTGGTTCGGCGGACGGGGAGACAGTTTGGACGGGTTCTATCGATCAGCGGGCAACCTGTCGATCTCGCGGGGCCTTGCTGCCGAAGTGTCGTGATATGCATGCTCGCATGATTTCGTGGCCCCCATTAAACGGTTCGTCATAAGGGATTAGTCAGTAAGAATCTAGTACTATTCACTTCTCTCCGGAGGGAATGGGAGTCCAATGCAGGACCTCCCCACATCAAAGAAAAAAAAAATGTTTACATGTGGAACAAGTTAAAGTACGAGGAGCACCATAAATCCAGCTTTTATGTTTAAAACATAGTTACTACTATTCAATATTATATTTATATATATAAATTAATTATATAACTATTATATATGACAAAAAAAAACTGACAATGTGTACAAAAAGGCTCTGTGATTAACATTTAGATATGAGATAAACTATCGTATGTTTAAAAAGTTTTAATATACAAACCTCCTTACAATAATGTCGTAAGTCACGCGAGCAAAGCTGCGGGCACAGCCAATAACATAAAACGCTGGAATAGATTGTTTAAGAGATTAGTAGATTGCTTTTCATTCAATTTTGACAAGGGTTACATAACATTTTGGCAGTCTCATATTAAGAATCTTCAAATTTATCATATAGATACAGACAGGTTACTTATATAGAATTGCATTCTCAAAACGTTATTCAATAATGGGATTGTTTGAAATAATAGTGTTTAATATATGTATAGTATTATGTTCTTATTAAAATATGTAGAAGTAATAAAGCACCATTGTTTTTCATAATCATATGTATGGCTATCTTTTATCATTTGATCATACTATAATTTACTCTGTCTGTTTCATTTATTTGGAAGTTTTTTTTAAATGGATTGCAATGAAATAAGGAACGCTCACATAAAAGTATATGGAAATACAATAACCATTTAGTTTTTTATCGTGCTTTGAAAGTTTAAACAGGCGGGTGACGTCAACTAAGCCCGCAGAGGAAATCTAAACGTTATCGGCATTCCTGTTGCGCGCGGTTCTGATGCAGTTTCATAGAAAATAAAATATTACCTATTGACATTAATTATTGTTTGTAAGTGATAGAATTATTCCTCATTTTGCTTGTACATTACATAAATAATATGTAATTATTGTTACTCCATTTTCGGTTTCAATGATTTACATCATAGAATAACGAGGCAAGGTTTACAAACTTATAGTAAGGATTTAATTATCATAGTACTTACTAGCTGATAACCGCGACTTTCTTTGCGTTGTTCATTATCTAGGCAGTATATTTTATGTACAGAGGAAAAACATAAGGACCACACCGCTTGCCTCACTTTACCGCGGCAAGAAAACACACATCAATGGATGCGCAGTACTTATAATAGTCGTAGTTTCGTAATACTTTACTAACTTTATATAACATTAAGCTATTGTAGATTGGTTAATCACCAGGTATCTAAGCAGTGAAACTAAAAAAAATATCGAAATCTATTTACTATAATATTATATACATTTAAAATTAAAACCAAGCATAATTTCCTTGACAATAAAGCTAGAGTAAGGTACAAGTTTTAGGTGGATTCAATTCGCGAAATTATGATGCATAACAAATGCTGAAGGCGAGATTCGATCACTTTCGCACTCTGGCACTAGTTGCCATCTAGGCTGAGGTGTCTTCTGCGCTCGCTATTAAGCCCTGTAAAGCTGTAAAGGGTCTTCAGATAACAACAGCTGTTGTCATTGTAATCAGTTCGCTAAAAGACAACTTTTATTATTTAACTCTATTAACAAAAGAATGATCTAATTTATTATATATATATATTTTTATAATATTTTATCCTACAATATTCTATCTCAAACTCTTATATCGGAGTCCCTTATAACACATAGGAAAATAACTAATAACTAGACATTATTTGCACCACTGCAAGTTTACGTTATGATTACCCAAAACAATTTTGCAGAAATGTTTTTATATGTAAGTCACGAATTTCAATTTTATTTATCTATTCCAGACAAAAAATATTTTGTCATAAAACGAATACTTAAAAAAATGGATGTAGTTTGTCATGAACAGGGAACAGGCACAAAGAACATACGGTCTGTGGTTTGTACGATATTTAATAATAAAAATCCAATCATTCCCATATACAGTATGTATTCTATATATTAATTCATGAAAACAATTTAAGGTACCCTTAAAGACATGCTTAAATATATAGTCGGACGCCTACAGGAATATGTAAACACCAGAGATTTGAAATTTAGAATGCACGCAAATCAAAATGTATACACCGTATCTACAGTACAAGCGATTGGTAACACACCTTTATAAAAATATCAATTTTTTTAATGTCCTGTAAGTCCTGTGATACGTAAAAAATATGTTAATGTGTCTATCAGTATACTATTACAATAGCACATCAAAGTGGTAATACATTGTCGTATGATAAGCACAGAACAATTTAAGAACAAAAGCGAATAAGGAGAGATCGTTTATCGGTCATACTGTCTTGCAGGGTACTCCTCCACTGCTGATTATTTATATATTTATTTACAGAGTTGAACAGGTATACCTATAGCTATGTAAAAAATGATTAGTAAAAAATAGTAATACAAAATGTTATTCAAGGATCAAACTCCACAGTCATTCCAGCTCATCACAAAATATTTTGAATGTGGCCGACAATTCTTTATAATTGTTATCAAACAAGTCGATTAGCGGGAACTGCAGCAAGATATTATTAAGATGTCGAAGTATTCGAATGAGCGGTGAGTTGAGATATGCTATAGTAATACATGACGGTATAATACGTAATTCATTCCGACGTGCAGCTACATAATTATTTGGTAAATAAAGTCGACATAGCCTGGGTATAAGTTCTATGCAATCAGAGTTACCTTTTATGATCATGGCAGGTCTAATTATACTCTCAAATATTGAAGTGGTAATATATATATATTGAATGCAATTATGAACTGGAAGATCGCGAAACTACATAAATTAATAAAAGTGATGTAGTAGCGGGTTTATCACTCCGTTCACGACAGTAGCGCCTCAGTTGAGTACAAATCCTGGAATTATGAACTGGAAGATTGCGAAATGACACAAATTAATAAAAATGATGTAGTGGGTTTATCACTCTGTTCACGAGAGTCGCGACTCAGTTGAGTACAAATTCTTGCTACTCCACATAATTACTGAGTAGACACTGGACACTTGGTATTTGGTAATCGGATACAGTTCTAGTGTCCATTCCACCAGTGTTATATTGTTATTACACGGGGGTTTATAATCTGAAATGGATAATTTTCAGAACATGTTCCAGTTCCAATATATCTCGTACATATATGCCTTTATATATATACCTTTTTGCACGAGCTAATAGTTATCCATTGGTCCAAATTATATTACGAAAACCTACAGAAGCCAAATTAAAACAGGGCTGTTGACTTTAAAATTAGAAACTGTTAGGAAATTCTAAAAGAAATAAATAAGTTCCAAAAGTTATTTCAAAAGTTACATATTTTTTCGTTTAATGTTTATATTTAAAGAACATTTATGGGGTCTCGTAGAAATATTCTTGGAACCTTTCGTAAAGAACCTGTATTAGTAGCTGAAAGCAAAAGCCATGAGACATCAATTTGTTGACTTGTTGACAATGCTTTGCTTAACACTATTTATTAGTCCTTCTTTAACTTGAAGTGAATAAAACGCTAGATATTTTGTAAAAAGGAATTCTCTTACTACGATTTTATATAAATTGAATTTAAATTATTTAGATTATAAACTTATTTCAATAATTATTCTATATAAATAACACAAATAATTGCAAACAAGATCGTTGGATGATTATTGTAATTGTAATGCTAAGAGAGTATGTACGTGTAGGTAGGTTTGCTGTAAGTAGTACGGTAAAAAGGCCTTGCCAGGTCAACAGTGTAGTCAGTTCGAAAAAAAAAGGTTTTCTGTGAAATACTGTAGCTGTAACAGATACCTTATTTGTATTACAAAAATGGGCAGTTCGAGCAATTTACAACATGGTATCTCACGAATCACTAAAGACTAAGCTATATCTACAAAAAAAGTCTAGATTTTGTTACTTCTATAATTTTAATACTAGTATCAACCATAAATTTACAATCCCATGTCTCAGGCTTAGTAAGACCAGTAACAGTTTTTTTAGGTTATAGCGTTATGTTCTACTATTAAGTCTCAAAGTACATTATCGATTTAGCGAAATATATGTTCAAGCGCCATGTCAAGCAGGTTTTAAAGTCGAAAGACAATTATACGGTGGATCAATATGTGAACGAAGGCGATGACTGGAATTGACTTCGATCTGTAAATCCACTAAAACGATTGTAAAGTGTCATGTATTTTAAATATACATCTATATATTATGTTAAAAAGATAAACCCGATTGAGCTTCTTGCTGGTCCTTCTCGATTACTGGGTTGTTTCCCGAATTTGTGGTAGTTCTGACATTAATAAGCAACTTCTCAGGGCCTAAATTGAAGAAAGCATTTTTTATTTATTAATTGGTAGTGTAGGCGATGAGTCCAAGTGCAAATGTACAAGTAAGCATGTGGAAATACCTATTCTGCTATTTAAAAGATGACACATTTCAAAGTATCTTCTTCGACATTGGTTCGAATCCTAGCAACTGTGTCGGAGCTTGCAGTAAAGTAAAGTGAGTTTGTAGGTGGTAGAGCTACGCTGAAGCTATTACTGGTTTCAGCATGAATGGGTCGGCTCGCCCGGGGTAGTACCACCCTCTCACAGAAAGCCGACGTGAAGTAACAGTGGTTGTACTGTTGCGTTTCGTTCGGCCAGTGGGAGCGCCGGAGGCCCACATATTTAAAAGGCCGGCAACGCACTTGTTACTCCTCTGGTGTTGCTAGTGTCTATGGACGGCGGTGATCACTTACCATCAGGTGACCCATCTGTTCGTTTGCCCCCTATAACATAAAAAAAACACCGTGGAGAAACTATAACATAGTGGTAGGATTTTGTTTAAGCCCGCTACCTACCACCGTCAAGTGGAAAATTTCTAGCTAAACATATTTTGGTGTGTTCCAGAACCTGCAGTTAAGAATCAACCATCCTCTAGGTTTAACGTACTTATTATCTTAGACCATATCCTCATTTCACATCAGATGGGATTGTGATCAAATGCTAACACCAAGTATAAAAAAACACGCACTGTCGCACAAGGCATTCCCACCCAGTCCTCGGTAGTACAACCAATTATGGATGACGTCAGGATTACGGTACCAGAAGCCAGGTACGCATAGACAGCTTATTGGTGGTTATTGTCATTATATCAGGTGGTCTTTATACTTCGGTGTGCTTTTTCATAAAAAAGGAAGAATCTGTTAATTTATATACAGAGACAGACACAAAATAATTAAGTACATCTTCTTCTCTTTCTCAATAGATTTGCTTTATTTTTTTTTAGCAAATATTGGCGAGCTTTAGTGTTATAATGAATGAATGAATGAATAAATGAATATCCTATTGCCCTTTTGAATTTTTACACTGGCAAGCTTAATGCCACATGACATTTCCTTCCAACTAACCAGCGGTATCGTTTTGTAGTTAGTTCAAATATAGAAGAAGCCAAAGAAAATGAATAAATAACAAAATAATACATACGTATACCTATATATAATGCTATGAATTAATATTATACAGGGTTGTTGGTAATTCGACATCTTCGTGTTAGAAGGTGATAGGGGTAACTATTTGTGATAATTTTAACCCCCATACGCATTATGCAAAAGTGAACCGTTTTCGAGTTATCATGTTTTTTTAGCTTTTTTTCAAAATAAGTCAAAATTTATTTAAAAATAAGTATCAATTCAAATCTTATTTTTCTTCTGATTTATAGGAACGATTAAACACTGCTTACTTATCAATATTAAAAAAATCAATTATATGTCCAAATTTAAAAATGCGAGACGAGAAACGATATTATTGTAACTTTTTTTTTTGAGATTTTTTTCACGCTAGAATGCACTAAGATGGCCACCATCTTGTTAGTTCATTGAAATGATGACTAAAAAACTTTTATCTTTACCTACGATAACCTACTCGATAATGACAGTAACAATTTGCTGGAAGATTTGCAACTAATCTGAAATAAATATTAATTTGGAGATTTTACAAAAATACATATTTTGTCCGTCGTTTTTTTTTGTAAATCAAATTACTTTTAATACAGTACGCTCTTTTTGAAGAGACGCATTCGCGCTTTACTCATTGCTTTGTAGCTTATTTTGTTTTTTTTTTGTTTTTTTTTTAATTTATGAACGTGACGAAATCTTGTAGGGCTAGTGCGGCTTACGCGTGCGTGGCTCCGCCTTCAGCCCGCCCAAACGCTGCCTATAAATTCCGCTACCGTATTCCTTGCGGTCCATTCCCGACTTGTTGCACTTTCTGCTTTCGCGCCCTCTAGAACGTTCGAAGTTCGCAAAAGTTTCAGTCATCTGTAACGGCAACGTCGTTTTGAGGTAAGTGGTGAATATGGTCTATCCCAGTATTCAATTCAATATCTTTTATTAAGATTTTAAATTCACATACAATAGCTTTTTATCTCAATTCCTCTAAAGTTTTCAGAGTGATGTTTTGTGAAATGATACTTCCGAGTCGGTTCACACAAAATAAGACGCTATTTTACCGGAAATCGATAAAAATATTTTGAGAAAAAAAGGAAAATAAATATGACAAACTTTGAGAACGAAATGCTTTTTCTCGAAAAAAGTGCAGAAAAATGTTATAGATTTTTATACTTTTTTATTTTTGGAAAACACATTTATTCATTAAAATCTCTCAATTACTCAGTTTTTAAAGAGGTTATAGCTTTTTTTTTTGGGCGGGGAAAAAAGAAAATGCCCCGAAATATGTTTCAAATGTGATTGAAAAAGAAATAAGCATAACCGAAAGAGGTTAGTTTTAAAAGTGATATGGAATAAATAGCCATGTTATAAGTTAAGACCCGATTAAGTTTTAAAAATGTGTCACTATTATCACGGAACACATTTAATTTCTATTTATTCACAAGAGAGAGCTATATAGCTAGTATACTTATCAAACCGAAGATAGAAATATTTTTTTAATAAGGAAATTATTATTTTCAAACACATTTATTTATAATAAATTATTTATTTATTTATTCTAGGAAAAACAATATAGTATAGAATATATTCATCATAGAGTATCTCAAAAATAGTTTTAAAAAAAGTCTAAGTCCAATGTTAGTCAAAAAAAGTTACATTTCTAAATAAATATAAAAAATGGAATTATTGCAATCGGACATATTTACTTCTACATTATTATTTATTATAATTTATTTTAATTAATATTATAGTTATAAAACGACTTGATTTAAAATTCTTATATTCTCACCCAATTATTATAGGTGAACAATAAATTTATTGATAGAAATTAATATTATTTCTGTCCGTTATCTAATTTGGAACCACTTTAATAAGAAAATGATCATAGTATTCAAAGAGATATATAAATATATTAAAACCTAATGTACACGAACTTAAGATAGACCTAAATTATCTAGAATATAATAAACTAAGCAAAATTAAAATACTAAAACACCTCTGTTGTAACGGATATCAAAACATTAATTTGTTTTGAATTTTGTAATTATCAAAAGATTTCAAACTAGATAATAACTATTATTAAATTGTACGATAATTTATTTACAATAGTATTACAATATGAGATATTTTTAAACTAATGAATTTTAAAAAGAATAATTATTAGAAGAAGTATCTGTCGGTTAGATCCTTTTTATGGAACAATCAAATCAATAGATTTGATACAATAATAATTTATACTCTTCGAATAACTATAATATCTCGTATGTAATTATTCTGATGTTCACATGAGCTAAATATTATAATAAATGCATTAAGAATATAACAATACTAAGTTTATATGAGTTTCATGTGGATTGAACCTAATAATTTCGTATATTATACATTCATAAAATTACACATCTCTGCAACGCTTGTATTTGGAAAATGGCGTAATTTTGTTCGTAATTTTTAATTCTAATTTAGTAAAAATATTATTGTGTCAAAATTATAAACGGAAAATCTTTCTTTTGGAAATGGATAAATAACAAAATGAAAGTTTTGTATAGAGCTGCATTGTGCAGATTAAAACCAGAAAGAAAGCTACGAAATATATAAAAGTGCTCTGACCGCATACTACTAATATTACCCCTTAGAATTGTAATACAAGGGTAAAAAACGACATGCCAGGCTAAAAAATAATACATGGACAGATTGCTCAGAACCCGTCTTGATTTTTTAATTAGCAGAACAATAAATATATACCGCCATGAAAACACCACATGTAGTATTCTGTTTTAAATAAATAATATGCTTGTTGAGGAGTATGAACTCTCTAGTAACTTTATAGGCTTTTATTTGTACCAACGTTGCAAAGCTTTCTTCCTAGTTTTCGTCGAAAACAAATTCAATACAAGACTTATATTGCATTCTTTTTTTTCCATTTTCATAAGAATAATTTAATTTATAATATTTTGACTGCCTTAGAATTAGCTAAATCAAAAGAAACAGACGACTAAGCTCAATTTACCTTACTAGATTTACAGACATAAATAACTTATTACCCACTAGAGCCTCTCCCGAAGTTGACTCATGGGCTTAATCCGAAGTACCGACTTCAATACTGAGAAATTAACCATTCTAAAATTCGATATCTATTCTAACTATCTTCTATCCATAATCATCATCATCTTACCCTTATCCCGCCTAAGTAGGGTTGACACAACCTGTTTTCCTCTTCCACTCTCCCCTGTCAGATGCCATCTCAGTGGTCACACCTTTTATACACGACATTTTTCACACAATCTATCTACACCTTTCTCGGTCTTCCTCTACCCTTATATCCGTTCACTTTCAAACTGAAAAGTCTTACTTGTTACATGACTTTATCTCTTCTTCTTTTCTTTTATTCTCTGTTTGTGTGTTCACTTAATTCTTCTAAACCACATAACGGATTTTAATACGGATACCACTATCGTTTAAGTATTTCTTCGAGAAGTTTTGTATGTATAACATATGTATATTATTTTTCTATAAAATAGAAAAAAGCCGATGAAATTTAATTAAGAACTAAGAAATAATTGTCAGGTGCTCACACTGGTAACGCTGACTAAACCTATAAGATACCTAAATATAATGTACTACAGAATTATACGTCTTGAAAATGCCAATAAAACAGCCCACAACGCATAAAAACCATTTTTATCATACCCATATATTTTTTAAATACCTGATTATTTGTAACGCCATTTTGATCAACGCAAAATATATCGTTATCAAATTAAAGATTGTTATTATATTGAGCATTTAATATGGATCAAAATAGCTCTTTATGGCACATAATTTCAACGAGTATCTTTGAAGATATAACCGATTTAAAATTACACGCACAAAATAAGTTGTTTCTGTGAACAAATGTGGCCATGACTTTGATGAAGGACTATCAAAACCAATGCAAAACCGGGTTTATAACTGTACTAGCAGACGCAGTCCTGCCCTTATAATAAAAAAATATATACTTATATGTATGAAACGCTTAAGGTGATTGGACTTTTTCCGATTCTTTCAATAATTATCATTATATTTCAACTAATTTACAAAAAATAAATTTGATAAATTATTTACTTAAACCTTCTCTGTAAATTCCTCTATCTATTGGTGAAGACCGGATTACAATCCGTTCAGTAGTTTTTGAGTTTATCGCGAACATCCAAACAGACAGGCAGACGCGGCGGACGACTTTGTTTTATAATATGTGTAGTGATTATTAAAGACAATATAATTAATTCATTGTTAGATTCAATTGACAAAACACATCGCTTTTAATATTGATGCATAAATTAGTAACCGCCTGCTATTTGGGCCGCGTTAAATTACAGTACAAAACTTAATAGTAATCAAATGTATCCATTTGGTTGCAAGTTAAAGTTGAATAGATTCGATTTATATAGCTTAACATTTTTAAATTGATAACCACGAAAATCGGCACATATACATACTTTTTCACGAAGAAGGTTTTTATACTATTTTACTATAATTCACCACTAGATTACGCTGCAGCGTCAAGATATCCACATTCATTCACATATATTCATTCAAGCGATCGTCATGACAATTGTTATGTATAAATATTCTGTACACAAATAATATATACAATATACATTGTGCTATAACGCATTTAGTTTTGCTATTACAACAAACAATAACTACAACAGACAACATATAGCAACGAGTAGAAAAGGTTGAGTAGTAAATATTCATATAAATTCAAACGCCACTTTCATGTTTTTAACAAATTCATCAAACTCTTTAGTCTCGATTATTTACAAAGTATTAACTTAAATAGACGCTAGTTTTCACGGATATATTTAAAAGTAACCTTCGTTAATTGATCTTCTCAATGGTACCGTGAATAGCCGGGTATGGTTCTCTTTATAGAGATAGGTCAAAAGAAAGCTGACCTGTCACCGCTCAGTATAAATAACGAAATACGGATATACACAATTAGGATAATAGGTTCCGTATAATAGATCCACATACTTTGGGGTATATTCATTTCAAACTGGATATTATAGTTTACTTGCGCCACACTCTTGAAGAGACGAACTTGATTTTTATTTTTCTTTTAAAAGTGCATACAGTCGCGTCTTGCCTTTCATAAATACAAGATTCTTAGCTTTCGTCCGCTTTTCGCTGGTGATACTTTAGGTTTAACCTACAGCAGGGAACGGTACTTTTTTCTGGATAACAGTCACTTTATATCCCTTACAATATGTATACAAAATGTATTGATAATCGGGTGAGCAGTTAAGGTGTGAAGACGTAACAAGCAAACAGAGAAATTGGTCAGGATTTCCCCTAATTTTTTGGCATGTTTTTCGGTATATTCAAGGCAAAAAGTGTTGTATATTTTTCTTCTGAAAGTTTCAGGCTTTTTTATACACTACATATGTTAGCATTAAACGGTGATGTGGTCTAAGATGATAAACATGCAAATTGGTAAGGATTTCCCCTAATTTTTTGGCATGTTTTTCGGTATATTCAAGTCAAAAAGTGTTGTATATTTTTCTTCTGAAAGTTTCAGGCTTCTTTATTCACTACATATGCTAGCATTTAACCAGAATCTCAACTAATGTTAAACGGTGATGTGGTCTAAGATGGTAAGAGTGGAACTGGTTCTCAAGTGCAGCTATCGGAATATATCTGTAGGTGTTTGGTGGTAAAATTTTATCTAGAGGGCGGTAGCTAACCCAGCGATGTTGTATATTCTTCTCCAAGTTTCAAGCTACTTTATACTTTATAGACGTTAAGTTTTAACCGCAATATCACCTGATGTTAAACGACGATGTGGTTTAAAGTGGTAACCATGCGAAGCCCTGATTCTCAAGTGCAGCTGCCGGAACATATCTGTAGTTGTTTGGCGACAGATGTTCAAATAGAGGGTGGTCGCTTGCCCAGCGAGCTTAGAAAGAACCTTACCATCGTATAATGGTTTCGTTACGATGGTTCCCCTTCGTCGAAATATCCGAGCCATTCGCAAGGATTCCAACGAGGTGGGGTGTATGAACACGCTAAGTACTGAAGGGGTTCACCTATGAAAATTTTACAAATAGGGTTACCTACGCATTCTTCGTTAATTGATTGTATTGTGAAAAACAACGCCATGCCGTTTTATATTTAGTGTAATTCAAATCAAGATTTAAAATAGCAACACAAAAGGTTCTGCGTCATAATATGCTCCTTGATTACGTACCCTTCAGGAGTAAAGTAGCAGAAATGGCTAAATTTCAGAATCATATTAGTAATCGCAGATTATGTAGAGCAAGTGCACTGTTCTTTACAAATTTACCAGTAGATGAATTAAAGTAAAGAAAACATTCAAAATGTATTATTGGTAAGTCATCTGTTGTTTTGACGCCTAATTCAGCTATTTCTGCAATCGTTTTGCTCTTGCGAAATACACAATTAGAGGGACGGATTTCATCACGATGTTTTTTTTCTACACCCAACATTTTGTTCCAATAACACTTTTTTTTTTGCTTTTGAATTGAAAACCTAAAAGTACTACACTATTTCAATGCTCATAATTGAAAACAAATTTAACTTTGTAACAGTTACAACTTTATTTATATACAGATTTCTTTGTAATTAAAGAAGTCCTACAAACTTCGGGCCGCTTAACTTCTCGTACATTAATGTTTATTTTGAAAGTAACTTCTATTCTCTTTTTACCTCTCGCTATAAACAAGCGATTGACTAGTATCGTTATAATGTGAGATTTGGTATGAACTTATTTCATATTTACCTTGACATTAATTTTATGTATGGATTTGTGATATTATTTTGTTTTTTTTTTGTACTCCTCACAGCCTACAAGCGTAGTTTTTGTTTGAAAATTTGTATGCGAATGAAATTTGCCGATTATGGATAGACATCAGATTTATAATTTCAATTAAATATTTGTCTAGATTATGTGTACTTATATTTTAGTTATGTACTAACAGGCCCGATAGACGTTATCCTGATAGTAAAAATATGTACTTATTTGCACGAAATGCTTAAGGTAACTCATGTATTCAATTTGATAAGGATTAATACTGTATCCGACTAAATAGCCTTCTAACTCCCTCATTGTATGTGACCATGTTTTCGAAGATAGATGGGTATAGTAAGCTATCCTTAAAAGATAGGTATATGTCATTGCAGACTTTTTTGTAGATCTATAAAAGAGGAATATCTCACTATGCATTGTTTTGTTATATCTCATGAGAATTAGGCAGCATTTTCGAAGCTCACAGCGGCTTGACTTTTTCCAACACTTCCAACAATTATCGATATATTTTAATCAATGTATACAAAACCTTGACAAGTTATATATCTAAACCTTCCTCATGTATTACTCTATCTATTGGCGAAGACCGAATTACAATCCGTTCAGTAGTTTTCGAGTTTATCGCGAACATACATACAGACAGACGCGAGGGACGATTTTGTTTTATAATGTGTAGTGATGATTGTGTAGGTAGTATTTTAAAAATGGGTTCGTATGTTCGTATTTAAGTGGTCATCGGGTACTGAAGTTACCGCTGTTTTAATGTATTATGTAACAGTAAAACATTTTACTTGAACAGTTAAAATACTTATATATTCTGTATTAATAACAACCTGCTTTTACCCGCGACATCGCTCGTGTTAATGTAGAATCGACATATCCCTCGGGAACAGTATTTTTGCTTTGTTCAATTTTCTTGCGATAACTATTCGACTGATCCCTATGACGTTTTGCATGCACATAAACAGGGATATAGAAAAGGATATAGGGTGCTATTTATCTATAAAATATGTACTGTTCCCCAGTAATGACCAAATCGAAATTACGCGGGCGAAACCGTGCGCAAAAGCTATTAAAATAATATAAAACAAAAGTATTATATTTTCGATTCGTATAAAATCAGGTTCATACTATTAAAATAGCTTTTAATTTTTACGTTACAAAACTCCTACTTATTATGTATCCAAAGGTTTTAAACTCGCATTCAGGTTACGTTCTTTGATCGGAAACGGCTATCGTTATTCAGATGATGAATTGAGAAAAAACAAAAAAAAAAAAATGCCAGTCAAAGGAAAACGATTTGAATAATTACCTTTTTATGTAAAAACGCTGATACTTCAATAGCGAAAAAAGTTTAAGAACATCGAAGGCTTCATTCCAATTCTTTAAGCACCTTTGATACACAAATGTCAAACTAAAGTCTAAATTATAACCGTTTGTATAAAAATATTAATTTTAGATTTACTATTTTTGCTTAAGATTTGATAAACTGAATTTTTTTTTTTTTTTTTATATTATAAGGGGCAAACGAACAGGTGGGTCACCTGATGGCAAGTGATCACCGCCGTCCATAGACACTAGCAACACCAGGGGAGTCGCAAGTGTGTTGCCGGCCTTTTAATATATGTGGGCCTCCGGCGCTCTCACTGACCGAACGAAACGCAACAGTGCAAGCACTGTTACTTCACGTCGGTTTTCTGTGAGAGAGTGGTACTACCCCGGGCGAGCCGACCCATTCATGCTGAAACCAGTAATAGCTTCAGCGTAGCTCTACCACCTACAAAACCTGTTCTGCGACCCCGGGTATCCATCCAGTTTTTGTTATATTAACTTAAACGGTGTATCCTTATTATATACTAAATAATGTTTAGCTTAGATTATTTTCACTCCATGCTCATTTCAACTTAAATTATATATTTTAATAGACTTATTTGTTATCTATTTGTCTTCTTTTACCTAGGTCCGCTTTCCTAGTTAATTTCTTCCACTTTACCCGATCTTCGGCATCCTTTTTTGTGAGGCCGTTCTCCTTCATGTTTACTATCGCAAAATTCAGTTCAGGGTTTTTGCAAATGTAATAAAAACGGAAAGAAATTAAATAGCAGTTAAAAATATTTTAGAAAGAAAAAAACAATCATGAAAAGTAAGTTATTTCCAATTTCGTAATGGCAATATTATGTTATCAGAATAGTAAGAGCCGATCAAACAAATGCCGTGGTTATTAGAGAATCATACAATAAAGGGTTATGAGGGCTTGGTACTATTGTATAACGTGCATTGATTAGATATTTCGTTATCGGTATACATTACCGACTTTAATCTCTATTATATATGCAGCTTTATAATAAAGACTGCAAGCAATAACTACACATTTTTTATCTGTATACCAATAAATACATTTTCCAAATTCATCACGCCACTCTGATTTTTGGTCTTAGAAATTTATTGCTTTTGTCTAATAAATCGAAACAAATTATTCTATTTTATTTTAATTCAAATCTTAAAATACCTATCGTGCATATAATTTCTTTAAAACTTATGAATGATAAACATGAAGCGTGTTCAAACTCCACGTTGGTCGACGTAGCTTCGAATCCTTTCGAGAAGCTTTCGATGAAGGAGACGTCGTGATTAGACCATAATATAGTGGTATTAGAACTTTTTTCTATTGCCTGCTTGGGTAGTCCGGTGAAACTGTAGTGGCCCTGCCAACCTAACAGTGTAGATTAGGTCAGAAAAAAAAATATTGCCTGCTTGGTTAAGTATCTACTACTACAACTAACTTGGTTACCTTCAAGTTATTTTTATTTACATTATATTATGGGGGGGGGGAGCAAGCGAACAGGTGGGTCACCTGATGGTAAGTGATCACCGTAGACACTAGCAACACCAGGGGAGTCGCAAGTGCGTTGCCGGCCTTTTAATATATGTGGGCCTCCGGCGCTCTCACTGACCGAACGAAACGCAACAGTGCTGGCGCACTATTACTTCACGTCGGCTTTCTGTGAGAGGGTGGTAATACCCCGGGCGAGCCGACCCATTCATGCTGAAGCCAGTAATAGCTTCAGCGTAGCTCTACCGCCTACACCACCTACCCTACACCAATATCTGTCTATAATTAGCCCACATACTCGTATTCATTTAACACACAGTGAAACTCTGGTTAAATGCTGAAGCTTATAAATACTAAAGATACTTGGCTAATACCAATCTAGGTTTGATCGGCTTATATATGGCTTTATAATTACCTCTAAATATCTTTTGTCTTATATAGTCGTTGTTATTGGTTCAGTTGAGTCCGGTGAAGCTGTGAAGGGTCAACAGGACGACAGCGTATAGTCAGTTCGAAAAAAAAGAGTCATTGGTTTAGTAGTCTGAATTGAAATTCAGTACAGTACTATTCATACAGCAGTATTGATTATGGACTGAAGGAAGCCAGTCAACGATATAACAATTGTTAGTTATGGAAAATATAGTTGAAAGCTTAATAGAGCTCGTTTCCCATTATTAGTTCTGCTTTCTCATGCTAAAAAATTCAGAAGTTTTAATGATATTAGGCAGGGAACGCTATTCAGGTAGTGTATAATTGAAATGTGTATATAATGTAATAAAACTTTTTATATATTATAAAACATATGATATATAATATTTAAACTCTACTCGTGTTATTCCAAAAAAGTTAAATACGCATCGAACACTTGTTTCAAAAAAGTTTGATCACAAAAGAGTCCTTTGTTTAGAAATAGACACTATTTAAATTTAAACATGGTATAACACTTGTCCAAATTCACAAAGACGTTTCGTAGTAAATCATGGATTTCGTATGTATAATTACTTTGGAAGATGTAGATAAAATAGACAATTTGGAAGATTCACAAGTAAATGACAACTACTACAATATGACATTATTGACATTTCGCAATGTATTTATTCTGAGATTATACTGTTGTTCCACTTTACGCAATTTAGGCTATTATTTTAAACTTATATATTGATTATTTTAATAATTACATGATTTTCTTTAAACTAAATGTCACAATAATTATAATCAGTTTCACTTAAAATAAATAAATATTCTTAATGAAGATCCAAACAAAAAAATTATTCGTAAATTGGAACGTTTTTGAATGATGAGATTGAATGTGTTCAGCCTCACACATCCACTTTTTTATAACGAGATCTTTAACTCAATATTTTCACTTCCTCGTATGATTTTTCACACAGTTTCATTCATACTGACATTGCTCTGACAATAACGAATACACCAGAAAAAGAATATACCAAATGTGCGCAGCCGTGATTCAGCGATTGATTTTTGTTTATTTTATTTAAAACCCCTTAGGAAAACTTACAGCTTTCATTTGAAGCGATGATGGCTCAGTTGGTAGGGTGTTCGGACACAGCGTCGAAGGACGTAGGTTCGCGTGAAGGAAAACATCGTGATGAAACCATAGCATGGTTGTAGGGCTTTTTCTACGTTCGTCTAGCTAGCTACCAACCTTAAGTTGCAAATCTATCGCCAAGCACCTGTCGGTGTGTTCCGGCAGCTGCACTTGAGACCCAGTCTCCCTCTAGGTTATGCGTGACATACCATCTTAGACCACCTCATCATTTAACATCAGATAAGATTATGGTCAAACTCTTACCTATAAAGTATTAAAAAGAAAACCAAAAAATGTATTGATGACTGAAGGCCATTTATAAGTCTACGCATTTAGCAATAAGAAAATATAGAGTACAAAGAAGGAACACGCTTGTGTTGGAAAAATCTAAATTTAGATCGCTAACCAATTTATTTGTACTGTTACCTATTCTAATAAGGTAAGAATTTTGCTTGTAGGTCGCTTTAACAATCGGGTTATAAAGTACGTTATAGTTTTTACTAGGTACGTGCAAATTAAATTTATATGCGATATAGCACTACCAATTGGGATACATTCTCGTAAAATATTACTGATAGGTAATTGGGCAAAGTAATCATTTAGGCTTGACAACAGAAATAGAAATCTTTTCATAAAATGTCATTCATTCTTATATAGTTTCAATACAGTCTCTCCCGAGGGATTATACTATTTGGACATATATTTTACGTGGAAAATATATTATAAGCTTGATTTGTAGTAAAATTATTTTCAGCTTTTTTCATATTCATTTTGATTTATTATATTGTAGATATAATAATGATATAATATGCTTTTAACTAGTACATGTTTTTAATAATTTTTCCTTTGTCGATGTATTAGTTTCTTTTACCGAGCTTTCCTTTGCTTGAATGCATACATTTTTGATTTTTATGAACGGCCGCCTGCCTTACGTCATAGCCTCCTTGAAATTATTTCGTAATAGCACTCACTGTACGTGGGAAAAATATGAAACTGTTGATTTCTCTTCATTTACTACTACGATGTGGGTTGAAGAGTTGGTTATGATAACTAACTCCAGGTAGAAGTTTTGCGTAGCAGGGGTAGCTACACATACAGGTTGCCATTATGTAACTTTGCTGTATAAAGTTATGAAGATTTATTTTATTTCTATTTGCCGGCAAAAGACGTTTCGTAGTAAATTATGGATTTTGCGCGTAAATATAATCTGGAAGATGTAGATAAATTTGAGAATTCTAAAGTAAATGACAACTACTACAATATGATATTATTGACATTTCACAATGTATTTATTATGAGATTATACTGTTGTTCCACTTTACGCAATTTGGGGTATTATTTTAAACTTTTATATTATTTATTTTAATATTTATATCATTTATTTTAAACCAAATGTCACAATAGTTATAGCCAATTTTACTTAAAATAAATAAATATTCTTAATGAAGATCTAAACAAAAATATTATTCGGAAATTTAAAAAAACAAAAACCAGATATTTAGCTAGAGACCGCTTAGATAATCTTTGGTAAAAATGTATTTTAAACATGTGTTTAAAATTTTAGACACTGTTTAGTAAAACTCGTGTTAAACGCGTGTTCATTTTTGTTTTTGTAACAAGACCGTATAACTCTTCGATGGTTGAAATATGTCTCTTAGTTATCTATGGTCTGATAGGTATATCTTTATCTGTACCATCATTAACAACATCGTTATTAATACCTAGTGTGAACGGTCCATAGGTACTTAATTGTCCATTACTTCATTTAAAGTTCGATCGGTTGGTCCAAGAGCTTTAAATATGTAATATCGGTGTACCAGCGAGGCAGGCAGTGCTCAAACTGTTTGAGTTACAACTTCAACAGTTTGACTTGAGATTATATCCGCGTCGTCAAGCCATTGGCTATCAGTTTTTTACTTTTGTATTGAGTTAATCTGAAAGTTTAATATTTTATCAGAACTTGAATACACTCTCGGACATTGCGGGATAGTTTCGAGGACAGTAATATTTAACATTTATACTGTCTTTGGACGGAAATGGGGTCGTCGCCCTTTACGAAAACCACAACCAGTGTTGCCAAGACACCTTGAGTCGAAAGATACGCTTCATTTATTGAAAACTTATATTCATTCTACAAAACGCACATTGTTTCTTAATCAAGAAGCCTTCTTACTATTGAAGAACATCGTCCGTTTTACCACGTTTTTATTTTCACGTTTTTTTTATCTGTTCTTTTTTTTTATTGCAAGTGTCCGTTCTATAGCCCCAGTGTATTGTCAATAAGTTGTTTTTGGTGTTACTTTATTAATGTGTGTAGCGTTACAGTTGATAAGTTTAGTTACAATCTTAGAATTAGAATTTATATTATAATGGAAGTTATATAAGATCAATTGTTAAGTATAATTAGAAATTAATAACATGCAATAAATGACTTCCATGTAATTTTACATGCACATATAATTATGAACTTATAATAAGAATCATATATACAAGTATAATAACAACAAAGATTTTTTTTTGTAATAAAAAAAATCCGGCATAAGGAATAGTAATGAATGTATTCAAAATATAAATAAATAAAAATATTAATATTTCTTATATCTTGGTAGAGGTGGAATTTTGTAATATGTTCTTATCTAAAATACTGATGAACAGGAGACCTAAAATTACGATAGGATTAGATGATAGTTCAAGGAAATGAAGAACATAGGTATGAAAACTGTCAGTGCATTGAAGATTTCTGCCTAGTGACAACCTGGTCACCTTTGTTTTAAGATTGTACTTTGCTTACCATCAGATATAGTGCTGTTATTTTATCGTGTTACTTAAAAAAAAAAACTTTCTTTAGAAGATTTACCACAAGAGAGTGATCAGCGTAAAGTCAGAATATTAAACAACGAAAGAAATTATTAAAATAAAAGAATATTAAAATTAGAATATTAGTTAATAATAATAGCCTTAGCTTTTTAAGGTTATAATTCTAAAGTAGAAATTATAAAGAAGTGTACGTTTATGAAAGGATGCAAATTACTTAGCGCAATTCTTTGTTTTAAGAGAAATGAGAATTTGCAAAAGATAATTTCAAACGTTTCCACATTAATAATTTATGCTTTAAAATTGCCTTATCTAATATTAAAAAACGGGTAGTTCGAGCAATTGATAATATAGGAACTTTGTGGACCATTAAATACCTCTCTGAACTTTATACACTCAACACGTCCTTAATGATTTAATGAACGTTTGCGGACGTAGAAAAAAAAATAGATTAGCTAGATTCAGTAAAAGACCGGCACGATTTTATAATAATACAAACTAATAATAATTCTACAGTAAGGTCCCAACACATAGTACCCATTTGCTGGCTAAAACTTCAAGCACCATATCGAGCAGGATTTATTTTCATAAGGTTATTTTAGGGTGAATCCATTATAGAAGTGATAATGATGTCTAGATATACGACAAAAAAAAAAGGATTTCCAGAGATTTAGTTCCTTGCCGAGTTTTCTTCTGAACTAATAACAGTTTCAACGTTCATAAGCACACATTCTAAGGGCCAAAATTAAATCAAATATTCGTACTTACATTCGATTCTATGTGCGTATGATTTTATTTGTATTCCTGGTAAAAATACCTGAAAATACAATAGTTTCCGGCAACACGACCTCAATAAATAGTGATAAATTTTGTTATCCGTGCCAAGGACTGCATTCGTATCCGAGACAAACACGAGTCAAGCAAATATTTGCCATAGACGTTTCGTTCCGAAAGCGGTCGTTGTTCTGGATATAGAACTTTAATTTAATCTACGCTTATTTCACTGAAAGTAGGGTCACGGAAATCGTGACGTCAATTCCAATAGAGAAGATACCCTTTTTGTTCGTATTATAATCTCGGTTTCAACTAAACATATTGTTTCATACACTGAAAATGCCTTTAAGTATACTACTCGTTCAGTTTAATCCATATTATATGACTAGCGGCCCGCTCCGGCTGCGCACGGGTATAAAATATATAGCCCCTATGTCATTCACTGAAAAAATGATTAAAATCGATATCCAGTAGTTTTGATTTATTCATAATTGCCCGTGGCCCTCACGCCTTAAATTTGGAGTAACCTCAAAAATAACAGTATTTCTCCACTTTAAATTTATGTCATTATTCATATAAACCTTCCTCTTCAATCACTCTATCTATTAAAAAAAACCGCATCAATATCCGTTGCGTAGTTTTAAAGATTTAAGCATACATAGGGATATAGGGACTGAGAAAGCGACTTTGTTTTATACTATGTAGTGATAACTAATGTCATGAAAACGAATTTGAATCGGTTTGTTTATTATACTTTCATACCTTAAGTATTCAACCGACCGTCATGGAAGAAGTAAGAAAGGATGGATATGGATATTTATTAAAAAAAAAGAGTACTATTCCCGAAAGTCAAGTCTCCTTAACCGCAAAGCCGTAACTGTGTCAGTTTGTTTATTTTATTTAAAATGTTTGATTTTAAGATACTTTATTACAAATAAATTAATATTATGTCGATTTAAATTTTAGAATTGGTTAACATTATTTATAAATAAATCTATTTATAAGTAGTGGTTGTCCTGTGTTGAAATTCAACCGTATCAGAAGGTACAAACTTTTTTCTTCGTATCTTGGTATATAGATATTATTATCTTTATTGAGTTTTTACCCAAGGTTTCACTCGAGTTACTATTCATTTAATGTATCCCTCGGAAGCAGTACTGTCTTCTAAAATGACTCACGTGACATTTTATGCGTAAGTAATCACCGCCGCACCTGGAAACTTGCGACACAAGGCGCATTAAATCACAGTTGCATTGTCGGCCTTTGAGGAAGGGAGTAGACTCGTTTCTTGTTATCTTTGCTCAACTAAATCTCTAAACCGACCGCAATGTAGTTTGGGATAGAGGTAGATAGATTGTTGCTTGGGAGGACATAAGGTACCTTCATCCTTAGAATACAGGAAAGCACGTAGTCAAAGTCATGGGAAAGGCTAGTTTGTCATTAAATATAATAAAACAAAGTTACGTTTTGCTAACATAATTTGAAAGCTTATTTTTATTTGCGTCTTTTTTTCATACAAAATTATTATTTCATTTTAAATAACATGTGGAGTTACTATAGAGACATCTTAGTATATCGTATCTTAGTGCCCGGGCATTTCATATCTTCATATGTGGGTAGATTGTAATATCGGGCTCTGACTTTACTACGGTCAGTTTACTCCTTAACGTACGACGGACTAAGCGCTAACGGACCTATTCATGTGTGTGGTTTTTGGACCTTTCCAACAGAACAATAAACATTTCTGTGATTACTGTCAGTATGTTTATGTAACGGTGCACCGTAAGAACGAGAGACAACAGCCCAGGTTTACCTTATGTGGGTGTATGAAAATACCGGATTGAGGGTTGAACCAGGTCTGTACCCAGTCTACCTCCCTATAAGGACGGAGCCCGGCGGCCTTTCGCCGGGCTGACCGCAGGGGCGACATGGTGATAGCTTTGTACGGTCCCATGTCGCCCTAAGCAAAGCGGCGGTCGGTACACCGTGGGGTTTTAGTCCGTGCGAGTCGGAGATAACACACTCTCTCCCCCGAGAGGGTGTGTATCCATAAGGGATTTCCACACGTTAATAAAAAAAAAGGGTTGAACCAGGCCATCCCGGATCTGCTTGGAATATACGCCATAACACTTAGTATATAGAATATCTGCTTACTCTTAATACAATTACGTTTGCGAGAATACTAAGACTATATCTAAATAGACATGTTTTTTTTATATACATTAAATATTTATAATGTTTCTTTGAAGCCGACTTACGTAATCAGATTATTGAAGATAATGGATCAAACAGAGTAAGCAAGCAACCTGTTATGAATATTGTATGTATTCAAAGTGGCATAATAATAGATTTCTAAAATGATAAGTTAAAAGACATAATGTTTATTCGAAAAGTGATCCCTCTCATCTTTTCCTTATCAGATCATATATATATCTTTAGATGTATACAATTTATAAAGTAAAATACGTTGATACAATACAGCCCATTCGGAGTAGAAATAAAGATAGATATAGTCCATTTTCTTCTGAATAGCTTGCGGAGTTATTTATTACACAGATATAATTGGATATTCCAGTAGATATTTTGTAGTGTGTGTAACAGCTTGGTTCAGACCGAAAGTCATCTTTTTATATGCAACTCGAGCAATGTTTCTTTTACAAATAGGTCGATAATTATTATACACCCTCTATTTGGAAATGAAATAAATCCTCTGTTTTATTTAATTAAAGAAAATCGTTTGATAATACAAAAAAAAATACAATTTCTTAAAGCGTTCTTCTTATAGCCTATTAATCGAAGAATGTTTTTTTTTTATATTATAGGGGGTAAACGAACAGGTGGGTCACCTGATGGTAAATGGTAAGTGATCGCCGCAGACACTAGCAACCCCAGGGGAGTCGCAAGTGTGTTGCCGGCCTTTTAATATATGTGGGCCTCCGGCGCTCTCACTGACCGAACGAAACGCAACAGTGCAACCACTGTTACTTCACGTCGGTTTTCTGTCAGAGGGTGGTACTACCCCGGGCGAGCCGACCCATTCATGCTGAAACCAGTTATAGCTTCAGCGTAGCTCTACCACCTACACAACAAACAAGTTATTTAGATCAGTAAATTAAAATGTGGTCTATAATTAGAATAATTTATTTTTACACCCTCTCCGTCTATAAAAGTTTGAATATTTTATTATGATTCAATTTCCATATAAATAACATTCACAGGTAAGGCCGCTATATTAAATAACTTATATGATTCTATTCTGTAACTTCAGCTTTTGCATAATTACCCTTCCAATGAAATTCTCGTAAAAAGGAAACCGTACGGAAAATTGAAACGACGTAATATATCCATCTACATTGAAAACTTTCGCATAATGTTTGATGGTAAACTCAAATAACATGTCAGGATGTGTCGTGTCGTCTGTCTAGTCCACTGTGAAGGGTCATGATTGAATCCGTTCCCTTATTAAAGTCCCCGGGTTGAAATTGAAACAATGTCATTATATAGTGGTCCTTGCTAAAATAGAAATGTCTAGTCAGTGACACAAACTGTCCGGTATGAAAGATTTTTAAAGCATTCCCCCTTGACATTCGTGTTAATACTAATATAAGGAAGAACTTTGCTTTATATAAGCGAAAGTATTTTTAAAATTGGATTTACAGTTCCGTAGACTACCTTGAATAAATTCAGTACATTATTTTAAAGTATTGGTGGTCCATATCCGTAGATTCGACCTTGGCATGATCAACAAACCTTATGGTATTCCGGTACGTTTAGTAATTGGTTAGAATATCAGCTGATACTGAAGGGAAGTAATCGGGAGAGATATTTATACCTGAGGAGGGTTCTTGTGGTGTCGTCGTGTGGACGAAAAGTACTGGAGTACATCGAGGAACTTTTATAAGCTAACGTTATCATTATTCTTATACCCATCCCGGCTTTAATTATTGCAATGTACTAATATGACTTCATAAGTGAATAAATGATTTACGTCCACTTTTGAGGACTTGATATCTATTGTTCATCAAAGTTTTAAAAGCTAAGAACTACGCGAGAATCTTCAGAAAAATATCTTTTTTTTAGTTTCGCATAATTTTAAACCCGAGGTATGTTCGAAGATGTTCATTGAAATAATATTCTATAACGTTGGCCATTCTGATTTTCATTATATAACAATCGAATAAGGGTTAATACTATACTGATGATAATTGCGTGGCAAATAATCAATAACTTTTTAATAATGTCACAAATGATTACTGTTACTTCTCCTTACAAAATAGACATATGCCATCAGAGACTTTTCAGTGGGCATTTTTTAAGACATATAAATTCGTAGTAAAATAAGAAAAGAAAATAATTCATTTTTCTAACATTACTAT
Organism: Antheraea assamensis; assembly: GCA_035772565.1. Taxonomy (NCBI): domain Eukaryota; kingdom Metazoa; phylum Arthropoda; class Insecta; order Lepidoptera; family Saturniidae; genus Antheraea; species Antheraea assamensis. Next base: position 58,778 of record JAQQSE010000251.1, read on the forward strand.
GATGTATCTCATAAGTTTAGCCAGCGAGAAGCGTAATGTAAGCGTCCGAAAGATCCGTCCCATGACTTCATTAGGACATATCGATTTTTTTCTACTTTCTGTAGATATAATATACTATACATATGGACCGTTCAGAAGAAATTATCTAAATACTTAAACGATAGTGAACATTATATCAACGTTCGTTGTGTAGTTAAGAATAACTAAAGGAACATACTGATTATTTAAGCTTGGAATGAATTATGTTAATGTTGTTCCTTATACAAAAAAACAGTTAAAACTTCTTTGAGCTTTTTTTTATCTATTTTAAAATTTCTAAAACCATTACTTATTATTATGGCCTAACAATCGGGGAATTATACATACTTTTTATGCAGAAAATGTCACAAAAGTCTGTGCATCTAAGTTTATGATTTAAATCCATACACAAAAAGGTTATTGAAAAAGACGAAATCATAAAGAATATAATTAAAAATACTACTTCAATATACTTTAACTGAATCAACGAAGATTCTAGAAAATTCGATTTTGCAATCTTGTTACAAAGACAATTATGAATTGTTAACAGATACCAAAATGCTGAGCAAACGTTTTGCTGTTGCTATCGCCGTAGTTCTGGCCGTGGTCTTCTTAGCTGAGGCCAGGGAGGAAGGTCCCCATGACATGGCTGATGCTCTGCGCATGCTGCAGGAGTTGGATCGCTACTATACTCAGGCTGCTAGACCAAGGTAAGCATTTTTGGTAACTCGATTTCGTTTCGGGCTTTTTGAATGCTCCGTGGTTGAATTTTTTTGTATTGTATTCTCGTAGCGTCTTAACCATTGTTCTTAATTAAACTTCCTGTATGTGTTACACCACAGATACATTGTTTAATTTATCTGTGTATTTAATAGCAAAAATATTAACAGTTTTATATTTTCGGTCTTATATAACAAAATTACATTATCTATAAATTTATATCCATTTGAGAGTACAATCTTATTCAAGAAGATATGTTATCTAATAATGTCATCATAATTAATAAGAGAAGAGATACACTGCAGCGCCATAGGCCTCTCCCCGAAGGAAGGTATGGGCATAATCACCACGCCAGGCCACGACGTATTTTTTCGAACTGACTACACTGTTGACCTGGCAAGGCCTCTACAGTTTCACCGCATTATTAAGGGGAGCGCTTAATGCACTCACTCGATAGAAATCCACAGCTCTATATTTTCCTACATACGTTTGTACTACTATTGTTACTATACTAGGTTACTTTGCTATTTACATTTTTTTTGTTATGAAATGTTAGTTCTTGTCCGTGAGTACACTCTCGTTAAAATTGTACTGGCCAACCCTACATTCATCTGCCGCGTTTGCACGTTGCCTCGGTCTTGTATTATAATTGTCTAGTTTCTATTCAGTGTAAGGATAACATTTAAACCAAGCGCCGGTGAACACATTCATTCTTAATTTCTTATCATATAATATTTTTTCTTAAACAAATCATTTTGTTTTCGAACTGTCTACACTGTTGACCTGCAAAGCCTCTACAGTTTCAGCGGACTACTAAGGGCGCTCCCCTTAAGGCACTCACCCGATTTTATATAGGTAAACAAAGCAATTTGAAGTCTTCCGGTGTTTCGTATTAAAACCAATCAATTATAATTATGTCAAAATTGTATAAGCATAATATATAGCTTATGTTAGATTAAAAGCGTTCTCAATAACTTTTCTTAAGGTAATAACTTATGTTTTCTTTAATTTATGGTTTATGGGGCAAATGGGCTTCTATAATTTTAATTCCTTTATTTTCAAAGACAGTTGTTGATTAGCATCCATTAATCAATCAGTTATACGATGTAATAAATCACTGTAATAAATAATAATTCATTAGAAATTTCGTAATCTAAGAATGAATTTACCTACTGTAATAATACTTACTAGGGATATGAATTTTGTAACTCTATTGATCTCTTTAGATAATATCTGTTGAATTGAATGTACAATGAGACCGTAAGTTGATACAATTTAGATATCATCATCTGTTTAGAATAAAAAAATTTAAAATTTGATACAAAATGCCCTGTTCGTAGAACTCCATATATATATATCGGGTTAATCTACCGACGTGTTAAGGTTTGTACGTTCGAATCCGATACACGGTGAGACTATTTATGTTATCCGTGAATTATTGTTCAGAATCTGGATACACTTTATATTCCTTTTTTTGTATGCTTATAAAGGCTCAGATAAAGGGTTTGATCCGTAGCACGAGACTTTTTGTTTCATAAATGAAAAAACCCTAACTAAATTGTGTTGGTGTACTAATAAGAACTGTTTCTTAAGGTCATTAAAATTGCATTATTATATATAGAGAGGTAAAGCTTATAAGACATCCTTCTAGAAGGTATCTCTCTATCCAATTGTAAAAGAAAGTAAGTTGTTTATTAATTTATTTAGGGGCGCTTAAGACCCTATTAGCCGCTTAGTAACTTTAATTTAATTTACAGTCTGCATAACCTAACTAATACAAATCATTAAAGCTAAGATGAACGAGACCATCACTAATGATGACACAACAACTTAAATAGACTCAGTTCTTCAACAGTATTAGGTTTGGACAGTAACCCATGATATATTCCAATATCTTGCAAGCTCAAGTTGAGAATCGACACAACAGTTGATCCGCATGGAGTCGAATACATTCCCATAATACAAGATGTATATCTTCTATTACCTCACACACTTCACAGTTTGATGAAGGAGATGATTCTTTTATTAAATATTTATATTTGTTAAATTTAGGTAATGTGTCCGGACCTTACCATAAAAGCGTTGACAATATTTTCTCTATAATAATCGTTGTTTAAAAACCAAGGCTCGCTTTGGATTGATAAAAAGAAAACAAGTTTAACCTTGTTAATTAATACAAATGAAGACACGGTTGATTGCTAGTTTATATATAAAATTACTAGCTTTTACTTCGCGGTTTCGCTTGCATTAATGTAGATTTTATCTATCCTTCGGGAACAGGACATTGTTTCTGAATATAAGGTAGGTAATCTATGTCCTTTTTTGTAACCCTGACAATGTATATGCAATTTCCATGATAATCGGTTCAGTAGTGAAGGCGTCAAAGTGGAACAAATAACTACAATGGATAACTTTCTCATTTATAATATTAGTAAAGATAAGGACTCGTAAGGATTCCTCTTTTCCTTTCCTTTCCCCCGCTTTTTACAATTACCGCTGTAAAATAATAAATTCTTAGCGACCGACTTTTTTGTTACAGTGGATTCAGCTTATTAGTCGAGTAATAGCGTAAATTCACTATTTTTATGATATCAAATTTTATATTACTTGCTTATACTTTTAATACAATTATTTTCTTCAATGAATGTTTCGACACGTGTTAGTAAATCTCGAGAATGCATTTATGGAATTATAATTTATCCACGGTTCATATTTTCGTCGACTCGTGGCGTCTTTAGGCAGACAAAATATCGATTCAATGTCCACAAATGTTTGAAGTCCGTTATGGGCGAATTTTTTGTAACTCATTTGCTAATTTAAATCTGTAACACTATCAGCTGACGGTGAATGAAAACCTCGTGAGGAAACTTGATTCTGAGAAATATTCTGATAGTACCACCCACCACAGGTGTGTACGAAAAATATATAACTGTAGAACTTTCGGCACTTGAAATTGTCTTGTTCGAGGGTAGACGAGGTGGTACTAGTACTCGTACCTTTTCTGGAGAAAATACTTCTGATCCGGTAATGGGGCTATGGCTTGCATCATTACATCTTAATATATATAAATCTCATGTCACGATGTTTGTCCGCGATGGATTCCTAAACTACATAACCGATTTTAAATTAAATTGGCACACTGTGAGCAGTCTGGTCCAATTTGAGAGATAGGATAGCTTAGATCTTTAATTATAGTCGCAATTTTATTTTATTGCAAATTATTTGTTTATTAACAAAAAGTCATGATTATCGATGTTAGTTCGATAAGATTGTAACAGATGGCGGTATAAGGTAATTCCTTGACTGGATCGACGTCCGTGCAAAGCCGGACCGGACAGCTAGTATTATTATAATAATCTTTTAGCTCACTTCTCAGTACCGATGATTCATTTTAAAATCCGGGGGAAGTAATTTTTTATGTAAAACATCCCTTTCAGCACAGCGAAGTGCTTCAGTTCGAAGCGGCGTTGTGTAATCACGGTTACACATCGGACAGAGATTAGAAAGGTGATAACAACTGTTTGAGTAATCTCTTATGTTCCGTTCTAGTTTTCCGAGAAGTATTAATTTTAAAAACAAATCTCTTCATGTTTTAAAACTTTAAAATTCTTTTGTTGGAATACAATTATTTGATTTTGATTGCTAGGAAAGTTGTTTTTTTTTTAACAATACTTGGAAACAAAAGATGAGAAAAATATATATCAAATTAATTAGAAATCTATACGGCAAATAGAAATAAATTCATTGCTTTTTGAGTCTATTTTCCAGAATAGCTTAACAGATTTTAATGATAATTTTACTGACCGAGGGTGAAATTTTTCAGAGTATTATTTTAGCTACATACCATTACGATTTTTCCATAGGGACTAAGCAGTAATGTTAACTAACCGAGGTAAATATAATTCGGTAAAAGAGTTGTATATTAGGAGTACCGGAAAAATTACAATAAAAAAACGGGTCACAATTAAAAAAAAACCTGTGGTTGTCATGACAAAATAATACCATAAAGTCGTGTGCACAAGCAATTATGAATTATATATGTACACCTGGTAACGCGATATATTAGGATTATGTAGGAAAAATCTCATTTATTTCGTAGGGTTAATGAAAAAAAAAATGAGTCCCAAATGTTCCACATATCATTACATACGTTTTTATAATTCTTTTACTGAATAACATCTGAGATAAGCCTCTTATCATCATTGAAGAGATTTCGAAATTCCAGTCTACAAATGGTTTAGCGTTGTGACCTTTATTGAAAATGCAGAGTGCGCCATCTGTTAATCTCTAGTATAAACATAAAATTATCATTCACAACACCAGTAGATTTATAATTTATAGTCAACAGTTTCGTTTGGTAAAACCATTTTGCGTGGAATATTCAATATTTCATTCTATTTATAGATTGATTATCTTTTGCCCGTGGCTTCGCTCGCCTTAATGTAGGTTTGATCTATGCTTCGGGTCAGAATTCTTTTGCTTGCTTATGCTTGCTTTTGTTGTAATAACAATCACGAATCCTTATCCGGTTGAATGCAGCTATGCAAAGGCGGACAAGATAAGACCTTGTGACAAACGAAAATTACAGCGTGGGCGAGTGAAATTGTTTCCCCGGCGCTCTGTGTTGAATCAACGGCGGTATTGCCGTTCATTGCCGTTGATTGTCGCATAGAACGTTTGTGCTTTGTCCGACTTTCGTGGTTCCCTATGGAATTTGAAGGATGAATGTGCTTTTGTAGTCTGCTATTTGCAAGTTGAAATCACTTGAAACTCAATGACATGGTTGTAAGGTAATTTTCAATCGACTAGAAGAAGAGTATTGACAGTGTATTAACGTATGTGGGTATCTTTGGCAGTCATAAAGAAATTCATAAGTATAACACAGGTTATATTAATGTGTATTTCGTTTTTTCTTTATAGATAGGTATATAAATAAAATCTGATTGCCGGAGGTATGTAAGCGCGCCACTTTAGAACGACCGCACTTATATTAAACGTAAGGTTTGTGTGAAAGAAAGTATTTGAAAAGCGAAAAATTTCGGTTAAAACATCTACATATATGGAAAGTGAGAATGTCTCGTCGGTGAGACATGAAATAGTAGGAAGGTCTTCGAAAATCTTGACAGAATTTACGGAGTGTCGACGTTCGTATGCAATTTTATTACATTTTCTTTGTTGGTATATATCTCTAAGGAAGTTTTTTCAAGAAGATTATATTATGATATATTTTATTACTATTACACCTTATATTGTAATTATACGCAGCTGGAGCCGCGGGTACTTGCTAGTAGTATATTATGAACTTATTCAAACGGTAAATAGCATCGTAATCAAAATGCACGTTTTTACACAAAGAGAAAACAATAAATATCGTAACTAACCTAAAGTACAAAATCAATAAGGTCCTTAAGATAATAAGAACTTACATACATTATTATACGACTTGTAGATTGTAATTAAAGATCCTTAGAAAAAGTAAACCCATATCGAACTTACTACGGTGTTAACACACGGCGAAATAGGTAAAGTTTTCTCGGTGACATTTTTATTAAATTGTACAAATTTTCTTGTTAGTTTAGCCCCAACGCAGAATTTAGTAGGCGGCTTATTTTGGTCTAAACGTGGGCGTAGACTGGCGCGATAGCTTCTTATAGAATTAATATAAGATTAAATTAAATATTTCAGTTTGTTATATTATATTAAGTTAATTAAGTTAGTTATATTTAAAATTAGCTGATACCGCAAGACTTCGTCTGCGTTGGTTTTTTTTTTAATTTTAACAATATACTTTATGTACAGAAGAAAATACAAAAAAAAAACCAATGCAAAAACATTCTTCGCTTACAATTTTTTCTTTTTGTAGAAAATATTATCGATTTACTTCCTTCTCCTGCGCATGCGCACCACATCGCTTACCCCATTTCACTATGACAAAAGCACACACGAACGCGTAGTGATTATTACAATTAGGTATATTTACTTTAAATTTCAATAAATGTATATGTAATAAAAAATGTCGTGTTAATTCATTTTTTAGATGAGAAATAAATATACAAGAAATAAAACTAACTTATATTAATTGAAATTTATCAAGTAGTTTTTGCGTGAGGCGAGCAAAACAGCAGACCAGTTATAATTTTATTCATATATAATTAAAATTAGTTATTAATAATGGAAGACACAGTAAGATGAGTTTTTACCACAACGATTGACATTGGTTTGAATCCTATACAAGTGAATGAACCTAAGCTTTTGATAAGGAAAAACATCGTGATGAAACTAGAGTATAGGTCCAAGGTATTTTCACCCAACAAATCAGGTAAGATTGTAGTCAAAAGCTAAATAAACCTATGAAGTATTAAAAAAAAAAATAGTCGATCACTAACCATATCTGCTATCGCTTTGATCTTGTGTAATACGTAATCAGCAAAATGGTGGTTTCGAATTGTTTTCCAGATGTAATTAAATACATTACTATAAAATATTTTATAAACATTTTTATCCAAATATATTTTAATTTATTGGGAAGAGTATGATTTTATATGTTTGAAAGTAAATAAGAATTATTATGATAAATATAAAGAGATATTAATATCATGAGAAATGAATTTACTTATATCAATGATAGTATATCAAAAGTTAGATTCCTTAGAGTAATATTTCTTCTAACTTTAAGAAACTCTTGGCAAATTGTGTTACTGTTTTGTTATATTTCGCTTGTTCGGTCACGATATATCTATTGAATCTAGTATAAAATCGTAAAATGTATGCGTAAAATATAGTTTCCATAGATAATGGATTACATATTAATCTTATTCTAGGAGATTGTTCTAGAGAGGATCGAGAAAGAAATACTTATAATAAAACTTCATCAGGTTCGTTTAAATTAGTACACATTCGATTCCAGAATTAGTTTTATTTGTATTTTGTACTGTTCGCTGTTTATCTTTACTTACTCGTGTCCATATACTTATTTATCTTAATCGCCTATGATTAAAAATACATTTATTGTAAAATTTACCGCTAGCACTTATAGGTACATATCTGCCATGTGTATATCACTACATAGTGTAAAACAAAGTCGCTTTCTCTGTACCTATATCCTTATGTATGCTTAAATCTTTAAAACTACGCAACGGATTTTGATGCGGTTTTTTTTAATAGATAGAGTGATTGAAGAGGTAGGTTTATATGTATAATAACATAAATTAAATAGTGGAGAAATACTGTTATTTTTGAGGTTACTCCAAATTTAACGCGTGCGGGCCACGTGCGCAGTAATGAATAAATCAAAACTACTGCATCGATTTTAATCATTTTTTCAGTGAATGACATAGGGGCTTTATATTTTATACCCGTGCGAAGCCGGAGCCGGCCGCCAGTAGAAATATAATGCATTAAGAACTCAGGATGATTTTAATGAATTTTGAAAATAATAATGCCTATTAAATTATTTAACTTTTCCCGAGACTTCGTTTACGTATTTCTCTATATATATTTGTAAAACGTATGCATTTTTGAAATCCTACGTAGCATAAAACCTAAATTTCATTTCAATTGATTTAGGGGTAGGTATATTAGTGAAAAAAATACAAACAGAATATAATTACTTGCACATTTATAGTATTAATATTTATACAAAATATCAAGCGAGTTAATGACCAATTGAATCGATTCGTCACTACAAAATGTAGACTCACAAGATCCAGGTTAACGTTCGCCAAGAACTAAGTTCTAGATATTATTAGTAACACTCGACTTCCCGAAGGGTCATCTTTGACTTCTAATATCGTAGAGAGAGCGAGATAGTGAAACAAAGTTGTGGCGAAAGTATCTTATTACAGAACGTGACAGAAATAAACTTAAGAAGTTACAGTCCACAGAGTTTTGCGAACAGGTTTCTAATTTGTTGTGAACTTAAATGTTTCACCTTTGTTGTGCAATTTAACACTATTTTTTATAGATATAACGTTACTTATACTTATATTTATTCATTTAGTAGACAACAACTACTTCTATTATTAAAAATTATTATAACTATGAATGATCCTTCCAATAGTAAATATTTACCTTTAGCTTAGTTTTTATATGGCATACACGAAATTCAACGTTAAATAGGGGGTTTAAAGTATTTACTTCGCTTGATAATGTATAGGATATTACATACCTGTATTGATTATTACATCAATATTATAAATTTTAGACGAGAGAAGGGTGACATATACTCGTATATATTTTTTTTCTTCGAACTGACTATACTGTTGGCTTGTTAAGGCCGCTACAGTTTCACCGGACTACAGGGTGAAATATTACGAACACAGACTTATAAATAAAGAATTGGACTCGTTGATGGTTTGGAAAAAAAAACCAAAAAAAATTTGCATATGTAATTGTCAGGGATATATACAGAAAAGGGGAAAAAAGGGTATCATCGAGAAAAAGTGTACTTATTCTCGAGGGATACACCAAATCTCTATTAAAAGACTTATAGCTAGTATTATAAATACAAAAGCGAGTTTGTCTGTCTGTTACGCTTTCACGCTATAACTACTCAGGCGATCGTAATGAAATTTTGATTAATATGTTATCAGAGATACAGAAAATGACATTGAAAACTTTTTATCCAGAAAAGATGTTCTGTTCCCGAGGGATAGGTGCACTCTATACTATCGCGGGCTGGTATATAATTACATAGAAATTATTAAAAAAAAATAAATGAAAAAAAACTAGACATACGGAAAGAAACTAATTACAATAGTTCAATGTAATAACCCAAAATAGAGCACGATGCTTTTATTCTTGACTAGCGGCCCGCTCCGGCTTTGCACGGGTATAAAATATATAGCCTATATGTCATTCACTGAAAAAATGATTAAAATCCAGTAGTTTTGATTTATTCATTACTGCCCGTGGCCTGCACGCGTTCAATTTGGTGTAACCTCAATAATAACAGTATTTCTCCACTACTTAATTTATGTTATTATACATATAAACCTTCCTCTTAAATCACTCTATCTATTAAAAAAAACTGCACATTAATCCGTTGCGTAGTTTTAAAGATGTAAGCATAGGGATATAGGGACAGAGAAAGCGACTTTGTTTTATACTATGTAGAGAAGATATTTACATTTCCTGGGTTACTGGTAAATGACATATCGACCGCGATCAACCGACGATATCAACATTACTTTGGCACGCGACTTAGTAATTATTTGTCCAGTTACATCCTTCTTTTAGTACGAGTACTCTGTGAATGTTTTCTTTATTTTCGCCACAAACGGTAACGCTTTTTCTATATAAAAGTTTATAAGTTGCTTGAAAATTCGCCATTTTGAATAAGTGATTAATAATATATACGTAGTTTCAATTGGATAACAACATAATAAATTACAGTACAGTGAGTTAATTTTAAATATACTTTTATCGAATCATTAGAGAGATCATACAAATAAAAATAAAAAACAGTTTTACAAATTTTGTTGTGTTCTCAAGTTTTTATATTTCGTTGAGGTGTAACGTCATAAATCTTTCGTACGAGTAACGTTATAGCGACAAATTCTGTATATAAATTCTCTTCCGACAGTAAATGCGTTCGTACAAAGAACAGCACTTCTATTGTTACGCGGTGGCGAGAGGAAATTTCAAAGGCGTTAAAATATGCACCAATGGGAAACTTATTAAGTAAAAAAAAGTAGAACGCGGTCGTGAATTGAGATTAAATGTCGACGTTACAAATGTATTTCTAAGAGGTTGCTGCTGTTTTTACATAATAAAGAAAGATAAATTGATATTTCACTATAATATTTTACTAACGGTACTTATTAAGAAGTATACAATTAGATGAGAGTAGGGTTACTGTTCTGTATGTAATGTATGTGTGTGTTTTATTGTATGATTGTGTCTTCTTCTTCTTCTTCCTAGCGTTTTCCCGGCTTAGTGCCAGGGTCCGCTTTCCGACTGAGCTACTTCCACTTTGCCCGGTCTTCGGCATCCTTCTGTGCGAGGTTGTTCTCCTGCATATCGGTCTTCACAACATCCAGCCAGAGTTTTTTTCGCCTACCGCGAGATCTTGGGCCTTGTACACAATTATGTTAAGACATCTATTTCCGATATAGTCTGGAGGCCTGCGATTTATATGGCCATACTAGCGGAGACGAGTTTCCTGCAGCTTATCCGCGATGTCACGGCCTCCAAGGCTGCCACGGATATGTTCGTTTCGAATACGATCTATTGTCGTATCTCCACACATCCATCGCAACATCTTCATCTCAGTGACATGTAGCTGCTGGATATGTCTGCCTAGGACTGGCCACGTTTCGCTGCCATAGAGCAAGACCGGTCGGATGATGCACTTGTACACTAGGCCTTTTAACTTCACCGGTATTCTTTGATCGCACAGAACACCGGTGACCTCTCGCCATTTTGACTATAAGTTTAAGTGCTATGTTAAGCGGGTTTTGGTGTCAAAGGGCTATTATAGAGTGGATCAATATGTGAACGATGGTGATGTCTGGAATTGACTCCTCTCTGTGCATCCACTAAAATCGATTGTAATGTATAATGAATTTTAATTATATAAGTATATGTTAAAAAGATAAACCCGATCGAGTTTCTTGCCGGTTCTTCTCGATGACTGGGATGTATTCCGAACCGGTGGTAGTTTTGACGTTCATAAGCGCCTTCTTAGGGCCTAAATTGAATAAAGTATTTTTGATTTGATTTGATTTGCCCAAGCAGCGCTTATTCGGCATTGTGTATGCATTGTATATTTATGTCTTCAAAACGCTTTATAGCTGAAAAAGTCTGGTGCATTTTAACAGATGAGTATTATTAGATTTGTCTTAATTGTGAAATATCTATGTGCTGCTATAGCTAGCGGATATTGCCAAGATCCTAACACCAGTGCTGTGTGTTCATCACGATGTTTGGTCTCGTATGAAAACTACGGATCATTGTACGTGAAAACGGTGTTTTAAATAAATGCCATGATGATATTAGTTAATCCTTTGTGTTGTTCTTTTTAAACGATTTTAGGTTTTAGGTAGGTGGTAGAGCTACGCTGAAGCTATTACTGGTTCAGCATGAATGGGTCGGCTCGCCCGGCGTAAGTACCACCCTCTCACAGAAAACCGACGTGAAGTAACAGTGCTTGCACTGTTGCGTTTCGTTCGGCCAGTGAGAGCGCCGGAGGCCCACATATATTAAAAGGCCGGCAACGCACTTGCGACTCACCTGGTGTTGCTAGTGTCTATGGACGGCAGGTGATCAGTTACCATCAGGTGACCCGTCTGTACGTTTGCCCCCTACAATATAAAAAAAAAAAGTAAATCCTTAAATATTTTGTCAGAGGTATAGAAAAGATATAGGGCACCTATTCAACCAGAATATGTACTTTTTTTTTTACAAGTCTACATTAATGTGAGTGAAGCTGCTAGCGAAAGCTAAGTGTTTAATAACGAAAAAAAAAGAAAAGGACGGCTCGACTAAAATGGGGATTTGTAACACCATTTTTTGTAAAAGTAAAACCTCAGAAATATTCAATGCACGTTTGTTTATTTCGCGTGCGTGTCTCTAAGGTGTTTGGTTAAAATAATACAAAACCCATTATTATTCACGTCGAACGTCTGAAAATTCCAATTTCAAATAAGGATTACAGCGACGAATATAACCAGGTCATATCTTGTTAATTGTCTAAACATTACACGAACTGTTCTACGTCGATCTGAAGTTTATTCATAAGCGGTCGTTAGCTCGAAGACGTATGTAGGTTCGGGACTCTTAATTACACTGTTATCGGGCTGCCCGTCAATTATTATTTTGAGGAACAATTTGCGTGTTAATTGAATTTGTTTGATATATTTGTAAACGAACCTTAAAAAGTAGGAGGTTCTGACTTCGGTTGTATTTTTTTAATGTTTTTTAACTCAAGATTTCGTTACTTGTAAACCGATTTGGGTTGCATTTTTCCATTGAAATTCCTTTTCAAGGGTGTCGTATATTAATTTCATTAGTAGTGGACTTTCGACTTCGTACGTTATTATTACTATCCAATTACAAATCATATTTACGTAGAGGTGTTCACAATTAATTAATTAATTAGGGCCTAGTAATTGGGTGATTATTTTTAAACGGCCTCACCGCCCGTATTTTACCCGCTGCCTGAGTAGCCTCGGACCCCTTCGAAGACGTACCTACCTAACAAGTCCTCAAAATCGAACAGGAAATGTATTTGAGATATTGGTAGGTTTATGACAATCGCAAGACTCGGTATGTAACTAAAATGAAAATCAAAAATACTTTATATAATTTAGACTTTGCGAAGGCGTTTATTATGGACGTCAAAATTACCGCCAATTCCTAAAAGAACTCGGATATCGGGAAGATTCTGCAAGAAATTGGATCTGGTTTATCTTTTGGTCACATATGTTTTTACGAAAATAGATTCGTTTTTGGCGGTTGCACAGTGAAGAGTGGAATTTCTAAACACCACCATCGTTCACATATTGATCCACCCTGTAATAGCCTTTAGACATTAAAACCTGCTTGACATGGTGTTTGAACTTACTATCGGACAAATCGATAAAGTTTGTTTTTTGTTTATACTTTATAAGTTAGCGTTTGACCACAATCTCAGTCTGATGTTAAATGATGATGTGGTCTAAGATGGTAAGTCACTCTTAACCTAGATGGAAGACTGGCTCTCGAGTGCAGCTGCCGGAACACACGAACAGGTGCTTGGAGACAGATTTTCAAAATGAGCGTGGTAGCTAGCCAGACGGACTTAGAAAAAGCCCTACTACCATAAAAAACACGATTATCAAAAAAGCAAAAATTTTCCATTTCTAAAAGTATTATTATGGACAACCCTTGTTGTCTTCAGATTGATGAATCAGATTGATGAATACCTACTATCTATGTACAATATTTCATAAAAATCGCTAAGTCGTTTTGAGTTAAACTCGAAAACAAACAGACAATCTTTCTGTTTAATGATATATTCATCATAAATATCACTTACATTAACCATCTAAAAATATTTTTTTTCATGACATCGAGGAGTCGAAACTTATATTTGTACCCTTTAACTGTCATACTTCACGGTTTTTATGATATAGAAAAAAAAATTAAACAGAAGTATAAATGCTAATATTCATATAATATCACGTGAAGAAAAAACTTTAATTATAGTCGAACCACTAGTATATATTCTAATACATGTCGATATTTTATACATTACAAAACTAAAGCGTACATTCCCTTGAAAGTTTGTTGTCTTATTTATATGAACAACGATATTTTTATTGAGTGCTACTTCAGCAGGTCGCGGGTCGGAACGTATAAGATTACCGTATCTGAAGCCGAGTGGCATTAGTCGACGTATTAACGCTTCGATGATACAGTTAATATGATACGCGACTAGTTTATGCCTTTAAGAGGAAACGTAGGTGACATTTAACAAAGGTATTGCTTACATTTACTTCTAGTTAATGGCACTATAGGAAATATTTTAATACTGTACAATATAAATCATACATTTTAATTTTGTTAAACAGCAGTTTTTTTTCGAACTGTCTACACTTTTGACCTGGTAAGTCCTCTATAGGTTCACTGGATTACTAAGAGGAGCGCTTAAGGCACTCACCCGATTTTATATAGGCAACCAGCACAAGGGCGCATGACGCGCCTCGGCTTGGACTGTCACCGAATATCCCGAGCCTAACTTTTATTTTTACGTGGGAAAAGCCGTCATGAACACGTCACCCTCCCGGGGGAGAGGGTGGATAGTGTGAGACTTCAACTCACTAAAATCGCACGGTGTACATCCACCGGTTTGGTTGGGACGACACCAGATCTCTTGAGTATTCATCGTGTCGCTCCAGCAGTTAGCCCAATGTCAATCAGCGCCGCTGGGCCCCGTCCTTGTCAAGAGCCGACCGTGTATACATCATCGGCTGTCTCATCCGTCTGCCGGACCTGTGCAATAGGAAGATGGCCCCCCCGGCCCATCCTCCCTGGCCCGGCTACGGTGGTGGAAGGAGGCGAGCGTAGCGTCCCCGCCTTTCATCGGACTTTCGCTGGTGGAGACGGCCGCTCTGACGGTCCATCTCGCGGCCTCTCTCCGCCGCCTCCTTCTGCGAAACCACTTCCTCGCAGAAGGAATCGCGAATGTAACTAATTTAAGCTAATACTCAGCTATCCATTATTTCCTACATATATCAATTCGTGAAATATACATGTGGTACACAATTTTTCAATAACTTTTTTTTATAAAAATCTTTACCTGATAATTACAAATGTAACAAAAAAGATTTATCCAAATAAGTCCAGTCGTTCTGAAGTCATGCGCTTAAATACATTAGACAAATGATTTTTATGTCAAATATATAAGAAATTAAGCAACGAATTCTCAAAATCTGCTAATTCCATACAAAAGTATGTAATTTATTTAACACTTCGTTTGGAATTATAATACTGTACTAATAAAAATCACCACCTGCGCCTTGCTGTTTCATTCTCGTTATCGTTGTATTATATGCTACACTCGTATCACCTGTTATCGCGGACCGCCCGTTCCGTTATTTCGTTCTCGTTTGGCGTATTTCTGACCTACAATTTGTATGGTAATAGCTTCACTCCCAAGGGTCGTAGCATGATATTGCGCACGACTTAAAATCCTCTTGAATAATTAGGCTTTAAATTGCATATAAAGTTTTTTGAATATGCCTGGTCATAATAATTACCGACAAAAGTAAAAACTCAAAACAACGGAATAACTGGGTTCTTTTTTGATTTTTTAAATCAGTTATAGTGTGAATTATTTCATTTCCATAATTCGTAAATCCAAATTATTATTATTCGTATGATTTTCACATCTATTGGCACTCCGAACAATAATTATATACATTTTATTAATTAATCAAACATATAATAGTCTGCACAAGCTCTATACAAAATACCAATATTACATGAACACAAGTCGCTACACTGCATGTCGCTAGTATGGCGCAATCTCGATACGTCACGAGCATTTCGAGGTCATTGGTGACGCGAACCCATAAGTTATTCCCCTAGCAAAAATTATTTAACGCGGTTAAAATAGTTACTACTTGGAAAATACATTTTTTGCTTTATTTAACAAAAACAAAATATTCCATGATATAAATTCAAACACCGTTTGCTAATTTCCAAGAAAATTGGTACGTCTATAGGCTTTGTCGTGGAGAAGGTTTTATGTCAGCAATTTTGCTGAAAGTCACCGACAGAGGTGCTGCAGCAGCCTCACTTCTATACCGTCCAATCGACCACCATGAAAATTGACATGTATAAACAACTACACGTGTTCCAACTTCTCACGTGTCATCTTCATACTGATGTAAACTTTTCTGATATTGTCCGTTAAGTGGATCAGAAATATAGCTTCTGGAAAAGGTAAAACGTGTATTAGGTATCTAGCCTACGTTCAAGTGTATTTAGATACTCGTCAATTCAATAAAAATATTTTTTTTATTATCCTCATTTAGTTTTAGAACACGCCAGACCAATCGTATTCTATCCTTTTTCTTATTTGGTGTACAAAACTGAATTTATTATAAACATTATATTTTACGTTTAATGATACATTAAATCAAGCTCTTCTAGATGTAGACACAGCTTACATTACTATACCGGAAATAAAAATGGTATTCATAAAGGAACAATATAAAAATAATTACAACTAAAATTAAGCAAACAATAACAATACAGATAATAAAATACCCAATGAAAAAAATGCAATGAAACAAAAGGCTTAAAATAGACTTCTCATCATATTTACACAAAAGCCTTATAGAACTTAAGACAACTTGTCATACAGTCTGGGCTTCTTATTATAAGGTGTAGCCAAGAGGCCCTGGAAGATGGCTTGATCCATTATATTAAGTTTTAACTGATTTATAACAACATACTGTTGAACATTATTTTGGTCATACTCTATCTGTTTGCACCCTAGTATCGTACTTGTCAATCGACAAAAATACTAAACTCCCCTCGGATTATGATAGTTTTTTTTTCTTTTATTCTTTACACTCTAATTATGGCTTTACCACTGTCGATCCAGTATTGCAAATTTTCAATACGTCCCGAAAATTTTAGAAAGCATTACAATGCCGAGATTGTTCCAAGTGACTGCAGTGTACTTGATGATGTAAGGCACAACGTTTTTTAAAGAACATCGATGACTGCTGAAAGATCTGCTATGTATCGGTAGCCATTCTCTACTGCCGATCTGTAAGCCTCTCGAATGTGGAATATGCAGCTACTGATTCCAAAACACGTCAAACTAAAAGAGAGTTACTGTGCTGGGTATATCACCATATGCATGGTAATCGCAACTCAGTCAGGTACTACATATCCTTGGTTATTGATATTCCTAAGCGTGCCGCTATACCTGATGGTACTTTAAACCTTTACTTAATTTCAAGAACTTAAAATTGAGTAAATATAAATACAAAAATTCCCCGGTGGTAGGATATGCCAATTATATAATGCTGAAATTTGGTCAGATGTAACGTCCATTCGTGTGGCACGTTTAGTTGTGGCTCGTTCTGGGATAAATCAATATTTCTCCAAAAACCGAGTGGGTTGATATGGTGACTGTACCTTACTGGTGGTCGATACTATCATACATTTGATGATAACCTATCACATTGACTGTTACGGACAGCGAACTATGTGTGGGACATTTGGTTTTATGTGATAGTTATACGAATTGTCAGACACTTATAATATATTACGGTTATAATTTGTGTTATTACCGAGTACTTAGAAACTCACAATGTGTTAGTTATAAGTTTTTGCGTGTAAGTACATTGACATTGGACATTGATTGAGCGTAAGAGAACAATAGAAAATAAAAGAAGGAATTTATTAGGGATAAGTTTTGTTGCACAGAATGGTTGTCATACATAGAAAACGAAATGGACAATGGAATCATTGCGTCCATTCATATAAAGTATTCTCACGGGCACTCCCCAGGGGTTGTCGTCGCGCGTCGGGCTGACAAATAATACGTGACGAGGCCACACACGCGGAGTGCGTTCGCTAGCGGATCACAGCTGTGTAATGTGTAGCGTTTCAATAAGGAATACAAACGGGAAACAGGACAGAGACTGAATAGCGTCTGATCAGAACAAACATACGAAATAGTGACAAATAGTTCGAGAGGACAGTTTAAGATAAGAGATACGCGGCCGATAACAAACCACAGTGAAATCTATGGCAAACGACTCTACGAGCGACGAGTCAACGAGCCTTAACAGCTGCTGATTTACGACCACCTCACATATATTCGTAACAGTGACTCTTTTTTAGTTCGTTTTGGAAATAGCCAGTATACATCCAGCTACCAATAGACTAGCATGACGATATATCAGCTATGACTGCTTATAAATTATAGATTTTTCGGTATCGACGTAGTTTTCTTAAGTTGTAGATGGTAGAGCTACGCTGAAGCTATTACTGGTTTCAGCATGAATGGGTCGGCTCATCCGGGGTAGTAGCCACCCTCTCACAGAAAACCGACGTGAAGTAACAGTGGTTGCACTGTTGCGTTTCGTTCGGCCAGTGAGAGCGCCGGAGGCCCACATATTTAAAAGGCCGGCAACGCACTTGCGACTCCCCTGGTGTTGCTAGTGTCTATGGACGGCGGTGATCACTTACCATCAGGTGACCCATCTGTTCGTTTGTCAGATATTATGCCAATCCTTTGTACAATGATACAATGAGAAAAATATATCTTATGTTAGCAATAATAGTATTACGAATTATTAAGATCAATACTTGATTCCACCTGAACAAAAAATTCGCACTTATGAATACCATAAAATTACAAAATCAAAAAAAAAAAAATGGTATACAAAACAAATATTTCTAAAGAAAACTTGTGAGCGATGACTGTCATCGGTGTAGTCTTCTTAAACCCGCATTAAAATCTTTAGTCCCAAACGCTGACGCGGCCTCTCCATGCTCTGGAATACTATGGACCTGACATCCGTACTATGACGCCATGGAATGCTAATAATAATGCCGTAAGTTTTGGGATATATTTTTGGATCGAAGTTCCTTAACGCGGCTTGCGGTATGAGTTGAATGGTAGAAATTATCACGTAAGGAAAAAGCGTTACGCATCTTCTACTGCGGTTTTCTATATCTCCTTTTCTATTGTATACGAGTGTGTGTGACAGAACAGTACTGGATAAGAGGAAATTCTATTACAAATCATTTTTTTTTTACAATTTATAATTGACTATTTAGTGTTTTAACTTCTAGGAAATGAATATTGTTCCAAAATCTTGTACGAGACTTACACCGAAAATAGCACCTGTGATTTTGATTAAATTTATCACCGTTATTTCTTGCTTATATTATATTTCTGCGAAGAGGATTAGTACGATCTAAGTTTAATCGCATTAGCTATTTGCAATGGTCCACTGAACGAGCTAATCAGCCACTCGAGAATGCTAATTACTTGACGTACTCGACTGTGTCATTTTGTTATCGATATAACTATATCGTAATTGTTATTTACGCTATTTAACGATAATCAGATAACGGGGTTATTTTAATTAAATACTGTTATAATAACTCGTTAATTAATTTGTAAATAAATAACTGTAGTAAGATTTTGCCCAAGAAATTTAGATTACATACATTAAGGACGTCTACTGATGTTGTAAGGAATAAGATTGCATTAAATACAAACCGTAGAAAAGTCGAAGTGTTTCCAGATTTACTAAAGTATGTCTAATTTTTTGTCATTTTGTCGTGCTATAACAATAAAAAAGAAAGTTTATAAATTAAAACAATTCGAGAGCAGGTAACAAAAACACGGTGCATGTTTTCGTAATTTTTTTCCTTTTACACAGTTTGACCGACATTTGTTTTATTTTTTTATTGTATGTATTGGGTCACCTGAATAATTATTAGTTACAGTTGGGCTTGGTTGGTGTCGCTACTGTCGAGGTTTAGATTATTTTTCAACACATATTTTTATTGACTTTTTTCTCACATAGAAAGAAGTGTATAATTCCAAATTTTCAGCCCATCTCAATATATTTTTGTATCTATGATTTATTAAGACCTGTAGCAGGAAAATGTTTGCCTACCCGGGTCCTTTAGTTTTCAACTCAGTATAGAAAAAAAAAACGTCAAGAGCGTCTTTCATTCTTTGAGGTGGAACTCGGCGTGCGAATCCGATTCGCGCATTTAGTCGATTATTCACAGTATGCAATTTATTTAGTGTATGCCCGCGTACAGTTCGACAATCGTATCTTGGTCGTGTAAACAAATAGTTGAAAGTGTTCCAATAATAGTGTTGGACACAGTATAGTTGTTACATCGATGTCGATATATTGGCAGGATTGACCGCCGCGACGTCGACACGAGTGGAGACCGCGTCAACCCAGACTTGTTAGATCGTGCGGTGCGTCTTCTATGGCTGGAGAAACTAGACCGCATTTACTCCTACCACACCCGACCAAGGTACGATAATCGATGTTTCCCGAATGCTATCAAGAATGTCACATCCTTATTCGACTCCTGCATGTTGTAGCAATTGTTCCTTTTACAAATATATCGGGAACCTATCGTACCTTATTAGTGATTTTAGATATCTGAAATAAGTTTTTTGTATCTTATTATGTTATAATTATGTTATTCTTTATTTTGACACGTTAAAAAGGTTTAAAATTATGTTGTCGTGTTTTATTGTTATAATTGTTGATTTTAAAATAATTTTATATTTTATTTTTGTTAATTAAATAATAAATCAAAACACATATCTAATTCTATATTATACATTAGATCTTTATGTATGTATTTTTAGGTATAGAACTATTTTCCTTTATGATTTAAAAAACACATATAAAAAAAAAACAAAATTAATATAAAAGGTTTATATTCATTGTATTAACCGTTTTATCTGAAATAAAACGCATTTTAAAATACTTACCTTATTAGAAGCTTTATATTGACAGTAGCGTATCCGTTTCCGTTCACTTCTCTTTCCACCTTATATAGCTATCCCTTCCGCACCTCTTACTGTTAACCAGAGGGCGGGGCAACAGCCGTGGTCAGATATAAGAAATATTTTCCAATATATCACGTTCTTAAAATTAACCAAGAGTATAAAACAATTTATCCATGGATCATGAAAAATATACAGATTTTAAGCATCTTGACGTGTTAAAATACGTTTGGAAAGTTTACCTAACTTTATCGTAGTATTTTGATGAAAATAAAAGTGGCCATTTTAGAAATTCAACGATTCTTTTAAAAAACGCGGTAATAACTACGCTAATAGTTTTGTACTAAGCTAATACTGTACAAATAAAACAAAGTACTAATAAAAACCTAAAAATTACTTACCGTACACTATTAAACCGGCACGTTTTTAAAAAGATATTATCCCTTACAATGTTAACAAACAATCAATAACGCTAAATATATTACTTTGGGTTTGTGAGAAAAGAGAGAGTAACACAACGATACAAATACTGCTGCTTTACGGCAGAAATAATTGTGACGGTAGTTCCACGCAGTTGAACTTTCAACATATTACGCCCTTTTAGAACCAATCTCAAATATATAGTTAGTTACCTTCCCGAAAGTGATAACTATATGGTGCTATTTCTGAAAGATGAATTATCCAATCGTAGGTGGTATTCTTCTGACAAGCAGCCAGGTATGGTTAAAAATGTACCAGAAAAGTAATTCTTTTTAAGATTGGTGTTCTGATTTTTTTCGTCCGAGTTACTGAAATGACGTGAACACTGTTTTACTTTGCGTCAGAAAAAAGTATGACAATCATTTTGGTGATGTAGAAAACGTAAACAGTACCTCACGGTGAAGCTTTCGCACCGTAGCTTGGTGGCCTGGCTACTCTGGGTAAAATCAAAATCAAAATATACTTTATTCAATTTAGACCCTAAGAAGGCGCTTATGAACGTCAAAATTACCACCAGTTCGGAAAACAACCCAGTCATCGAGAAGAACCGGCAAGAAACTCGATGGGGTTTATCTTTTGACATAAATAGATGCATATTTCAAATAAATCACACGTTACAATTGTTATTAGTGGCTGCACAGAGAAGAGTCAATTCCAGACATCACCAACGTTCACATATTGATCCACTCTATAATATCCCTTTGACACCAAAACCCGCTTGACATGGCGCTTAAATTTATAGTCCGGCAAATCGGTAACATGCTTTGGGACTTTGTTATAAAATCTGACACTATTACCTAAGAAACTATTATTGGTTTTACTGAGTCGGAAACATGGGATGACCAATAGCGTTGCGATGGTTGTTGTTCAATACTCAATTGGGCTGTAGCGAATACAATGCACCACGTAACTTGGACTGCTCCAGCATTTATTGTGATCCACCGATAGAGAATCAGGTTGCCATTTTGAGAAAATAACGCGATGAGAATCGATTTTGCGTTCTAACGGTTCTTCTTCTTCTTCTTAATTTGTGGCGTCGTGTGTAGGTAATACACAATTCCGCCAATGTCATGTAGATACATAGTGAGCGTTGTCTGTGGCAGATAATGTCATAAACAAAGGAGAGCAATTAAAAAATGTAATTTGTGGAAAGAAAATACTTATTTAGTGTAGCTTATATTCAGACCGAGTTATTGTAAAAAAAATAGATACAGCCAAAATTAGATATATATTGGTTGAGACATAGATAATCAGATTAAAGTTTGATTTTGTTAATTTTAATAAATAAGGAAAAGGCACGGTTTTATACACACACACACACAAGATGATGTCGCTCCAATGCTTGACGAGTATGTCACGCATGACAACTGATGTCAGCTGCGTTTCGTTACTGCATTAATTAAGCATTGAACATTGTGGTAATGAAACACACGGGCTCGAAATACGGACTAGGTAATAGATAGAAGGCCGAGACAATTCTATTAATATCCAAGCGCATTTATTATTATCTCAGAATTATATTTGTACTTCCATTAACGTTATTGTCAAAGGCAAAGGTTTTGCCTGTGTAATGGACGGTTAATTATATAAGGAAATCTTACATTCTTTTATTAATGTTATTAATACCTTTGTTGTGATATGTGGTCCATTTTCTTCACTTATATCTGCTAATATAAGGCTAAAATAAAATAAAATAGTTAGTCGTAATCATATTAGGTATGTTCTTATGTTACCATATAATGGACTTTCAAAGGTAAGATGTATTAACTTAAGGCTATTATTATACGATGCAAATTGGAAGCAACATGGAGCTTAGAAAATTGTATTTTTTTTGCTCGTGTCCGTACCATGGATCAAGTCTTGCATCGTGGGGGACATTAGAAAGATATAATTAATGTATATAAAATACACCTAGGTACAGAATAATCATTAACGGTTATTTTATATCAGATTCGAAGATTGCCATGCTCAGCGTGGTGGTAGTAGCGAGGCGATCACGTACTACGCTTATAATTTTAAGTCGGCCTTATAGAGGAACGCTAAAATATTCAAGAAATAAATTTAAAGTGTTCAAAACTCCTTGCTATTGGTGCACGATAGCTGAAAGGGGTCATAAACTATATATAGCATTTCTATTAACATTACTTATACCAATTCAGTTTTAACAAATCTTAAAAAAGGTCTTTACTTCCTGTCTCCTCTTTGTTTATTCCTTATTCCTAATCTGCCGCGATGCTGGGCCCATTTAGAGGTAGTCCTAATAGTTTAATGAGTATTCTTGCTGGTATATTGGATGGATTCCTTGTCAGCCACTGGGATAAACTACATGTACGTCGAGGCGTATACGTAGTTATTTAAATAGATAAAGTCACGCTCAACCTAGAGGGAGACTAGCCCTCAAGTGTTGCTGCCGGAATACACCAACAGGTGCTTGACGACAGATCTTCAATCTGAGGGTGGTAGCAAGTCAGGCGGACTTAGAAAAAGCCCTACCACCATGCTATGGTTTCATCACGATGTTTCCTTTCACCGAAAGCTCCGATTCAGTTGCTAGATTACGACCCTACGTTCTTCGACGCTGTATCCGAACACGCTATCAACTAAGCATTTATCGCTTACTGTATTAAGACTAACTTTTACGAGTCATTCTAATTGATTTAATTTCACTTATTGTTTATTGATGTTCCAATAATTATCAGTTCCATTTTAGAAAATTAAAGAAAAATCTTGTTACCTCGTTTTTCATTGAAAAAAAAAACATTAGAATCAAGTCAAGTGTATTGAGATTGCAAACCAATTAATTTTACTTACCCATTTCTTCGTACTTCAATCCAAATCATATCTACAATTACAATAGTACCATAACTCCAATAGTTACACGTAGTGTCTATAAAATATGCACGTAACAAATGAGCATCTTAACTTGTTCACGGCACTTTTAGTATGATCTTCTGAAACATGTCTTGTTCTTCTTCTTTATAACCTTATCCCCCCACCTAAGTAGGGTGGAAACAACGTGTTTCTCATGTTGTATTATATGGTTTGGCTTAATTTATACAATCGGCCGCGCGCACTTGACATCAACCCTACTTGGGATTATTTTGTAGTACCATGGTTTTTGTTAGAAGTATAGCACTTAGGATGAAAATAAAAGCACTGTTGTTATGGTTGTAGTGAAGAGCACATACCGATATATAACACGCATGCAGATACGATAATTTTGTGCAAATTATGGAATGTGACAGGATTTATAAATATGTACAGTCCTGGTAACAGCTTCTTTACAGATATGACATGTTAAAATCTGTGAAACTTTACTATTAATTTAACTTTTTTATAGACACAGCAACGTAAAGGACGTGTGATACGTCAGCCATGTTTTTTTCTTTTCTGAAACTTGTATTCAAGTTTATTTATGGATGTACCTTTTTGAAGTTAATATTAGTTTTATTCATAAGAATGATATTAAAGCAACTATTATGCATTAGCATTTGCTCGCGGTATGACTCGCTTTGGTGTTGATTTATCGTACGCCACGGGAACAGTATTCTTTCTTTAGATGAAAGTTCCATTTCTGTTTCCCAGACAACATGTATGCAAAATTTCTAGCAAGATCGGTTAGGTAGTTAAGGCGTGAAAGCTCAAGAACAAACCAACGTATATACACACTCACTTATATAATATACTAGCTGATACCCGCGGCTCCGCACCCGTTTTTTTAAATTGTATAAAAGTAATATAAAATAGTGAGAGGAGGTAGAATTACAGAAATATTTATTTTAAAAGAATAAAATATTCGTTGGTAAAACACGCAAGCCACTTACTGTGATATGTAAGGTGTACATTAAATATGTAAATACTAACAGTGTGCTGGATTAGATTTAGCAACAACAACATATTTGGAACTTTAACTTGCTATATAATCCATTTAGTGCTCCCTTACACTGTATAAGAAAGTAATGAAAATTTCAAGTTATACAATCTCCCTTAAAGATGTTGGTATATAGATATTGTTAACATAATTAAGTTTTTTCGATCATACAAAAAGTAATTACTTCTCTATTCCGCAAGAAATTCTATAATGGAACTGTTAAGGTAATACGTGTCTGGTCTAATACTGGAAAACGTCTTCTATTTTCAAATGACCTATTAGTTATAATGTTAAATTATAAACAATAAGGTGATGAGTATTTTTCTAATTAAAAATACAGAATAAATTGAAGTGTTTAAATTTTGTATTAATATAAATCAATATATAAAGCTCTATATCTATCTGTAACCAGTTTTTAATATTTACGAATTAAAACAGTGCTCATTGAACTCGTCGCAATATGCTAATGGAATGCGTTGCTACGGTTTATAGTACCGGGAAATTGACCACCCATTATTCGCATAACAATTTGAAAATTCGTATAGGGGTTGCCCATTGATTCCCCATTTTTGCCCACTTTTATAAAAAAAAGTAATGAAAGTTTAAATTGTGTGGGCTAGCAGGGTCCAAAAAAACTTAAAAATAATAAAAATGTTGAGGTAGATTCTTGAAGTATGTCGTTTGCTCATCTTTTGCTGTTTTGATAAGTCAATTTGTACGGTGCGGTAAAGGGGAGAGGAGGGGAAAGAAAAAATGGGAAATCAAAAATTTTGGAATGATGCATTTGAATTAATATCCTATGCCAACGTTTGCTCATCTTATACTTTTTGGAAAAGTCAATTTCTAAAGGGTGAAAATGGAGGGGAAAGATAGTTTCAGGAATCGAGGATTTTGGAACTATGTATTTATTAATTATGCATGGGCAAGCAATCGAAAAAAAAATTATGGGCAATCGAAAAGATGTCCTTCTGTATGAGAATTAACCTTATTAAGTCTTCATTTTCTAAAGTCAATCGTGAGGTAGGCACAGCATAATTGATTATTGCTAGAGTGTAGACCGTCATATTCTAATTAAAATGTCTCTGTAACTAAAGGTCGGCAATCGAAGAAAAATTATGAATTCTCAACCCCTCACTTTTTCTATTCCCTCTAATACTTAGCCCTTAGAAATTGACTTTTCAAAAAAGTAAAAGATGAGTAAACGTGGGCAAAAGAAGTAGAAAGAAGAGTTTTTGGCTCCTCATTTTCCCCCGAACTTTTACCCTTAGAAATTGACTTTTCAAAAAAGTAAAAGATGAGTAAACGTGGGCAAAAGAAGTAGAAAGAAGAGTTTTTGGCTCCTCATTTTCCCCCGAACTTTTACCCTTAGAAATTGACTTTTCAAAAAAGTAAAAGATAAGCCAACGTAGGTAAATGAATTTTATTGAAATGCATCATTTCAAAATTCTCGACCTTCCTTTTTTTATTTTATTCCCAACTTTTAGCCCGTAGAATTTCACTTTTCAAAAGAATAAAAGATACGCAAAGGTGGGTAAATAAAGTAGATTCAAATGCATAATTTCAAAATTCACGACCTTTCACTTTTTCTTTTCCCGCCAAGTTTTATTCATTAGAATTTGACTTTTCAAAAAGTAAGAGATGGGCAAAAGATATAAATTCAAATGAATTATTCCAAAATTCTCGATCCCTCCATTTTCTTTATCCTCCCACTTTCCGCCCCTTATAAATTGACTTGTCAAAAAAATTGAAGATGGTAAAATGTGGACAAACGATATACTTCAAGAATCCACCTTGACAATTTCAATTTTTGAAAGTTTTTTTGGACGTTGACCCACGCAATTTAAAACTTCATAACTTTTTTATAGAGGTAGGCAAAAAAAAATAATGATGGGCAAAAATGGGAAATCAATGGGCAAACTCTCTACGAATTTTCAAATCGTTACGCGAAAAATGGGTGGCCAGCTTCCCGGAGCTATGGTTTATGAGTTATGTACATGCGAGCGCGGTAAATAAAACAAAATGGCCGCCAATTTGACCAAAAGACAAATTAAGCAAATTAGATACATTAATATATATTAATTACAATTATATTAATTCTTGGAGTCCAGTACAGTGCACGCCTCACGCACATGTTTACAGTGAACAACATATTTCACGCGAAAGAAGTCGTGGGTGGCAGCTAGTCTAAAATAAAATAACCTAAGTTACTTCTCATAAGATCAGCTATGGTATCTGTAGAAGTCACGTGAAAATTGATTCAATCGTTTCGGATATTTTACTGTGGTCGAAGTAATCAGTAATAGCTAGTCTAAAATAAAATACTCTAAGTTACTCCTTATGAGGTCAGCTATCTGTCAGCGATTGTCCTGTAAAAATTGGATATTCCATTGCGGGCAAAGTTGCGAATAACAGATAGTCTAAAATAACATAGCCTGCAATTTCAGGTCTCTGCCAGTAAAATTTCCGTCAATGTCGGTCCAGCGATTTCGGAGATTACTCGGAACATATAGATAGACTGACAAAAAATTGATTATACTATAAGTAGCTTATACACTTTTGTATCCATTGAGTAAAAAGTGGATATTACATATAGACACTTCATTTTTATTATATCTATAGATTGCAAATCAAAAATTCAAAATAATACTGATCTAAAATGACATTTTTGAATGAAAATGTTCTAATTCAATGAGTACAAAATAAATAGGGGTGTGCGAATATTCGCATTAATCGATAACGAATCGAACTGAATAATACTATTCAAGATCCGAATTGAACATACGAATAATTCGAACTATTCGGATTATTCAGAAAAATTTCATTTATGCGTCAAATAAGCATTAACTATATAATGTTACAAACTTACCAGTAATGCCATCACAGTCGATACCAGCCATTGAGAGAATTCAAAAATACTGTATCTCTATTTGTAGCCAAAAAGTGGCGGGAAATAGTGAAAATTACAAATTCAAGAAACTACATGTGTTTTATTTTTATTTGAAAATTTTTTTTTCCCAGCGGCACTGACAGTTTTCTTTATGAACTATAATCGATTTCTTAATTTATAAATAAATTAATATATAAATATCACATAAAATATTCAAATATAGTAAAACCTATATGTTTGTACCTTATTAGTTGTTAATGTATTGTGAGCGCAAAACTATTTTTTTTATGTGTGTGATAAAAAATTAAAGTAGCAAATTCTAGAAACCTGTTAAAATATGAAATTATACAAAAATATTGAAATTTCTTTGAAATAAAATAATTCGGCTATTTATATCAAAATTTTGTTACAATTATAATGCTTAAAAATTATTTAGATTTAAGGAAAAAAGTACATTTTTAATAAATATTTTCACTAATAGGAATTTCTTATTGTAGAATTGATTTATATAGTAAAGATCTATTACAAAGGTATTTAAATCTTGATGTTTAAATAATAGTTTTTTCTATGATAACATTTTTGTTTTTAATTTGAATTACTAAAATAATGAAAAATGTTATTACTTTTACCCATAAGTATTAGTCTAATAATTCTAGCTTATTGTTAAAATATAGGAATAAATTGAATTTTCTATTCAAAATTAGAATTGAGCATCATTATTCAATTCGGTTCGATTCGAGCGCTATTTGCACACCCCTAAAAATAAACTCGTTGCCATGGGTATAATATTATCGGTTACTATAACAACGGTTGCTTAATGGCAGGGACTGTCCGTGCTGTAAGAGAATATGTAATTGTAGTTGAAAATGTATTTAGGAGAAGTTTTAACCAAAATCCGTTCTTAGTAAGCGTCTACGTCGCAAAAGGAATAACTATGGTAAATTTCAAGTCAATCGGACATACAGTTTCGGAGAAATCGTGATGAGTCAGTCAGTGGTATTCCGCTTATATATATATAATATAAATATAGATAGATTAGTAAAGACTAGCAGTCGTTTAACACCGATTTTTTTTTAAATTTCGAATTATATTCTAATGATACTTTTGCGAAAACGTATGACAAGTTATTTCTATTATTTATGTCTGCATATTTATTTATTCCCGGTAGCATGCGATATTAATAGAAAAAACAATGTAGATATTTTGTAAGGTATATTAGTTGTAATATTCAATTTCTTACATGTTTTGAGTACCTATGAGTTAAGAAATGTGATATATTAAAATAAAAAAGAAATTTGTGTGATTTTATGAAACTACGATGCAAGTGAAACCTTTTGTCTGATTATTAAATTCGATTTAGGTTATAAATATCAGGTTTTTTTTATATCATTTTAAAAACTGAGCACAAAAATAATTAAAATCATTTAATCGTATTCGCCATGGCTGCTCTGCTGAGCGCCTTTCATTTTAGCACGATAGATGGACGAAACAATTTGAGGCGATGTAAAAAAGTTTACATACAAACTAGGTATATCATTTGTCTCATGTTTATACTTAAAATTACCTCTACCATATATACTATTCATTACTTCTGGAAACAATGCAATTTGGATGAAACTGAGGAAATTGATATTTGATATGCGAGATTTCTATAGCCATTATAATATGATACATTCAAAATTATTATTTCTTTCGTTTGTCTCCAGGTTCGGCAAGCGTTCCGATGTCTACACAAACTGGCCCAAAGACCTTGAGGTGAGTTATTTTTCTTATTAACTTTTTTCGTTGTTCTTTTGTTTTTATCAGTTTTTATCTTGATATGTAATATTACTATGGAACAGGAAAAGCGATATTTTTCTATCAAGTTGAAATTCGCTTTTGTTTCTTAAGCGGCTACGGCAGTGTAACTTAAAAAACATCTGTATTACAACTTACAAAATGAAATCCTAAACAGTGCTTGCGACTTTGTGCTCGAGAAATGGTTTTATTATTTTATAAAAGCAAATTGTCTAAATTAATGATGGGTTTGTATTTTGTTTGTTATTTATTACTACTTTATATCTCTTGACCGATTTTAAGTAACCTTTATTGAATGTTATCATCACTGCTTAACGCCTATGGAATAGCATAATGATGTTATTCCTGGACGACACTACATGTCCCCCATCCTCCATATATTTTTTTGTCAAATTAGTTTTTATTTTTTTGTTTTGGATTTTAGTCGGGAAGAAGACAATTATTATATATATGGAAGTCTGCTGTTGTGCACGTATCGGTCAAAAACTACGCTGTAGAATCCTATATTTTTTAAAGTACCTATTACTTCTTAGACACTTTGTCCTTATAAATAATCACGATAGCTTCAATTAATATAACCTTATTTAGGTTTTCAACTAAAAAAATAGCATTAATATTTTAATAAGTAGGTACCACGCGCTCATCGATATGCATTTTCTCGCCGTTGAAAAACGGGGCAAGCGGTGAGGCACGCAAACGGTATTCGCTAGTATAAAATAAAATATAATCAAGATCGTATGAAAACAAATTCCTACGTAAACGAACAAAATATTAATTAGTTATATAAATATTTACATTATCTCTTAAGTGTAAAATGAAGTTGGCTCTGTGAACGTTAACTAAGTGATCAAAGGAAAATAAGTTAGACTCATCCCTCGTAATGTAATTATGATGGTGAATAAAATATGTCTAATTTAATACACACGATCTCGAATCAAATAAGTTCTAGTTAAGTAGACAATTTTACGTAAGTGCTACGTTAAACATAATATAAGTTATTGTTATATTATATTGTTTAACGTAAATTAATTATTAACGTGCTGATAAAAATGATTATATCTGATTGGATCATGAACATCAGTGCTTATTAACGTATGAGCCATCTAATTATAAGCGGATATCATAATCTGCGAACGCAACACCGGAGGTATAACATGCGCGTTGCCGACCCCTTTAAAAACCTGTTTACTCCCCTCTCGAAAACCCCATACTACAGTCCCCTTGGAGGGAAAGAAATGCGTTCTGAGATAAATTGGCGTACATTGAGTAAGTCCCTAGCGAGGTCATTGGGCCTGGATCCGAATGCGCGGCAGCCACCACAGAAATGTTAACAATCCTTTTATAGTGACGCTTTGTTAGTTTCTCGAGATTTGGTATCAGTCTGTATAAGTCTAGCAGTCGAGAGTCATGTAAGAGGATGAGAGGGATTCCTAAGAATAATTTTATGTATTTGCTGAATAATGACAGGATGTAAACAATCTGAAAACACCTGGGCTTTATTAGACGAACGCTTTAAAGAGTACATTCGAAGCGATGATGGTTTCGTGTGGCTGGTGGCGTGTTCGGACACCACGTAGATCAACTGAGTCGGAGCTTTGAGTTTTTAGGGAAGAAAAACATCGTGATGAAACCATAGCATGGTGGTAGGGCTTCTTTTAACTCCCGTTGGTTAGCAACTACCTTTAAGTTGTAAATCTGTCGCCAAGCACTTGGTCGTGAGTTCATACCATCGTACCATCTTAAATTACATCATCATTTAACATCAGGGGAGATTGGAGTCAAATGATAAACCTATGGAGAAAGAATGTATGTATGTACCAGGAATTTACTCGTAATATTGGTACTAAATTTTATATATTATCCACTTCAAGTATATTCATAACACACTAACATACTTACCCGTAACCGATTATTATTATGAAAGCGTAACGGAAGTCTTAACTGCAAGCCATATTTTGCCTCTCATTCCCGCATCTTTGAAGCTATTACTAGTTTCAGCATGAATGGGTCGGCTCGCCCGGGTTAGTACCACCCTCTCACAGAAAACCGACGTGAAGTAACAGTGCTGGCACTGTTGCGTTACGTTTGGTCAGTGAGAGTGCCGGAGGCCCACATATTTAAAAGGCCGGCAACGCACTTGCGACTCCCCTGGTGGTGACCAACCTGTTCGTTTGTCCCCTAGAATATTAAAAAAAAATCTTAAGAAGTGTCACTCTAAAATCTCAAATCAAAGCAAATGTACAAGTTTAGTGAACAATAATCGTTTGTAAAAAATTCCTTCTTATAATTTAGATTTAAACAGGGAGACAGTTTCGAGTTACACTTTATAATGTTACCAATAGATACCTTAGTCTAAATAACCATAGTAATGAAAATTTGATAAAGTGCTTACTATGAAGTTTCAAAGTTCTCGTTTTAACGCGATTAGTATCTGACATCAATATTATGAACGCCCCGACCGTTTGACTACGAGTTAAGTGATTTATAATTTAATAAATCTGCCTTCTGTTCTTATTTAAACTGCCATTATATATAAGTTAATATTATTTGCCTCAAAGTGACTAATTAAAAAGAGTGCAAAAATTATAGATTCTTTTAATAATAGCGTATTCGGAGACCGTGCAAATTGTCGTAGGAGAACATCTTAACAAAAATTGCTTGGTGCTAAGTCTTTTTGTAATGCTCTTCTGAGACCCGCTGCAGGGTCTCAGACGGAACGAATGGGCATAATCACCACGCCAGCCCACGACGTATTGGCGATATCAAACTCTAGAAATCCAAAGTTCTATATTTTTACCACATACGGCGGTACTACATGAACATTTCTCAGGTTCAGGTTTCCTCACGATGTTTTCCTTCACCGTTCAACCTATAGTGTTACCAATTTAAGTTAATAAAGGTACGCGAATTCCGAAAAATTCGTTGGTACTTGGCTGGGGTTCGAAACAGCGGACATCGGATTGATATTCCACCGGTCAAACCAAACCACTAGATGGTGGTTTAACTACTAAACGACTGGGTAGTTATCACCCGCAAATTTAAAATCATTCGCTAAGCACCCTTAAGTGTGTTTCGACATATTCTCTTGAGAGTCAGTCTTCTAGGGTTAGCGTGCTACCATTATAGACCACGCCCATTTTTAATACCCATAAAGATTAATTACTTACAGTTATTGAAGTATTTCTATTACAAAATTCCACCTTAATCGTCTTTGTTATTTATATAAATAAAAAAAAACCAATAAATAAAAAAAAAAAAAAAAAAAAAAAAAAAAAAAAGAATAATAAAAAAACAATTGCCGAAGGTATCTAAGCGCATCGCTTTACAGCGGCTACAACTATTGGCCAATTACTTTTGTATTGTGTGAATGTAATTGTCAGGATAAGATTTGTATCAACGGAAATGTTGTTATAAATCGTACGGAAAATGAAAAAATTGGGTTCATTGATCGCTGTATAAATAAGTGAGTGAATGAGATGAAAGACAATAAGACGACCTTCAAAAATATTGACATAGTTGACAGATTGACTTCAGTTGTTCAGTTGCCATTTCATAGCGTTTAATAGTCGCATTGTAAAGAGAAGATTTGGTCTCATTTTCTTTTTTTCCTTCATTACTGTGAGTAAAATATGCAATTATAATTAGCATAAAGTATAGAGAAGTATAAACTGTTCTCTTTCAACTACAAAAGATTACTATTTTTATAGAGAGCATATTCAAATCAATAATAAAATCAAACATTTTATTCCATTACCAATTGTGCAATTATGCAATGTATTTGATAATAATTTGAAATAATCTTGTACACTGGATGATAGGATAAGGCAGTTCTGACCGATTACAGTAACCATCATTTGCTATGTGTACCACCCACCATAGTGATAAGTTTATGTCGGTGCGTATCGGAACCAGGTTGTGAATATTATTGCTATATCAGACAGACTGACTACAGCCATGCAGATGAAGATAACCTTATCACAATATCTATATTCGTCTGTTGATATTTTGTATTAGTCGAACTACCTTATAAAAACAAGTTAAAGTAGAGAAAATTATTATAACTTCATTAAAAAATGTAACAAACTATAAAAAGTATATATTTCAAAGTCATATTTTAATATTTTCAGTTTACTGCACAATTATTTATTTGGAAGTAAATTAATTAATAACATTATCAAACGAGCGTCACTTGTTAGTCGTTCTGACGAACTTTGTTTGTTCAAGTACGGTATATCGTACTGCCAGGGACGTATTCATGTTAGTTGACGGGAATCTGGGGCCCCATTATTTAACTCACTATGAAAGAAAAATTTTCATTCGAGTTCGCGACGTTACTCATTTAGTCTTACAAGAAATAAGAATTCATAAACATTAATATCATCACACCTTGATGTGATGGAATAAGCTCAGATATAGTATCACTTTATATGCCAGCGTGATAAATATTATATAATGGTTGTTTGTGGATACTTCTTACCATTAAAATGCGAAATATTGTTTAAATCTTCTTTAAAAGGCATCCGCTTAGGTGTGTATAGAGGTTAGTTAACTAAAGCTAGCATATTGACATACTTTTTTTTTTTTTTTTTTTTTTTTTTTTTTTTTTTTTTTTTTTTTTTTTTTTTTTTTTTTTTTTTTTTTTTTTTTCGTGGGGAAATCCTTCATGGACACGCCACCCTCCCGGGGGAGAGGGTGGGTAGTGTGAGACTCCTACTCACTAAAACCCCACGGTGTACATCTGCCGCTATGGGATTGGGGCGGCACGAGATCTCTGAAGCATTCATCGTGCCGCCCCAGCGGTTGGCCCGGTGTCAGACAGCGTCACCGGGTCCCGACCTTGTCAGGAGACGACCATGTACACACCGGTCGTCTCCTCCGTCCGCCGGACCTGTGCAATGGGAAGATGGATCCCCCGACCCACCCTCCCAGGTCCAGCTAAGACGGTGGAAGGAGGCGAGCAAAACGCCCCCTCCTCCCACCGGTCCTCCGTTGGCGGAGACGGCCACTCCGTGGGTCCAGCTCGCGGACCCTCTCCGCCGCCTCCTTCTGCGAGACGACTTCCTCGCAGAAGGAGGCTACTGCATTCCACATACGCTCGCTGCCAAGCATGGCTTTTACCACGCTCGGCAGCGAGAGATCCACACCTACCGCCGTAGCCAGAATGCGGCGTTGCTCCTCCCACGCAGCACACTCCGACAGAGTGTGCTGCGCGGTGTCCGGCTCAACGCCGCATTCGTGGCACACGGCGGTTGGCTCCCTGCGTGCGATCCGGTGCAGGTACCAACCGAAGCACCCGTGCCCGGTTAGCACCTGCACCAGACGAAACGACAGGGAGCCCCATCGCCTCGAACACCATTCTGGCAGGACCGGGCGGACGGCGTCGATAGTGTATCTACCGTAGCGCGCGTCCGCTAGGTCCTGCCTCCACCTATCTAATAACTCCCTGCGGAGTCTCCCGCGCATAACCTCTACCTCCCTGGGAGCTGGAGGCTCCTTCATCCGTTTCTTGTCCGCCGTATAATTATATACGGCGGCAAGCACCTCTGCCTCCAATTCCCAGGGAAGGGAGCCGGCGAGCACCATGGCCGCCGCTGAGGACACCGTTCGGTACCCTCGTATCGCCCTCAGTGCCACAGTGCGCTGCGCATTACGTAGTGCACGTATGTTAGTGGCGCTGAGGGCGTCGACCCACAACGGTGCCCCGTAGACGGCCATAGATTTCACGACTCCCGTATAGAGGCGGCGGCAGCTAGCACCCGGCCCCCCCGTATTGGGAAGGAGTCGTCCAAGTGCCGCTGCCGCCTTAACTATGCGCGGTCCGAGCCCCTCAAAGTGGGGCTCGAACCGCCAGCGTCCGTCTAGAGTGAGGCCCAGATACTTCATCTGGGCCCCCACCCTGATACGGACACCCTCCACATAAATGTGGGCCCCAGGAGGTGGCCCTCGCCGAGGCCCATGGAACATTAGGGCCTCGGTCTTTTCGAGGGCCACCTCTAGGCCCAGCCTTCTGATGCGCCCGACCACGAGAGTCACGGCATCCGTGGCCAGGCGCACCAGGTCAACCCATTCTCCACCTCCCCGGGCTACGACTAGGGTGTCATCCGCGTACGCGATGAGGCGCGCTCCAGAAGGGAGTGCGCCGCGGAGCACCCAGTCGTAGCCCAGGTTCCACAAGAGTGGGCCCAAGGCCGACCCCTGTGGAACCCCACACTCTGTCCTTCGTCGGACCATTTGCCCGCCACTGTTGATGTAGGCGACCTCCCTTTCCTCCAGGTACACCTCCAACAGCCGCCGCAGGTACGGGGGCACTCCGAAAAAGCGGAGCGCCTCCCGGATCACACCATGCGGCAGGCTGTTGAAGGCGTTGGCGATGTCCAAGGACACCGCCAAGAGTCTCTCACCTTGGGAGGTCGCCTCAGTGGCGAGCCTCTTTAGGAGGGTCAGGGCGTCCAGAGTGGATCGCCCTGACCGGAAGCCGAACTGCGCGTCCGACAGGTCCGGCCCCACTTCCTCAAGATGCCGGACGACCCGGGAAGCAACGATCCTCTCGAGTGTCTTCCCGGCGTCGTCCAACAATACAAGGGGCCGGTATGAAGACGCCCAGTCTGGGGGGCGACCCGGCTTTGCCATTAGACAAAGCCGCCCCGTCTTCCAGGGCCTCGGGAACTGTCCGACCACAAGACAGCGATCAAACAGCTCCCGAAGCCACCCTCCCAAATGGTCCAACGAGAGGGCCAGCACTCGCCCCGGGACCCCATCGGGGCCGGGTGCTCTACGTTTTCCTCGGAGGTGCTCGATCACCCTCCCCATCTCCCCTTCCGTAATGGGGGGAGGGGCGCCGAGCACCTCCTCAGTCAATGCCAAAGGAGGAGGCATGGGAGGAAGGGCAAGCTCCGGAGGGTCGGGGAACAACGTTCCCACGACCCTCTCAACTACATCCGGCTGGAGAGTCTCCGTTATCGGGGGCGCCTGGCCACGGAACTTTTTCCGTGCCACAAGATATGGGCGCCCCCATGGATCCCTCTCCAGCGTTTGGAGCATTTCATCCCAGGCCTCCTCCTTCGCCCGGCTGATGGCGACCTGCAAGGATTTCTTGCAGGTCCTATAGTCGCCATACAGCCGGGCCTCCTCCTCGGGGTCCCTATCACTTCGTCTCCGACGGCTGCGCCCGTACAACCGTCGGGCCGCGGAGCAGGCCGCACGGAGATCGGCGATCTCCTGCGACCACCAGTACACCGCCCTTTTATTTGGGCGGTGTACACTCCGCGGCATCGATGCGTCGCAAACCTCCGTGAGAGCATCACGGAGGCGGGCTGCGGACGCATCATACTTACATCAACTCATTTTGATGATATAGGTTGTTCCAAAAATCGTGCATTTAAAACCATTATAGCAATACACGTATTGATTAAGTGGATGGTCAGTTTAAACATATCTAAAGTACACGTTGTATTTCTAGCATTTTACAAACATAAAACAATATCAGACTTTGTCACGCTAATAAGCTTGGTCGTGTGCGTAAGAGATAATTCTTTTTTTGTTGCATTTTGAGTGTATCGTAATGTTGTGTATTCATTCATAAATACTACATAAGCAGAATATATGATCGTGTTGTATATATGAGCTTTAATTAAAGACCTGGATAAATGTGTATTTTTTATAAAAACCCCCCTAAATATATCCTGAATACGATTCTGTACGGGACCTTCTTAAAACCCTACGATTGTGCCCCTCTTTATAGTCCTTTGAAATGAAATTAAACGAACAGGTTGTTTATTACAAAACGTAATTTATGAATTAAGTACAAAATGTTTAAAGGCCTTCGTAGGCGCACGGTTTCTTTGGAGTTTCGGCTTTTAATTAGATAAACACCGTCCTATTAAAAAAGAGAATAGTTTATACTGAAATGAGGTACCTATATAAATAAATGGCATGGAACACATTACATTTTATCCACTTCTGTCTATATTATACTAGTTACCTGTCCCAGATTTACATGGGTGTATAAACGAAGAAAATGACACCAAATTTTCCTTTACAGTACGACCATATAATTATGTAAAATGGCAACTGAACATGTGAAAGTCAACCGGTCAATTCTATAAATATTTTTGAAGATTTGCCTACTATCTTATATGTCACTGTTCGATATAAATATAAATTTGTTTTTATAATGAATGAGATTTGTGTTGGCTTGCTGTATATTGTCGTTGAATGTTGAATTGTAATGTCCACGTCGTCGTTTGTACTGCGCTATTCTACACCGTAACCAATCATATTCAATCACTCAGCGCTGCCATTGGTTGAATTACGTCACGTCATATTCGAAGGTGTGGATGAACCAAGGCGCACCACTAAATAAATGAAGCAGCGAAGACATTCACTCACTTTTTATATGGAGATTTTTAACCCATATTTTTCATTTTTCCGTTCGTTTTTTCAAACATTTTCTGTCGTTCAGCCAAATACATGCAGCCGTTTTGAAATGATGCGCTTACTAACATTCGGTAATTTATATTTATTTATATATACATTAACTTTTATTTGTATTCCGATAAAGTGACGGTACTGCACCTAACAGGTAAGCATATTGGAATTAAAAAGAACCATGAGTACCGAGAGATCTGTAATTCATCTCGGTAATTGGATATACGGTAGTTGATTTCGAAAGGCAGCAAACTAAAAGAGAATCACTCTGTTGTATGTGACCTCACGGTAAAGTCGGCAACAATTAGAATGTTCTATCGCCCGTCAAACGCCTTTGATCTTTTAACAGTCAAAGGCAATAATATCTATTTTCTAAATATATACAACGAGAATATAGTTTCTTTGAAGCTCAATCAGGTGAACACTACTAAACCTGTCGGTATAGAACTATGGCCATTTTATGCGGAATTTTTCTTAGATAGTTCTAGGCTACCGATTCGATTCGCGGGGCGGGAATTAACTAGTATTTATTTTAGAGGACAGAGCCTCCGTGAATGATAATACCAAGGAATGTTGGAGGTCTGGTGAGAAATCAATTTAGAAACTTCGGGTTTTTATTAAATTTTTCATCATGACTCAAATTATATTTGTTTAACCCAGAGGCTCGTACCACGGCAGGAAAATATCTGTGGATACTTTCCTTGGCTAACAAAAGTCTACTGAGAAGTCCATTTGTTGCAAATGCACAGTCTGATAAATTTTATCATCGCAACGCGAGTTATTTCTGTTTAACCTACAGGCTCGTACCGACGCACGAAAATACTTAAGGATACTTTCCATGGCTAAACAATGGTGTACTATTTTTTCCTTTATCTACAATAGAAGTTTCTTTTGCGTTCTTTTATTTATTTATTAACCTCTATAAAGGTACGTCAATTATAAGTATTCAACATTATATCTCTACGATAAGTAAATTTGAGACAAACATTAGCGTCCAATACCATACTATACCACTGTATTCTAACAATTAATGACGTTGTAAGTTGAGAGACGAGGTACTGGACCCAGCAACTCCCCACCAAGTTTGATTTTAATAGCTACTAAACCTGTTGCGGTGGGTCAATTTTAATCCCAACCGATTTACGTGACATTTTGCATACACGTTATATAAAGGACATAAGGCATTATACCTCTACAAAAAGGTACTGTTTCACTAGGGCTAAGTTAAAAATAAATAGTATAATTAACTAAGTACTACATTTAATTTGCCTTCTTACGTATTAATATAATAAAGGAAAAGTACACTGTTAATAAGAAATAAAAGCACACTTGACCGTGAATGCAATAATATCATCGGAGTTTTCAATATAAAAATTATATTCACCTTTGAAATACCGTCACAATAGCTCCTTGATCCCGTTTTATATTCTGCGCTTAGAATATTAACGACATCTCCTCGTATTTTTATCTTCAGTTAGATTTTATCAACGCGATATTACTTCTGACGGGAATACGTAGGTAGCCAACTCTGGGATTGACTAGCCTTATTACTAGAATAAGTGTAAAGTTTATGGTGCTATAGTGAGAACTAGTTTCTGCCTGTGGTATCATTCATATTAATTATATTTGATCTATTCTTAGGGAGCGGTACATTTTCCTGTATGAAAGGAACCTTATTTATTTGTACCCCTGACAATGTTTATGCAATATTTTAAGATGGAGCCATTCAGTCGCTAAGAACTGAAAGCGTAAGAAACAAAGTAACATTCTCCATTTGTAGGACTGGTGAGGATGATACCATACATTATCTTCATGTATCTCAAAAGGTTTATGCACCGCACGTTAAGATAGCTCTCAGATAATAGGTCTTTTTTTTTATTAACATGGGGAGATCCATCATGGACACACCACCCTCTCGGGGGAGAGAGTGGGTAGTGTGAGACTCCTACTCACTAAAGCCCCACGGTGTACCGACCGCCGCTATGGTTGTGGCGACACGGGACCGTCAGATATGATGGATGGGTCTTTCCCAACTTACATGAACCTTGATATCCTTTTTTTTTCGAATTGACATACTCTGTTGACCCTGGGGCATCCACAGATTCACCGCACTACTAAAGGTTTCCCTCAGTAATCGGGCACCTATAGTAAAAGAAGCAAACACCCACAACTTCGTCCGCTTTAATTTACCATTTAAACTTAACAACAATGGTATTATAATCTGTCGCTGTATAATAACGGGACAGAATAATAACCTGAATCGATAATGGCTTAGTTGGTAGTATGTTCAGATATCGCGTCGATCGATGTAGGTTCGAACCTCTGCGTCTGAGTAGGAGATTTTAGTAAGGGAAAACGTCGTGGCGAAATGAAACGAAATCAATATGACCTTATTCAGTTTAGGCCCTGAAAAGGCGCTTATTAACTTCAAAGTTACCACCGGTTCGGAATACAACTCAGCCATCGAGAAGGACCAGCGAGAAACTACAGCATGATATCATGGTCACCTAAGCCTCCTGCTTAAATCTGTCACCAAGCACCTGTAGGTGTATTCCGACATGTGCACTTGAGAGCCTGTCACTTCCTACGTTTAGCATGTTACCATTTTAGACCATATCACCATTTAACATCAGGTGAAATTGTGTTCAAACGCTAATGCCTATAAAGGATTAAAAAAAAAGATTGGTGATACAATCGGACATCACACTTTGTAAATGAACTTGTTCTCTAAGACGCAGCATCCAGTCAAGCATAGTCAGTGGATGTATATATCTGATATTCTCGGGACACGGCATAGTACTCAAAATATCAATTAACCCTATTGCAGACAGCTCCTTATTTTTCATTTATCATCTAACCCGTACAAGGCCCACATCTTTATAAGGCCGGCAACGCACTCGCGACTCCCCTGGTGTTGCTAGTGTCTATGGACGGCGGTGATCACTTACCATCCGGTGTCCCACCTGTTCGTTTGCCCCCTATAATATAAAAAAAAAAAAAACTATAAATTGAAGTTAGGAATACGTCACTTGCGATCGACTTTTAAAGGCAAGTAAATTGTTCCGATGGTCTCGTTCAGCAGCGAGTCTCGGATAACGGTTTCTATTTCTATAAACTACTCTGATTTAAACAATATGAAATTACTAGAAGACATTTTACCCATAACCCTAATGGTGATTCACGGTGTGCTTTCAGAAGCCGGACGTACCCGCCTGGCTGGCGTACGCGAGAAGATGAGGTGTGCAGCACACGCGGGATATACAATAAATAAAAAATGTCATATAAATCAATGTTCGCGGTCACTGTTGCTCTGTTTAAATGTACCGGTATCAATTCACTTTTACCAATATATTAGTTGCAGCGTAATTAGATAGAATAGTTACACGTTTCCAGAAGAAATAAACACTTTGTAGGCTTTATTACATAGTTAACAAAAAAAAATCTGTACTTATGTTTTTTTTTTTGTCATATTTTGTTTTTTTTTTCATATTCATTTTTTTGGATTAAGCTATAAGAAAACGATTTTATTCTAGTTTCTTCTAATTAAAAGTATGTAGCTATTTAAAATTCCAGTGTATAGAAAATTCTTTAATGAATTTCACCTCTGTGTATTATTATATCTTTGTAATGTTACGAATACAAGCAATTCATAAAACGTAATACGACATTTGTTGTTTTATTTCTCCACTTCATATATAGACCTAAGGATATTTTGAAAATCTTGAAATCGGTGTTGACACCTAATATGATTATAAATGTCTATATAGT
This sequence comes from Antheraea assamensis, assembly GCA_035772565.1. NCBI lineage: Eukaryota > Metazoa > Arthropoda > Insecta > Lepidoptera > Saturniidae > Antheraea > Antheraea assamensis. The sequence continues at coordinate 100,748 of JAQQSE010000251.1, forward strand.
TATTTTTTAATATACGATAAAATGTTTATTTAAAATAATAGCAATATTTAAAATACGCACGATATATTAATTTGGAATACTACAAAATAAATTCGATTGAGCGTCACCGAGCCGAGCGTGACGTGTCACTTTCGTTCCCCGTTCAAATCGCCTAAAGAAGTTTTCACTTCAAAAATAAGGACGGAGTTACACGAGTTTACAGTAGGTATATACTTTTTATATGACACTATATTTAGCAATCACAAAAACTATTCACTCTCTAAACACGATTCATCGGAGAAATAAGCCTCAGTGAAAGATTAGTACGATTGTTTTTTTTTTTATCTTTAATGATCTTTCGGTTGCCCTCAATTATGCCTGATTGATTGGTTAGCTGATTGCTGGAACTCCAAAAAGATTATTTTTAGATTACGTGTAGAAGTAGCTTATTAATAATGCTATAGACAACTTTATAATAATATAGCTTATATATTAAATAGTAATAGGTCGTGTTTAAATTGTTTAAAACTATATTTCTCAAATAAATTTGAAAAATGCATGTGCCTTGAGCGCTATCTCGGTATCAACTTCATAACTTGTTAGAGTTACAGAAAGATAACATATGATTTCTTCATTAATAAAGATACAAAAGCAGACGAAGTCGCGGGCGACCACTAGTACCATACATATCTTCTGTATATTGAAAAACGACGACCTACGCGTCATTTATTAATTTCAGTTGTATATTTTGTAGTTTCATTCCCTTATTTTGATTGGTAGTAAGACGAAATAAATGAAATTGGTTGCATCGAAAACCCAAATGTTTGAACTTTTTTAAAAATATTATGTTAAACTAGAAGCCAAGGGTGACGTTCGAAAAATAGTTGAAAAATGTGTGTCAGCGCCATCTATCTTTTATTATTATAAACTACTTTGAAGTTTTCACTAAGCGCTGAATTACTAGTTAGTTAGTATTTAGGCCACGAAGCTTCGCTGAGAGTCTTTAGAAAAAGAAATAACAAGCGAGGTAGGAAGTAGTACTAGCTCACAACTACCATACGAATCAAATTGTTGGTGATATTTACTGCGGACTTTAATTGCATATTAAACAGAAGCTAATTATATAATCCAAATGACATTCCACTGTTTTTCTAACAAATCCGTTGTCATGGTAACCTTATTATGATTAACTCTATCTCGTGCCCACAATAACAATTACAAATCGCGTTAACACCTGTCAAAGTAATTCCCTTTTAGCTTAGTTCACGTTTTGGGATCATTCAGCTTTTGGTCTTTTTTATATTTTATTTATCAATAGGCTGGTATCGCAGTGATGGCAGGTGATGGATTTTCGATCATTCCGAGGTCGCCGTTATTTTTAACTGACTTTAAAAAAGTTTTCAATTCGATTGTATCTTTTTAGATGCTTGTTGCCTTAGAATTTCGTCGTATATAAACCGATTTGGAAAATTATTTTTTTTAATTGAAAAGGGGTTGTTTTCAAGAGGGACCTCATGTTAGTTTCGTTAGCATTATACCTAGGATTTCGATGATATGCCAGAAAACATTTCATAATCTAACAGAAAATCTATAGTCTCCGAGATATCGGCAGGTTTTTGACAATGTAAGACTAGGTGGGAAGGGATCTAACTATAGTCAAAAACATTCTAGTCGGTTTTATTTTTTGTTGAAGTTTTACAGTAGATTACACTGTACCTACCATCTAATATAGCGTTGTCACTTTGTCGTGCTACAATAAAAATAAATGACACCTAAATAAATAAATTAGTAAAGGGAAAAAAATATTTTTTAAATGAGGTATAACTCCTACATTGTATTGAACGCCACGTTATTTTAAAGAATAAGCGACCTCCTTAGGTATTTCAATAACAAGCAACTGAGTCGGAGCTTTCGGTGAAGGAAAAACATCGTGATGATACCATACCATCGTAGTAGGGCTTTTTCTAAGTCCGTCTGGCTAGCTACCGCCCTCAAGTTGAAAAATCTGTCTCCAAGCACCTGTTGGTGTGTTCCGGCAGCTGCAGCTGAGAGCCAGTCTCCCTCTAGGTTAAGCGTGACTTACCATCTTAGACCACATCATCATTTAATATCAGATGAGATTGTGGTCAAAACGTTTACCTATAAAGTATGAAGAAAAAAAAAGTAACCAGTATTTCATGCAGAATATCAATTGTAGTTAGTTCGGCAAAATACCAGATTGAAGAAAAAACAAATAAGTCAAATTTATTTCATTTTTATAGTGTCCATGGTGATTTTATATTGCATTAATAATGAAAAGATATTATAGCGCGTGATGATCTCTCGCTCGCAGGTTGCTGGGCGTTCACACCTAACACCCGCCCCCTCCGGAGGGGTCTACCACCTTGACCCCTCAGACCGCAGAAGGGGCCCCTGATGAGGGGCCGACACCTGTCGGGGAGCAGAAGTAATGCCATTGGCAGTTCCTGCTCCACGGCCCAATAGGTGTGAGAGGCACCGTGGGGTTTTTAGGTTGCTGGGCGTTCGTCATTGCATATAAATTAGACTCTTTATCTATGATTTTAAAAAAATAACTACATAAATTGATTAAGTAGTTCTCGGTTTTTAAATACACTAACGGACACGAATACAGATAAATGCACCCTTTCAAAATTACTTAAGAAATGATTGTTAAATATTTTGTATCAACGTCCAAGACCCAAAGCGCAAAAGGGTTTGAGGGCAATTAAGAATGATGGGATAAGTAATTGGTAACATTATTTTCAATATTCTCTCGTATTGTTTTTTTATCCACATCGACTTTCTTTTTGAAGCACCATTACAAAGGAAGATCATACAGGTTCTTGATTCTGTAAAAGTTACCATTCTGGTTCAAATACTCAGCTTCAGTTTTGTCAGTGAAAAAAAAAAACCAGCGTTATAAAGCCATAGAAAGTATTTAATAGAACTTTTGGTAATGACCACCTAAAAGGCCACTAATTCTAAATTGAATATCTGTAGCCGAATACATGTGAGTGTATAGCTCTATTGGAGCACCGGTCTCTAAAGCCATTATCTTTTTTAAATTGCATTGCGCTTTAAATATTAAATTTGTCTTGGCCACGATATTTAATAATCACAGTAATTGTTGGTACGCTTGTTACGCCATCGCGACACACCATAAGAGCAGACCAAGAGTGACGTCCCACGGTACGCTAGGTGTACGAGGCATCGAGTCAGCAATCTCAGTGGAAACGTACGGCACCCCGATTTCTCAGTTCCCACAGTGTTTTAATCGAATCAAAAAGTTCAGTGGAAACGTACGGCAGCCTGGTTCCTCCGTTCCCACATTGCTTTGGTATAAATTATCAAACCAAATTATAATTCGACAGTGTTAACCTAACATCGGTAGCACTCATACCTTATTAGTTTTGGTTTTAGTTTTATTTTGTAGTTTAAAATAAATTAAGTTAGAGTAATTTGGTGTTTTTTGGATCCTCCGGCTCTGACCTTCGTAATTCGCTCATCTTAGTGAGAGACAAGTTGTAATAATTGTCGTAGTGTTGCCAGTACCATCCAGCTCGTAATTATCACAAGAACATTAACGTAAATAGTTTGTTTTCAGAATGCCCCTATAAGAAATTTGTATGTTTTATAATTTTGTACGTATTTTAGGTGCTTAACTCTCAAACAGTTTTCTTATAGTTATCTAAGAAATATTGATATATATAGGAAAATAAAACTGCCCATGGGTTATTACAATTAATTTAATTTAAATCCTATTAATTTTTCTTTCTCAGTACATCGAGGTAATTACTAAGTAACTAATGACTAATAGACTAACTTACATTTTAAGCACGAATGTTATTAAAGTAATAACTTAATCTTAAACTATTGAAGATTTATTTATTTATTTATACATATTCAAAATTGACGAGTATCTTTCGCAACAAGCACCTATGTTTATAATGCGTATAATCTACAATTCGCATATCGAGAAATGACTAAAACAATTCATTGATTAAAAGTTTTAAATCTACGCCTTATTCAAATTTTATCTGTTTCATTTGTCCGGAAGATATATTGTACTGATTGTTCGTTGGAAAGATCTGTTTAGGACAAGATGAGAACAATCTAGAATGTGGTAAAGAAAAATGGAGAATTTACAAAATTATACATTAATGTCATTCATTACAAGGGGAGTTTTGTTGGATCTTAGTGTGTCATGGCTTTAATTTTTATTTCATAACTTAGCGTTATTTGACTCCGTTTTGTGTAATATTGGTGGCATCTTGCGTAATACAGCTCGGTTATTCTAAATATGTGACTTTAACCTTGTATTCATAATTTTGCGTTATTTGACTCTGTTTTGTGTAATATTGGTGGCATCTTGCGTAAAATAGGTTGGTTATTCTGAATGAGTAAATTTCACCTTTATTCATAATATTGCGTTATTTGACTCTGTTTTGTGTAATATTAGTGGCATCTTGCGTAAAATAGGTTGGTTATTCTGAATGAGTGAATTTCACCTTTATTCATAATATTGCGTTATTTGACTCTAGTTTTCTGTAATATTGGTGGCGTCTTGCGTAATTTAGCTTGGTTATTCTCAATAAGAGAAATATATGATAAATGACAATACAAAACATTGATTCTAAGACGTCAAAAAAACACACTGGAACGTTCCAAAATGGAGGCAAGCGTCCTTTTTCAACACTGAATTCATCACATGATACTGTATTAAAATTATCCGCTTTAATGTAATTAATATTCAATAAAAATATTGATTACTAACCTAGAAACATGAGGAAACAAGTTCTCATTATGTAAGTCTAGTAAATTTTAACAGATAAACAAATTTAAAGACAGTAGTGAATCCGAGAGATGTGTTCAAAAACTGATGAAATTAAATATAGAGATTTCTAGATTGTTTTCAAGACATTCGGTTGAAGGATACTTATTAGGAGATTTTTCATACTTCTACAAGAATAAAACATCCTATAATAGTCAAATAGTCATACACACAGTAAAAAAACAAAATTTCTAAATTAGTTATCTATTTTAGTTCTACTTGGAATTGTAATTCTATTTTTTTTTTGTTTGTTTGTTATAAGTACCAATTTATAGTATAAGGCAATGTATCAACTTATAATTTCTAAAATAGATAATAATAGTAATATTTTATTGTTCCAAGTCAAAACGTACATAATTTGTAGTAATATTCGTAATGCAATAATATTTCATTTTATACAATAATAACTCAAAACATGAACCCGCTAATTTATTTTTCTTTATTGGACTTTTTTTATATTGTAGGGGGCAAACGAACAGGCGGGTCACCTGATGTGAGTGATCACTTAAAAGTGTACATATTGTCCATAGACACTAGCAACACCAAGGGAGTCGCAAGTACGTTACCAGCCTTTTAACATATGTGGGCCTCCGGCGCTCTCACTGGCCGAACGAAACGCAACAGTGCAAGCACTGTTACTTCACGTCGGTTTTCTGTGAGAGGATGGTACTACCCCGCGCGTCGGGCGAGCCGACCCATTCATGCTGAAACCAGTAATAGTTTCAGCGTAGCTCTTACCACCTACAAAACTAATATTGGGCAATGAATCTCCCTCAGTAACGTAGCACATATTTTATAAAAAAATTAGGAGAACAATTAATCAAATCTAGTCGTTTGTACTAAGTATTGATGACACAAAATGCCTTTTCCAATGATTATCCAAGAAATAATTACAAACTAATAAATATATTGGTAACTAACAACCTCATAGACCTACAATTCCAAATGCAACAATACATAAAGACATCTAGACGACTACCACAGTAAGAGACTACGATTACATACATATAGATACAGAAGACGATAGACGGATGGAAATTCTGGGGCATTAGTATAATATTAAGTTATATTACTTTTTTTAAATACTAGTTTTCATTGTAATATTCTAAAGGGTAAATACTAGATAAACTTATTTGAAAAAGAAACTCTTTGGCAACGTATTTATATACATTTTAGATCAAATCTACAAATTTTTGAGAAACTTTAAAACTAAATAGCTTATCTAAAACGAGGACAATTCTTAAGTTATCCTAAAATATTACTGTCTAATACCGATTTAGACTAAATCAGCTTTTCTAGCTTTCCTAACGTCTTTACCATTCGTTCTAAACAAGCTGCTAAAATACCAAAAAGAAAAAAAACCAAGCTGTTCTATTTCTTATTTATTAGCCCTAAAAGCTGATTTATGGCAATATGACTACATTTTATTATTAAAAAATTGAAATGAAAACAGCTTATAGGCTTTGAGCAATTAGCGATACTAATTTTCAGGCATCCTTTGTAGTCACAGCGCTTTCCTTAAATCTAATAATTTAAATTACAATTTTAACATTACTATTTACAGCTCTCACAACACTTAAATTTATGGGAACAGTTAGTGCGGTTATATCCTCTAACAATCAACAAGTAAATGTGCGTTAGATGGTGTTTTTTACTAGTCATTTTCGTTAGGATTTGAGGATGTGTTACAAAAATATTTATACTTAAGTCTTTTAGATAATTCATAATGCTATCAGATCTTATAATGAATGATTAGTGAACTCAACATTTGAGATATTCAGTGGCATTGTATGTATTCTATCGTGCAATTTATCTTCAATTGTTGTAGAATCAGCATTGGAACCTTCCTTAAGTAGCTCCCACAAATAACTCTTGTCTAATATATCGAATCCCCTTTTGTTCTCAGGGGCAATATCAACGTTCGGAATATCAGATAGAGTTTTCGATGTTTCGGACATTGGTGTTGGTGGAACTTTGTGTATTTCCTTATTTATTGATTTTAATCCTGTTGTTGAATATTTCAAGGGTAACACTTTTTTTTTTGTCTTATTGATCATAATTTCAGTTGTATTTTCGTTATCTGTATCATTTGTAATAATACTTTGGTTATTTATTTCAGGTTTTTTAATCTGAGTTATAAACTTCGGTTTCTTAGTTCTGTGATGCATTGACTTGATGTTGTTATTTGTTATTGTAGCGATTGTGTGCGTAAAAAGTACTGGTTCATGAAGTTTCTCATTGATATAGGAGCTAGTATTGTTTGTTGCATTAACATTATTTGACATTTCTAAAATATTAACAGGAGGATTCATAGTATTCGTTAGAAAAATCAGTGATTTCTTTTTATTTAATGGAGATGAGGATTCGGGGAGTTCTTCTCTAGTTTTTGATTTATTAAAGACATCGTCAATATGCTTAGTTATATTATCTGCGAGTTGGGAACTAGTATTTGATTTTATATTATCTGTTCTTACAAAGAACGTTTCATGTTTATCTCCATAAGTAGCTTTAAGAGTTCCCTTTCTACGTGGTAGAGGCTTCTTTTTGTAATCATCCTTTTTATTTATAGTTTTGGATAGTGTTGTTTTTTGTATTATCAGTTCCTCATTCACTTTTGGTTGTATAGGTTGTAGATTATTGCTGATATTTTGTATTTCTGATTTGTTTAAATATGTTGCCGTTGGAACTATTATTGGGTCATCGGTACTCATAACATCAGTAAATTGTTAATGGGTAATGCAATACCCGTTGGTGTTATTACATTTATTGTATAATTCTCAAATGTCGTAGATAAATCGGGATTGCTATGAGTTACATTTGAAGTGATATGGTGTTTAGATATATTATAACCTTCAGTAGCATCTTGAATGATACTTGGAATTGTTGTAGCCTCTGTTACTTTTGTAGAAATAGATGTTAATTGGGTTGTTGTATTACTTTTCCTGAATTCATAATCTCTGCTACAAATACGACCACATTCACAAATATTATCAATGCTAGAGGCAGTTTTGATACTTGCTAGTTCAGTTTTATCGAACCATGTTATGAAATCATCATCTGTGATTCCTCTGAGTAAGGGACTTCCAGGCCTTGCGTGGAAAAATGTTTCAACAGCTAGGTCTGGTCGTGTCGATGGATATATCTTTGCGAAAGCCGGTCTCAGACTTGTAATAACGAATTTAGACCTAGCCTCATATGTTACGCAAATTGGACACGTTGAACTTATCTGTAAATATAAAAATAGTTAGAACATACTTGTATTTAGGATTTATTAACAGTATTTCCGAATTTCGTAGTACTTACATTGGCAAAAACAAACCATATTGACTCTCCTCTCGATCCGTAATGTAAGTCAGCAAAAGTTGCGCCGTCTAATACTACTGGGTTGACTGAGTACAACTCGTAACCAGAAAATAATGAAGACTCTAATCGAAGAATGCCAGATCGTTGTTTGCTCTTCCATCTGGGGTAGAAATGAAAAAAAAATTGAATATTTTCAGTATGGTATAATGAAGTGCAGGATAGGTGAACCCACCTTGAACGATTTTATTATTACAAAATTACAACAATGTTCAGTGCCTTTGATATTAGCTTAATTTATAGCATTTATAGCCTGACCAAATTAAATGAACGGAAATACATGAAAGTCTATTTTTTATTTGAAGGCAAGTTATTTATTATCATTACAAAATTTGAATTAATCTTGAAAATAATTGCAAACTACGGACTACTTACAAATGCCAATTTAAGAATAAATATACATACTTAAAACATGTTTTGATAATCAAAGTGGGGAGATTTCCTTGGAGATCCTCGATACTACTTCTTTCAGGGCGAATTTCTTCAATAATGGCTGCTTGTATATTTAAAAGTGTGTTCTCGGCTTTCGGAGTATACGTTGAATATGTGATGGTGCCCTAAAATAAGACATATTTAAAAAGTTGGTGCTAGTTACAGAAACAATAATTTTGAAAGTAGAATACTAAGCAATATGAAGTAGCTTACTTGCACCGTCGCACAGCCTGCACCAGTGGCATAAACAAATACTTTTGTCGGTAATCCAGGTAATTGTAAAGGTCTCGGTGGAGTACGAGCTCTAAGCTCCAATGTATCAGTTAATTCCATTCCCGCTGTTGCAAGTGATACGGTTAGCGCTCTGTGCCTGCAGTAAAATATACGATTATAATAATTAAAATGTACATACATTTATTAGAATACTGCATCTCCTATTCAAATCTAATGTTAGTAAGCTGAATATCAAGTGATGTATAAAATAAAAATAAATAAATGTAATTAATTATAAGGTATATACAATATATCATAATATCAACAGTGCAAAATTTTAACGACTAAGGAGACATTGAAAATCTTTATTAGCACTTAGCCTTTCCAGAGTTGTTATCAAGCCTTTAGTAAGATAAATAGAAACATGGATTATAATCACAATATATTGTTGCAATGTTTCGTTACATTTAATCATAACGATACATTCTGTGTAATATTTCTTACCTATCATGAGCCAATGCAGCGTATTGTGCTGCGGCTTTTGTAGCGCTGTATGCTAGACTGGGATGTCTTTGAAGGGTCGATGCCCTGTAATACAGAAACCTTGCTGCAGCTTCACCTTCAGCCAGTGCCCCTCTTGCACAAGCTGCTAATAGTACCCTCACCCCCGCAACATACTGCTCCATAGTAACCGCTTCTGTAATCGGAGTTAATCAAGTAAGTCTTAGCCCGTTTTTATTACTTATTACATGTATATATACATAGATTAAAAACAACATCATTTTACAATTTCTGTGAACTTTGATACAGACATAATTCTATATAAATTAAATAAGTATAATTTTAAATGATGAAAATATATACCATACGAAGTAGTTTTGATATTTCTAGATGTTTCTTCTAAAAGCCAATCGGCTGCATCTTTTCTGGGTGGAGGCCAACCAAATTCTCCTTCTTCAGTAGTTGACGCATTTTTAAGGATTAACAAAGCGTCAGGTACTACTGGGCTCCTGCAACAATTAAATAAAAAGTTACCATTTTTGAAATTATAAAAGACAATTTCTTTTCAAGAATCAAACTAGTATTACTAATTAATATTAATTTAGTATATACCTTGCGAGAACTAAAGCTAGAACACTAGCAGCAAGTGCAGCCGGTGAGGTTAAATTATGTAAATTCTTCTCTAAATAGCTTTGTGATTTCTTAGCCACATCTGCGTCCACCTGAAATTTTATTCGTAGTTTTAATTGAATAATTTCACTTAATAGTAAAGATTGATACTAATATTGGTTAAAATAACTTCCCAAAGACCCCTGAATTATTAATAGAATGTAAAAGATACGATTGATTACTGTGAATAACCCTTAGGGAATATACATATACCATCGGAGACTTTTCTGTAGACCTCATTAAGGTAAATAAGTCCGTAATACAGGATTTTCATACATGTCATAGAGATCAGCCGTCGTTAACGATGTAAGTATTCGAATAATATTTTGAATCTTACAATATGTTGACATATAATACGCCAGTATTCTTCAAAAGTGTTCAAAGATAGGGAAATTTCTATTAAGATCCATAGCGTAGTTTAGGAAGACTGAGCGTACACACAGACGGAGATAGGAACTTTATTTAATACTATATGTATATGGATAACAATATCAAATGGTTCTCATGAAAATGATGTGAATAATATGTAAGAATATCTATTTATGAAAGTTATGTAACTATACCTGACTTTCCACGCCAACTTCAAGCAGAGCTGCTAAAGTCTCAGCTGTGACTTCAACAGTTCTCTCCCATTCGATTTCGTCCTGAGTCATATTACCATCTTTATCGTAATAATAATATTCGTTCACGTTAACTTCTTGTTCGGTTCCGTTAAGTTTTTTCATTTCAACAGGATAATAATCCACCTCCTTATCAGCGATCATTGGAGAGAAGGAACCGTCAGGATTCTGTCGGGACTGTATCCACTTCTTTATATTTTGTAGCAATTCTGGATCGATTGGGTAGTACGATTGTATTTTAGATAATATTTCCAGCGTTTTAATCGTCGACAAATGGCTGCTCATTGCTGGGTGATCGCTGAACGAGTTGTCGCTTTTTCGGAATGACAGAAGTATTTGTACCTGAAAAGTGAGTAAGTTAAGGTCTCTTAACACTTCTTATACTTAGTTTTTTTTTATTCAAGTAAGGCCGGTACAATATGTGTTAGTGGTGTATATTGTGAACTAAAATTTAGCTTAGTGTCCATCGACTGACTGTGTCCTGATGTCAATCCTCTTTGGGATCATCTTTGTTTGTAATCTAACTGAGGATTTGAATAGCTTCTATCATTACTATTAAAGTCCTCAACTGCTGATTTAAAACTATAGGAATATGTCAAGTAGTATTATTATATAGAAATTTTAATTACTTAATATATTTTAAATTTTGAAGTTAAGGAGCCCGTCATATGTTCGATAATCAATAATCTGGTTATTGTAACAAGGGTATTGATTGGCAAAGAACATTTTAATATTATTAAATCAATGTAGACCTATAACTTAAAGTATTTTTTTTCTAAATATTTATAACTTCCTTGAATATTTATCGCTGAAGAATTTATGATTTCAATTTATTTCTCATTCGGAACCTGTTCTTATTATTCTTATTGTCAAATTATACGAATTCAATAAAACTACAATATATCTTACTTGTTCTGGTAGCTTTTTTAATATTTTGTCCCTTTCAGCGTCTTCAACTAAATGCGGTATATGTTCCAAAGCCAGTAATGGAGCTAAACTAGCGGAAGCAGCAGATAGCTGAGAATCCCTCCACACTTCTGTCCATTGGTCATTAGAATCCATCTGTAAACTATACAGCGGAAGATGGAGGCCACCAGAGACTAAAAGCGTTCCACTCGCTGAACCAGGGACTACACCATGAGGTAATGCGAGCTCCAGAACTTGCGAAAAACCGGCTTCTTCATTGAAATTCCAAATTCTGAAATCATAAAATAATGTAACGGATGAATTTATTATTTTCTGAATTCAATGGTCATTTTGTCGTTTATAAAAGTTGGGAAAATAGAATATATTATAGAATGATAGGGATTTGTAACAAGTTGCGACCACCATACACATGATGATAAATCCGTCACGTGATTATATTTTGAGTTGTCGTTTTTTGAGGATCAGTCTGTGGGTTTTCAGTTCCCAACAGCGAAGACTACTAACGAATTGTAAAAAACTCGATTTTCACATTTATTTCTCGATGGCACTGTACTTATATTATACTTAATTACGATGTCGTCACTACTTCCTCATTACATCAACCTGCAAGGAACCCACTGTAGGATTATAGACCTTTTCCCGAAGGAGGGTATGGGTCTATTCGCCAACCCACGACGTATTGGCGATATCGGACTCCGAGAAATCCACAGTTCTATATTTTCCCACACACCATGATGCATACTACAATAACATTTCTCATGTTCAGGTTTCCTCACAATGTTTTCCTTCACCGTTAGCCGATAGTGTTAGCAATTTAAATTAGTAAATGTATGCGAATTCCGGAAAAATTCATTAGTACATGCTGGGGTTCGAAACTGCATACATCTGATTGATATTCCACTGGTTAAACCACTTGACCACCACAACTTACTACACACTAGTCATTATACTAACTCGTGCTATTAAAAAAAATGACAATTATTTTTTGTTTAAAAGAATGTTGTTTCATTACCTATTTATTCACCTCGTAAAGGGTACAAATTAAATGAACCAAATTTATTTGCTACAAGATATTCGTATCTCATTTATGTACAAACATCTGTTCTACACTTTTTAATTTTACCTGAAATCCGCTTCTTCACCCCAAAGTGCGCTGAATCCGACATACTTGATTCTCATGTCTTGCGGCAACGGCCACACAAGGAGCCTGCGCTCGGCCGGGGCAGCGCCTTTCCCAACAGAGAGGCGTCCTCCCTCCCACCAGACCCACCACGCGCACCAAGACTCCGCTCCAGCGCATTCTTCGTCACTTTCTGTTTGTTCCGCACTAGCTAGGTGAACGTCGTAACCTGGAATTTTGGTTTATCGAATATTCTCAACGTTCCTTTATATGATCGAGAACCAAAATATATGGAACCAAAAAAAAAATACATTTCTCATTCATCTCTATTATTATTCAGGTATAGACTTTATTGTACCAATTATTTATAAACATTATAGGTTCTAATTTATAGTAGTCCGGTGGAACTGTAGAGGCCTTACGAAGTCAACAGTGTAAGTCAGTTCGAAAAAAAAATTTTTTTTGCAACGTTTATAATCATCACTATCTATAAATATGTATTTGTTTGTAGTATAAATGAAAGTGATCATGAATATGATTTAAACAAATGTCTGTCTGTTTGTACGTTCTGTTGATTTAATACAAAGACGGCTTGACCAATTTTTATGAATCTTTATACAAGGGCAATGTAAGTTCATTCTTGATTAATAAGCTATACTTAAAACTACAATGTTACTAGCATTTTTAGAAAAAGTAAAAAAAAATACTCAGTATTAAATTTTTACTAGTTTTCGCTCGCATTAATGTAGGTTTGATCTATCTCTCCAGTAACAGTACATTTTTCCTAGATGAAAGGTATTTGATGTTTTTATCTTTATTGCTCTACCCGTAACAACGTGTATGCAAAATGCATAGTAATCGGTTTACTAGTTGAGGCCTGAAAGCGCAACAAAGAAACCCACTTCTACATTTATAATATTAGTAAGGATTTATTAATAATAGTTTTTGGGGAATTTGTGTGTATGAAATATATTTCGTTCCATAATTAATAACCTATAATTAATAGTAATACGTGTAGAAATTTTGAAATATAAGTTATAAATAAAATTATGTAACGGCAATAATTATTAGGTGGCGAACGTTCGAGAAGCCGCTAGCTTAGTCGATTACTTCCCCTAATTAAATCATACTATACAATATAACCTTTTAGATATACACTTCATTTAATAATTTAAATATCGACCTTTAATTACAATAGATATAAACTAACCGTGTTTGCCTTTAGCGATCCATACTCTACTCCTTTCGAATACGACCCTGTACATATTCTCTGAAGGTTCCTTAATAGTCGAGAGTGCGACATGTGCCGCACCCTGTGCACGAAGTTCTAGCACTAAGCCAGCTCGGTTGCGGGGCGCTGCTACCCACTGCCACTCCCAAGATCCACGAGAAGAAACCGCTAGATGCTCTGAAAAGAAGAATAGAAAAAATACTGAATAATAATGACATTTTTTAGTTTATAGGTCTTTTAAATCTATAAAGAGATTTCACTAGTCTATTTTGATTATTGCTTTCATATATTTTAGTTAAACCGTTCAAGTCTATAATGTGGCTGGATTGATATTTCATGGTTCTAATTAATACTATTCTTTTTCAGTAACAAATGTACCGAAGTCAGTACAATGTTTGGGAAGCTATGACGTCGTGCGCTACGATTGGTGTTTCTATTGACGTAATTAAACAAACGAATTATTGATACATAAAAATATATTTTTGGACATGTAAATTAAAATTGTATAGTGTCCGGTTTTTGTAAAGTGTATTAAATAATGTTATTATGTTCGTTTAAATCTTCCTACTGTATTTATTTTCATATAATTTATTCCTAAATTAAAAAAAAATGCATTCGATTTCAAGAATGATGTATTTTTTTATCAATAAAAATACCTATAAACCAGTAAACATTAATGATGTAAATAATATGACTAATTTGTAATTTTAAAAGGACTCACCATTTGCACAGAAGTAAGCGCTCTGCGTATCGCTTCTATGAAGACCTTCAGGTAGCACCAGAACGCTGGCGGATCGGATCACGGAACCAACTAACGTTTCGTTATTGAAAGAAGTGTACGAGATGGAACAATTATCAGCACTGTACCCGGTTACTTCCACTGGAAATGTATACAATAAATGTTAATGCTAACTCACCAAACTAATGTTCGAGAATAAAGATATATTTTTTTAAATACATTTCAAATCAAATTAACACGAACACATGTATACACCGTTTACGTATCATATGAAAAGTATGGGAAAGCAGTTAGGAGCAGGCATTAGTCTCGACATTCTAATAATAATAATAGGAATGCTTATAGAGATATGATGGGTTCGAATATTGGCTTCTTTTATTCTAAACTAGCAGGCCCAGTGGACGTTGTCCTGCCCTGATAATAAACAAATATATACTTATGTGAATAAAATGCTTAAGGTAACTAATTTATTTTATTTCATAATGATTAATACTGGTTCCGTCTAAATAGCCTTCCAATTACCTCATTATATGTGACCATTTGAAGAAGATAAACGGGTATCCTAAAAAGATAGGTATATGACATCGCAGACTTTTTTGTATCTATAAAAGAGGAATATCTCAGTATGCATTGTTTTGTTATATCTCAAAGGGATTAATTAGGCAGCGTACGCGACGAAAGCTCCCAGGTGGCTTGACTTTTTCCGATTCTTTCAACAATTATATTTCAATCAATTTACAAAAAAAAACCTTGACAAATTATACACCTAAACCTTCCCCGTGAGTTACTCTATCTATTGGTAGTTTTTGAGTTTATCGCGAACATCCAGACATCCAGACAGACAGACAGACGCGGCGGACGACTTTGTTTTATAATAAGTAGCGATGATGAAATAATATAATATTGGAAGTTTATATACTCTTACATTTGTGTAATATGTTAAAGGCAATGAAAATGGCTATTTAACTAGCGTTGGTTGGCAAGAAGAAGATTCCGGAGAAAGTTGGCATCAAGTAATCGGCTGGTCTTGAAATTCTAAACTACATCTCAGTTCAATGCATGCAGGAAAAACATGTAGCGGCAACCCTATTTAGGTGATCCAAGGAAAGACTATTTTTAATCATTACTTTACATATATAATTGAATACTTTTATGATTTTCATTTCGTTTAGAATCCACTTATTAGTTCGTCAGAAGTTGAAGCGAGATGGCTATAGGTTTAGAAGTACACGTTTATTTATATGAATAATACCCATTTCATCATGGACCATACAAAATTCCGTATAACAATGGTTGATTTTCGATTCACAACTATAAGAGACTTAAAGATAACTGTATCAGAGCGCTTGAACGTAACTTAGAAAGATGCGTATGTAAATATTATAATTAAGTTAAGCTTCAAGGGACGCTAAATATCACGATGCAAGTACTCCATTGATTCCAGTCGTTTTTTTTATATCAAATGCATATTGTTATGTTCTGCTAATTGCGGTCCAATGCTAATCCGTAATAAAATTAAATCTGTGTTTACTAATGAAAATCAGAAAGTTAATAATTGTGTTGTTACACTCAGTATGCAAACTTGTTATAAGTAAACAAAGAATAATTCATTGACCATGGGAGTGAAATAAAACGAGTTGTAAAAATAACCCGTCTCGGACATTGTCGAACAGTTCGAATAATGACGTCAAACTTTTAAAAATTTTCCACGCTCCTTTATTGAATGGTATAAAATATGCGTCGCATTATTTCTGAACAGAGATCGAATGCTGCCTCTCTCGGTAGCGGC
Source organism: Antheraea assamensis (assembly GCA_035772565.1). NCBI lineage: Eukaryota > Metazoa > Arthropoda > Insecta > Lepidoptera > Saturniidae > Antheraea > Antheraea assamensis. The sequence goes on from JAQQSE010000251.1 coordinate 117,159, forward strand.
ACAAGCCTGTATCTCTCAAAGTATTTTATGTATAATTAGTTTATCTAGCCTAGCTCAGTCAGATTCGTGATGCCGTATCCAAGTGCCCTAGAGCTTGATGCCATATGGTTGGGTGCCTTAAGTGCTTGCCGGAAAAAATTGTCTGTTGAACCTGTCGGTAAAGGTCCGTCAAACAAACGACATTTAGATAGTTCGAAACAAGAACGTAGTAGAACTTTATATACGAGATGAGATTAACAAAAAGGAAGAAATCATCAAGCTGACTGCCACTATAATACTATAAGGTGTAATTGTGTGATAGTGAGTGTATTTGATTTTTGTTATGGAAATAGCAAATACTGCGAAAAATAAAAGCCCTCATAAATCTGTAACTATAGAAGAGTTTAACTCATATATACAACCAAATTAACTCTATTCTTCAAATTTATAAATTAACTAAGCAAAGCGCATTATCTATAATTGGTTACTAACACTTTCATACAATAACACTGAAAGTCTACTATCTATAATTTGATAATAACTTTGTTGTTACAATTATCGTTTGCTTATACATATAATGATAAGAATTTAGTTTAATTCTTAAACGAGGATCTGGAGATCTGTAGTTCAGGTCTTTGTACCTTTTCAGACTCCAGACCTTACATTGATTTTTTTTTAAGTCATCTTTACTTTTATAATGTATACTTTTCCTTTTGTTCTTTAAAATATTGTATAGCATTAAGAATGTAAATCTAAAAAATGTGAGGTATATAATCAAAACGGGAGCATCGAGCGACAATATACGAAATCGGGTAAATGGAACATAGTTAGTAGTGTACTAGAAGCATCCATCAACATTTTACGTTAGCAATAAAGCATAATAATAGATTTTATGCCATCAACCTCCTCAACTCATAAATCGCTCTCATAATTTCGTGCTGACGTAAAATTATTTTATATCTCCAGCTCCATACAAGCCCGTTCTCGACGCTGGATTTTTATCTTCATTCTTTATTGTTATGGTTCAACTACGAGCTGTGTTACTGTCCAAACGAATTTGTGATGGATTTTTTTGGTCGCCCGAAATATTATTAATCTGGTGACTGTATCGTATAATCCGCTAAATAATCGAAATCTCCTATCTAATGATGATTCTTTTCATTCATTCCCATTTGTATATTGTACTATTCAGGCAGTAAACTATGGATAATATTGACAATCTAGGAAAATTTCATTAGTTTTTTTTTTTTCAAGTCTATACGTAATTTAATATGTTTTTGTTATTAATACAGTTTATTTTCCAACACCAAATTTTTTTTTATGATATCAAGATCGTTTGTGTGAACAAGAGTTTTCATTTAACTTTGTAATTTGTGAAATTCTGATTTTTTAATCATTCTAAACTATATTAGAAAAAAAAAACTGTCTGTAACGAAGTTCTTTCCTTCCATCGAATCCAAGTGTAATTAGGAGACTTAAGTTGTTTATTTTTATATAATTTCGTCACGTAAGAAAACAGGGCTATGCCCCCCCCCCCCTCAGCGACCTTCTCGTTCTCTTTGGGTGGTCAGTATTTATTTTATTTTGTATCATTTTTCCAATGCAAATAGCGTAAAAAAGTAAGTATATAAATCGGAAAGTTTCATTTTATACTTAAGGTTTTTTTTTATTTATTAAAAATGACATATAAGATAGTGAATTATATAAATATTAAATAAATATAAACAATACTAAATAAAAATAACTTTGAATGAAATTTCCACGCGTTTAGTATTAAGGCTACAGAATCAGAGCGCCCTATAATCATCTGTTCGAATTACGATAATCTCACTCACACATATACAATAGAAAAAACAGCAGAATAGGCGAGAAAGTCGCTAACGCTTTTTCCTTACGTAACGATTTTTACCTGTGAACTCCTATACCAAGCCGCGTTAAGGAAAATTATTTTAAAAACGAATAACTGCTTTTTATTTGGTTTCCAGTGTTACTTCTCAATCCAAAAACGTTTTGTTTTTAAATTGGATAGGTTTGGTACAGGGATAATTTTGTGAGAATAAATCAAAGATTTTCCTATTATTGAGCTTTTCTTTGAATATATATTTTATTGTTCATATACCTTTCTCCTATTACTTGGACTAAATCGCATACAAAACGTAATGGCCTTTGGAACAGTATTCCTATAACTAAAGCGATATATCTTCTTGTTTTATTGCCCCTACTTGAATACAGGATTGTAGATATGAAACATAAGGGTAATTTTCTCATATTTTCAAATTAGAGAAATTAACAACGTATGAACCTTTTAACATTATTCTGTTTTAAGTATTGTTCTCAACTCAAGGTTTCCAAATAACTAACGGTAGTTTTACGATTTAATTCCAATAATATAGTTTTTTAAATACATTGTGGACTACTTTTGAAGTCAAAAACTTGTTTATGCGCATTAAACAGCGAAACAGCGAACCGTCATACTCGAGTCTGTGACGCTGAATCGAGTTTACTCGGCTCGATTCGACACCAATCGTGCTCGGTTCGATGACGCACTGCATCGTAAATACCCGGCTGCAGTAGTCAACAATAACGTTCACTGTATGATAAGGAATGCATCGTTCCAATAATAATAAAATAATATCGTGGGTTTTAAATATTACTATAATTTATTTAGACGAAAACTATGTTAACATTTTTAACATGTTTGTGTGTCTGTCTATTTCAGTTATTTTCCAAAACAACTGGACAGATTTTGACGGGGCTTTCATTGGCAAGATAGCAGATGTAATTAATTTTATTCTAGAAAAATATAGGGTACCCATCGCACGCGTTTACACCAAATCGATATTTTTCTTCTATGCGGTTCAAGTTGCGGGTCACAGCTAGTTTTTTATATTATAGAGATGATATATTAAATGTTCCACGCTTAGTTAGTGCTAAGCAGTAATGACTTTATATGTCTTATCCATATGCCTAGATATTTTTTCAAATTCAGTCTTAGTAAAAACTAGGTCCATTAAAAATAATGCACGGTTTTTTTTTTCGAACTGACCCTACACTGTTGGCTTCGTAAGGCCTCTGCAGTTCCACCGGACTACAAGAATGCACAGTTTGACGGGGAAAATACTATTTTATACATATATGTTGATACAAAAGCATTCGAAGTTGTACAGTCAATTGAACCTGAATAACTAATTTTGAACAGTACCTTATAATTGTAAATTGTCAATATTTAATACGAGGAATCATTATTTAATAAGGCAAAATGAGATCCTTATATCTTATGGTAAGCTCAATATAATTCAAGAACGAGAGCAACTACCGAGATATTGGTAATCCATCATTAGTCGTTGTGTGATGCCGGTTTGCAGATAAAACAAGTTGGTTCGAAAATGTGGCAAATTAAAACTGTGCCACTGTGACGGGTTCATGAGCAGTGCGTAGTGATCACGACCCTATAGGGTCATATCCAGAAAATGGAAGAAAAGAATGAAATATACAATTCACAAAACATTTGAAAAAGGCGAGCATTCATTTTTTTCTAACACAAATGAATGACGGTGAAGTTTCTTACTTAATAACGAAAATTTCAATCTCACTACGCTCTGATATAACTCCGACATCAACGTTCAATTTAAATGGTAATTGAAACTGCACCGTAGAATTGACCAGACAATGAGATTGTCGAACTAATCGTGTCATTTGTATACAACTCACGAGCCTCAATACAACCGGAAAATACATTTAGATAGGCTGTTAGTACGAACGATGAAATTAGAACTAATCTTGGTACAATCGAGGTGTGCCTCTAGCAGGATTTAGAGATTCTGTTACAACTATAAGGAGTAAAATATGTATATGAGACGTGTGAAAGTAATTTTTATATTTTGTAGGTTAGCATTATACCAGTTTCACTTGATGTTTACGCTAAGCTTTGAGTGGGGCTAGATTTCAAAAGCAACTACCAGAACACACCTATAGGAGCTTGACGCCAAATTTTCATCTTGAAGGCTAATCAGGCGATTATTAAAAAATTCTTTACCATAATAACAAGATTTTATATTCGAATTTTCTTTATCGAAAGCCTCCACGTTAAGCGATGATGTCCTAGTTGATAACGTGTTTTTACACTGCGTCGATAGCTGTAGGTTCGAATACTAGCAAATGGATCGGAGTTTTCAGTGAAAGAGAACATTGTGATAAAAACATTACGGTGGTAGGGCTTTTTCTAAGTCGGTCTGACTAGCTACCACCATCAAGTTGAAAATCTGTCACCAAGGACCTTTTGGTATATTCAGGCAGCTGCACTTTAATGCCAGTCCCTCTCTAAGCTTAGCGAGTAAAATCGTAGATTACGTCAGTCGTACGCTAAAACCTTTAAGTTTAAAAAAAGAAGCTCAATATAACACACATGTAGACCTGATAAGGCCTTTACAGTTTCACCGGACTACTAAGGGGAGCGCTTAAGGTACTCATCCCATTTTATATAGGTACACAGCACAAAGGCGCACGGCGCGCTTCTGCTTGGACTGTCACCGAACATTTCGAGTCTAACTAAGTTAACTATTATTTCATATATATATATGAATTGGTGAAGCATACTCGTGTACCAAGCATGTATGTTTCACGAACTTATACGTGTATCTTGAACGTGACTACTTTTTTTTTTAATTATTATTTACGTGGGGAAATCCATCATAGACATGCCACCCTCTCGGTGTACCGGCCGCCGCTTTGGTTGGGGCGACAGGGGACCATGCATTGCTATCACCATGCCACTCCAGCGGCTAGCCCAGCGGAAGGTTCCCTAATAATGGGGGACAAGCTGGGTACACACCAGCCACCCCCTCCTCGTCAGCCGAACCTGTGCAATGGGGAGATGGGTTTATGTAAGCTAACTCCGTTCGAAAAAGTGATTAATAAACAAACCCAACCGCTATGTGTACCTACATTTGTGTATGTGCACGAGTATGAGGTGATCGGTGTTAAAATCAAAGTTTTTACTGTTTATTTATTCCTTACTTTTCTTCAGAATATACGAACATTACTTGAGTACGTTAAATGGTTGAGAAAATATAGCACTGAAACGTAACGTTATACGTGTCACTGACCTTATTCGAGGCTCATTTAAGCACTTTTAATAATTTTACTTCCGAGCACCGCCGACCTTAAAATCCGACCTCCAACTTTGAAGCAATATCAAAGCTTCCTTTGCCGGTATTATAAGAGCATCCGTGAACTTTGCAAAGACTGAGCGAATCGACATTGAGCTTGTTTACAACTCAAACAAAAAGAGGCGAAATGAAATTTTGTACAAACAAATAAAGATATTTCGTGTATTTATGAAAATTTACATCGTGGAAAGGAAGAAAGGAGGGTGTATCATTAAATAACATAATTATAGGATTATAAGTATAGCTTACAAAAAACACCAGAGAAGTTATGAAAATAAATGAAATTTATCTTTATTTTAGATTTGAAATTAAATAATATTGATTTAAATTCGCTTAATAGATTTAAATTTCAGAACAAGAAGAATTACTAATAAAGAGTAACAAAAAAACCATAGTACTAATAGATTTTTTTTAATTAGGTCAAATGAACTACATATTCAGTTGAATATTGTAAATTACAAATCTTAGTTTTATTAATCTTGTATTTGTTAATATATATATATATATATATGTTATCTATACATATAATAAAAATGAAGTGTCTGTATGTAATATCAAAATAACAACTTATTACTGATCAGATATGAACATATACACGATACTGATAACAAAAATACAATTTCTAAAATGTTTGTCTGTCTGTCTGTCTGTTTGTTCCGGGTAATTTCCGAAACGGCTGGACCGATTTTGATAGAAATTTCACTAACGGATAGTTAAAATTACAGCGTGTGACATAGACTAGCCTACGTCCGTGGCTTCGCCTGCAGTACTATCTCCAAAACGTTTGAACCATTTTTCACGGAACTTTCACTAACAAATAGCTGATCTTATAAGAAGTAATTTACAATTACAAAAAAACGCATTTGGAGCTGCGGGCAACAGCTAGTATATTATATGTCACAAGGACAAAATAAGGAGAATCTATCGACACCTCATATGTTAAAACCTATAGAGCCGATTAGGGTACAGGGTATATAATTGATACATTCAAAAAACCTTACCCTCCTATAAAATACCACACACCTGAGACTATGTATAATATAAACAGAACAATTATAAATGGGAGCTTAAGTCAGCTATGTCATTAAAAAATGCAACGGCTAGATACTCTGCACCCTTAACTATGTCTATTGCTGTATCTCAGCCTAAAAATTCTGAGTCAGTCTTCAGGTATATATTTTATACGTATTTCATGCCTTTATTGAAAATATTGAGTCTGGATTATTATGGTCAACTCGGTCAATTAGGTAAATCATAATTTTTTTTATATATATTTTGTTGGAGTACTTGACCACAACTGTTAAGTACAGTTATGCATACAAAGAAACACAAGCACGTGAGTATCACAAATGCATCATTTTAATTGGACAGTTATCATAGCGGCCATTTTGATACCACTCTCACACCGCATCTCTTATCTTTTTCCTTTTTACCAACGACTCTCGCGCGCGCACCTACACGGTTGCTGCCACATACGATAATCGCAATAAAAAAAAAAAAAAAAACTGTGAATCTGTGGTGTTTTCCAAGTGTTCTATACTCACCCATTAAACTGGTAAGTGGCAGTAATTATCTAACAACAATCTCAATCGGTATTTAATGATTACGCGGCTAGCACATTAAGCCTATAGAAAAACTGGCTCTCAAGTATAGCTGACTGAATATATAGTATAGGGACTTGGCAACAGATTGTAAGCTTTGAAGATGTAGCTAGCTCGAAGGACTTTATAAAAAATTCTCCCATTATAATATGGTTTCATCACAATAGTTCTTCTTCACCAAAACTCTAACTGACTGTCGACATCCATCGACGCTCAATTAAAAGACACAGCCAATGAGCAAGCATTCTTTGAATTAATTTACTGAACAAATTTATAATATTTATTAGAAAAATATTAAATCAAAAAGAGTAACGGGAATCCCGGAATCACACTTTTCGAGTTCCAAACAACTGAGTGGATTATCTCGCTTGTTAACGCGAAGAAATTTCGCTCGGCTTTAATTTCACAATTATGTAAGGACCCCGGTGCCGAGGTTAGGAATTCGTCTTTGTAACTTCATTAAAATATTTTGCTTCCACGGATTACTTGGATGACGAACTTGGATTAATTTCGACCGAGTCGAATATCGTATTGTTTTAATTGATTATACGCGTGAGATTTATATTAGATATATTGTTAAAACAGCAAATAAACTACTTCTTCCAGTAAATCAAGGTATATCACATTTTGAGCAAAACCTTAAAAATTTGGCAAGCGTCATGGTGCATTGGAAGGAATATTACTATCGAGCTGTTATAGATAGATAATGCCCCCTTTTTCGCTCACCTTGCATTTCCCACCTATTTCAGCACATTCAGCATTTCTGTCGCCTTAGCATCCCGTCCATAAAAACAAGTCAGTCTCATTCCAACATCTACACTAGACGGTTGTCTTAAATCCTATATTGCATTTTTTTTTTAACCTAAATCCGCAGAGCCTTATAACAGAGCCGAAAGGTCACAGACCAATTTTTACATAATACTAATTTCTTTGTGATGAGCATAATTTTCGGGTATAATTACTGGGTGTTCAAATACATTAATCAGTAAAATACAATAATCGTGATTTGCACTTCATTTACTGAAAATTAAATAAAAATTTGAAATAACTAAATGAAAGTAACTACAAAATATTGGCGCTATCAACCTATTATAGTCCTCATAACGATATCGTGTTTCAAAGGAAGCTTAGTGTAGTTCTATGATTACTATGGTTATTCAATATCTTACCAATTTAAGTAATCATGACATAGGAGACGGTCATATACTAAATCTAATAAGAACATTCAATGTAACTGGGCCTGTTAAAAACTTTTAATTCGCTTCCACACAATACACCATCACTCGTAATAGCGGCATAGGATCAGACGATGAACAATATGTCCAGTAATCAAACGAGATGATAAAGATCGACTGATTAGCTAACATCATGTATCTGGTCATAAACCCTTCACACTGACTTTTTTTTTAAATTAAATCACAGCTGAAATACTGACCTGTTATATTTTTCCTACCAGCTGTGTTCACAGCTACTCTCACTACGAGCTGCGTGCCTCCACGTGGACCAAGTCGTAATCTTTCTGTGACGTAGAGCGCTCCTGTACTGGCAAAAGCTGCACCAGCACTTAGGGCAAGTAATGCAGTTACCTGAAACAAATGACAGCATAAGAATTTGGACCAGGACAACATGCTATGTAACATGTCTATTTTAGTATTTACTAATGATTGCATGTATAGTTACTAACTTTAAAACAACGTCTGTCTTTCGGCTATTACACGTAGACTTTCAAAGACTATCATGAAATCAAGTTATAGGATGGAGCGTGATCCGATTAAGGAGTCTCTTTACTTGACACTGACTTTCTTACACTTTATAGCTTCTAGCGTTTCATCTCAATCTCATGTGATGTTAAATTACGATGTAGTAATGCTAAACCTAGACGAGGACTCGCTCTCAAGTGCATCTTAATACCTACAGGTGATATGGTGACTGATTTTCAATTTTACGGCTGTAGCTAGCCAGACGGGCTTAGAAAAACGCCGAGCGTGATCCAATTTGATTAAGGCGCTCCTTTATATATCCCTGATTTTTTAATACTTTACAGGATTTAGCGTTTGCTCGTAATCTTACCTAAGGTGATATTTAAGGTCGTAAACAAACTAAGCCTAGACTGGCTAGGGACAGAGGGAGGCTGGCTTTTAAGGAGGTTGGCTCTTAAGGCTATTACAGGGTGGATCAATATGTGAACGACGGTGACGTCTAGAAATGACGCGCTCTCTGTGCATCCACCAAAACCGAATGTAATTATTTATAACTATGTTTTAAAAATAGGAGTTACAATATGTTTAGTGAAAAGATAAACCAGATCGAGTTTCTTGCCGGTTCTTCTCGATGACTGGGTTGTTTTCCTAACCGGTGGTAACTTTGACGTTCATAAGCGCCTTCTCAGGGCCTAAACTGAATAAAGTATTTTTGATTTGATTTGATTTGATTAAGTGCAGCTGCCGGAATATATCTATATTTTCAACTTGAGAGTGATGCGGGCTTAGAAGTAGCTCTGCCACTATGCTATGGAAATTTAAAACTCATTCGCAAATATTCGAACTTATGTCGATCAACGCGATGTCCAACCACGCTGACCACTGATCCATCATCGTTTCAATTTGATACTTGACATGCAAACACAGAACACGGACTCGAATATTGCTCAGTTTAAGTCACTGTAGAGGCTGTACCGTTCGCCTTATGGTCCTGATTGTAATTAAAGGGTATTTAAAAGAGGAAAAAATATATATGTACATATATTTTAGAAAGATTTTAGAGATTTATTCTGTACACACTATATATATACATATTCAGATATTCTGAATATGGAAAGCAATGTCGTATAAAAGATAAGTACAGAATTTCAATTCCATATAATGAGCGGTAACGGCACACAATCACATAAACGCGAACGTACGAAAATCTCAGGTCAAGTTGGAAGTACGATACTACACTTATCCACGTTTTTACAATAGATGTAATAAATGAAAATTAGTATAGTATTAAATGAACAATCTTATTAAAAAGTACATAGCACTCAATTCACGTTTTCAAATAAAGATTTTCAGTAAATCTATATATATATATAACTATTTATTACAAAGAAATGTGTTGAAATAAATAATATATAGTACAAAATTCAATTACAATAGCAAAATAAATGGTTTCAGAGAACATTAATAACTGACAGCCCTAGCCTTACAGTGGGCCATAGATAATTAAAGTCAAGGTCGGTCGGAGGTACCTATCTGTACTTATGTATTTGGTCCCAGTGCTATGATTACAGTGTGAATCTTGTACCTACATTATGCTGTAAAGGTGTTTTAACCAAGATTATTTACTACTAGAAAATTCTGTCGCACTGTCAAAGTGTTCATATTATTCTAAAATGGTTTGTAATTTTAATCCCCATAACACAAGAGTCTTATTCTTTAGAGAAATATTTTTTTGTAATGTACATAAAGAATTTAGAAATAAAACATTGTTCGAGTTTCCAAAAAAAAACACGATGGCCTTGATTGATGCCTACGTAATTACTTTCACTAGCTGATACTCGCGACTTCGTTTATGTGAAAATGCTTTTCATGTGCCAATATTATTTAGATCAATTTTAGGGTACCCTTTAATTTTACATTGCACTTTGGGTGTTAAAGCCGGATGTCAAAACCCCTATAATTTTGAATCGATTTAAAGTTAACCCGTATAATTTATAAAGCAAAGCGGCATAATATATTGAAAAGTCATTTATCTGCTCTTAACGTATTGTCAAAATCGTTTCTTTTTCTCTTTCTTTTTTATGCTTTGTAGGTGTCAGCGTTTGACCACAATCTCACCTGATATTAAATGGCAACGTGGTCCAAAATGTTAAACACGCTAAATCTATAGGGGACTGGCTTTCAAATGTAGCTGGCAGAACACTCCTATAGGTTCCTGGAGCCAAATTTTGAACATAAGTATGGTAGCAAGTCAGGCTGGCTTAGACAAGCCCTACCACCATCACCTGACCTTGAACAGTTTCGAAAATTAGCCCGAAGAAACATTATATACTTATATTGGATTTACATGTGCAAATAGTATTCACGTGCCACTCTCTATAAATCAATTAATTATAATATATCAACAAATATTTAGTTTAATTTATTTTAATTGAATACCCTTGTCGTAGAAGTAGTTACAAGTATCGGCGTAATGGAATTTCGTCAGGTGTCACCCAAAGGATTTATCTCGGAGGCGCAAAGTCAATAGTCGTCGACGGTTTGTTACGGTAAGGGTGACAACGAATTTCTATGGACATCTTATTTATTTTTAAAACTGAATAGGTGAGTACAGTTTTTAATAAAAAAATATGACAAGTTGAGTGCACAGGTAATTGAAAGCTCTTTTAGTTATATCAAGTCGTTCATTCATGCATTCAAATAAAACTAAGTTATTGCCTGTCCTTTTTATTTACAGAGATCATTATTAAAGATATAGCACACCTAAACTTAAGATAAATCTAATAACATTCTATATATTAAAATCTATCAAGTCGTTTTGGTTACATAGTATGCCAAAGAAATATAAATAAATACATTCGAAAATTTTACCCCCCTTCGGCGTAGTCGTGTAAAAGTACACTTAAATAATTCACTTAGGTTAGAATGTTCGGAACAGCATTGTTCTGCAAGATAAATGCTATAAAATTCTAACTTAATGGTCTTAGAAGCCGAACGAATAAAGTATAGTATAGTTTTGGTAATTGTATTTCTCTGTTGTAAATGTGTTGTTAATAATAGCGCTGCACCACATATTATTCATATTACTATCCACTTTACTCTTGTAACTAAGCCTGTAAAAAACCTTTACATATTTATATAATCGTTCTAATTCAAGAAAGTAAAAAAGATGGTCACCCTAGATAATACCTAGCTTTCTTGAGGCACCATCTGTAGTGTTGATTCGTCAGATATTTGGGCCAATAGACGAGGTAGTCGGGGGTCGAGGGGGTGGCAATTATGTCCGGATACACCTCATCCCTCCGCTCCGAATACATTTACGTAGGACAGCGTTTATGCTTTATCGCTTTAATATTTTTATTTAAGTGAAGTATTTACATTCTAATGGTCCAAGTAACTACTACGTTGATTTCTGTGATGTTGTACTTCGCTTATTTAAAAATTGGCAGGAAGATTAAGTTCTGCTGCATTTGCAGTTCGAAAGATTCGCCAACTAACAGATATTACCACTGCTAGGTTGGTCTACTTCGCTTACTTTCATAGCTTAATGTCTTATGGTATTTTGCTGTGGAGGACAGCAGCTGAGGTAGACACCATATTTTTACTACAAAAACAAGCAGTTCGCGCAATTTATGATATGGAGCCTCGCGAATCTTTAAAGGCTAAGTTCCAGGATTTCGGTATCCTTACTCTGCCCTCCCAATACATTCTTGAACATGTACGTCCGCAAAAACTTAGATACGCCAGATTTCGTAAAGGTTCAAGGTAATCTAAATACAAGAAATAATAACAAATTGGTCATTCCATGTTTTAGGCTCACTAGGACCGGTAACAATTTTTTAGGTTACAGTGTTAGGTTTTATAACAAAATTCCATAACACGTTACCGTTTTGCCGGATACTAATTTCAAGCACCATATCAAGCAGATTTTAATGTCTAAAGGTTATTACAGGGTGGATCAATATATGAACGATGGTGACGTCTGGAAATGACACCCTCTCTGTGCGTTCACCAAAACCGAATGTAATTATTTATAACTACGTTTTAAAAATATGAGTTATAATATGTTTAATTAAAACATAAACCATATCGAGTTTCTTGCCGGTTCTTCTCGATGACTGGGTTGTTTGTCCGAACCTGTGGTAACTTTGACGTTCATAAGCGCCTTCTTAGGGTCTAAACTGAATAAAGTATTTTTGATTTTGATTTTACTTAAGACTTAGTCCTGATAAGGATGATTGGGTATGGATTAATATAGACCAAGAAACCGTGGCTATTTGTTGAAGAATTTAACGAAATAAATTGTTTATATTTTCCTTTTACTCTCGCAAGAGTCACTCGAGTTGAAAACGTCTGTTTGGCTAAGTCGATTATTCCGTTCACTGAAGTCGAACTTTCCGAATGATTGGATAAGTGGGTAAATACATTCAGAAAGTATAATCAAGAAATATTTCGAAGAAGGGATTTACTAGAGATATTTTTAAAGAGATACTTCATCGGTTCGTGTTCGCGCGGGATGTTAACGAGAGATTTGTATAAATTCTTTGCTTTCTAGATTAATTTTTGTACTTTTATTATCATTGAAGATATAATTCCAACTGTTTCATTATAACCCTCATCTTCTTACCCTTATCCCAACTAAATAGGGTCGCCACAACATGTTTTCCTTTTCCACTCTCCTCTGTAACAGACAGACGTCATCTCAGTATTTATACCTTTTATACACATATGATTTTTCACATAATCTATCCATACCTTCTTTGGCCTTCTTCTACTTTTATATCTACCCTTCCTTAATACTTAAAACTTTTCTAGTTACATGGCTTTCATCTCTCCTCATGACATGCCCTTACCATTCTAACATATTACTCCTCGACTTCTCCGTCACTGGTGCTATATTCAAATTTGCTCTTATATGCTCATTCTTAATCTTATCCATTCTGTTTACACCACAGATCCATCTTAACATTCGCATCTCTGCCACGTGACGGTTTTTTGCATCCGTCTCTTTCCTACCTCAGCACTCAGATGCATACAGTATGACTGGTCTTATAATACTTTTATACAACTTCCCCTTAAATTTCAAGCGCATTCGAGGGTCACAATCTACCTCTAGCTATTGTTTCACTATAATAAAAATTGCGCGAGCAGAGAATGTCAATTAATAATTATATATGTAAATTTTTTTTAAAGTACCATCATAGTATTCGAATGCTTAGACTGGCGAGATATTGATTCGGCGACCGCAGTTTTGAACCCCGATGCTGTCAATATGTTTTTTGGAATCAATATATATTTAGTAATTTAAATTGGAAGTTCAATCGCTGATGGTGGAAGAATATATTAGGTGGAAAATTTATTAGCACTGGAAATCATCACTACATTTTGGATTCGTAAAGGCCCGTAACTTTACTGGGGAAGAGACTTTTGATTCGGCAATGGGCGGTCATTAGTATTAAAGTTCTATCTAACTGAAACGATGGTGGCTCAGTTGCTAGTGTGTTCGGACACAGCGTCGAAGGACGTAGGTTCGTATCCTAGCAACTGAAAACATCGTAATGAAACCATAGCATGATGGTAGGGCTTAAAATTTAAATCCGCCTGGCTAGCTACCTCACTCAAGTTGAAAATCTGTCGCCAAGCAGCTGTTGGTGTATTCCGGCAGCTGCACTTGACAGATAATCTCCCTCTAGGCTTAGCGTGACTACCATCTTAGACCACATCATTATTTAACATCAGATGGATTTGTTGTCAAACGCTAACCTATAATGTATAAAAAAAACTTTCTTCTATATTCATTCAAGCATACATTACCAGGATAGTTTTTTAGAATTTAACGAGTTTTAGTATGGCTAATATTAAAAACAAAAATATATTTAAATATTGATTTTAATACAAAATTATTAGCTTATGTTTTCTAGAGAGTTTAATTATGAGAATTACATTTGAATTAATTGGTCTTTTTTCTAAGTCCCACAACCAAAGGTACAGCGTCGAAACAATAAAAGGTGTTCAATAAAATTTCATATATAACTGAAGCGACTTCTTTCGACGATAGCGCCCGTGTGCGGCATCGACCTGTTTGTGATCGCTTCCCTGGATTCCCGATTATAGATTCATAGTATGATCCCGGCAGTATCGGGCGCGAATCCTGTGAAATGGGTCGATTAGGCAATCTATCTCGGTTAGAACGTTTCAAACTCGTATCTCGTGTTCGTTGCGTGTCAACGAGCTTCTCGTGTGACACGCGGGCGGATTGTTTGATGAGTACGCTAAGTAATTTACGTTTTTACATAATTGACATGCAAGTCTGTTAAGGAGACGATACACTATAATTTTATATGAGTGTATTAATGGAATAAATTTTTATACCAAAATTATTGAAATTCCTGAAATACTGATAGCAGAATAAAATAAATAATAAGTAATGAAATGTAAAATTGCCGTTTGAATTGAATGAACACACTGGCTAATATGAATTAAAATGAACCCCATATGTATTAAAATATATTATAATGATAGTATAATTTGTTTATTGATATACCTACACGTGACATCTTCCAATTTAATTATATTGAATGTTCAAGTATTAAGTGAACTTGGGTTTTGATTGCCGACCGTTCCGCCCGTATGTAGAAGGTGAAGTTGTATTAATTTCAAAGTTATTCAGCAGTGTACCAACTTAAATCCGAAGTTTCAGTTACCGCAATTTTAATAAATTGACTATATTTATTAAGGTATAATATTCCGTTGTATTAAAGTTTACTATAAGTGTACATTTTCCGTATTCTATTTTAATCGGGTAGCATTGTTCGTGTCGGTATTTTTCAGTTAAAGTAGTGTGGTCGGGAATACGCACTAGGATATGATGCGTTTTACTGTACTCCTCGGGAGTAGCAACCTATTTTTGACAGGTCTGCTATTAACTAATTTCATAGTGTAAATAAAATACAATACTTTCAGAAATCTTAAATCACATAATATATAAGAAATTAATAGACAGCGAACTTAAAAAAAATCAACCCCAACATATTTAGTAATTATTATGTCACATGTGCGTAGAATTCTACTTTCAATTTAAACACACCTTTATGAAAGAATTCCTAAGATGTAATGATGGAAGGGTGGTATAGGTTTTTAATACTGTTAGTACTTTGCATAATAGAATATTGCTTTGAACTTGCGGTTGTCTTTCTCTTCTGAAACAAACCACGACGACTTGTTGAAGTAATGCGATTTTTATCACAAAAAAAAAATACAATTTTCTTTTTAACTAACGGTATTTATATAATTAGGCATGTTAATTGACAAGTGGAACAAACAATGGTTTTCGCAATATTTACTAAAGGTTCGAACCTAAATAAACAAAGGTCGTTTTCATGGTAACTTTCGTTGGGATTCCTCGTACGAGGGTCGCGTTGTTATTTACTTTGGTGACCGATAATAAATACGATGTCCGACAAAAATAATTGTGAATTATGATATGATAATGTTATTATAATAATTAGAAGCGATGATGGCTTTGTTGGACTACAGGAACATTTCGCAGGTTCAGGTTTCCTCACGATGTCTTCCACCGGTTAAGCCACGAAGACCATCATGACACTCAGGGGCGTTTGCTGGCATAATATAAATGTAAAAGTTAGCTTGTGGATTTTCTTCAATCTCCGTTGAACGGTTTTTTGAGGGATTCTAAAGAAATTCGGTATAGATGTTGATTATGTCCTCAAATAGTAGATAGGAGATCTGTTACCAGTTATTGTTATAGTTAAATTTATGCCCAACCCATGTAGGTACATTCGAAAGTATGCTAATCCGTCGGTCGGCTTGTTACTTCAACACAAATAAACCGGTCGAAATAAAATTTGGCATAGAAATAGCTTAAGTCCTGGGCAAGGATATAAGCTTCTTTTCGCCTTGGATATATCGAAAAACTCCGAGTCGAAGTGACAGGCAAAATGTCAGTAAATCTATATATAGAAGTAATAGATGACTAGGTAATGGTAGAGCGTCTGTACACAATAGTATTTGTACCATCAGGTATTTGCTAATACAAGAGTCAGGACAACTATTTTCCAATTTGTTGCCTTTTAGCGATCAGGTAGAGAGATCTGCAAGCCGGCATGACAATGGCGACTGTTAATAGATTGTTTGTGTGTGTGGTAGAGCTACGCTGAAGCTATTACTGGTTTCAGCATGAATGGGTCGGCTCGCCCGGGGTAGTACCACCCGACACACAGAAACCCGACGTAAAGTAACAGTGCTTGCACTGTTGCGTTTCGTTCGGTCAGTGAGAGCGCCGGAGGCCCACGTATTTAAAAGGCCGGCAACGCACTTGCGACTCCCCTGATGTTGCTAGTGTCTATGGACGGTGGTGATCACTTACCATCAGGTGACCCACCTGTTCGGTTGCCCCCTATAACATAAAAAAAAAAAATAATAGATTGTTTTGCAATTGCACTGTACATGTATTAGGTACATTAACGCCACTGTTGCTAAAACTTAAAAAATATATCAGTAAGTACTCACATCCATACAATTGTTGATATTATTAGTAATCTTCACATCCACTTCAACAGTTTCGCCGACTTTCAGAGCAGGCGGCAGGGAGAAATCGAGTTGTATGGGCCGAAAGACGTTGATAGTGCGTGGCGCAGAGAAGCGTAGCCCACGGCTGGATAAAGATAAGGCCCAGAGCGACCAGCGACCAGCTTCAGAGGGCGCGGTGATAGTAACTCCATCGGTGGACAGCTGACTCCTGGGACAATAAAACTACGTTATAATTTTGAGTAAGTTTTACAAATTTGCAAAGTTATTTTATGTTTTGATATAAGGTTATTTTATATTGTTCAATAGTCGATTATTTAATTTTTTTTCTATGATTTTTAATATAAAAATTATAAGGTGCTGTTATATTCTCAAATAATCTATGATAATATTACGAGGTACAAGTAATTGTTTGTTTGAACGCGCTTGTCTCTGGAACTGACAGCAATATCTTATAGCCTAACTAGGTTTTGCTCAAGCATTCACTCGCATTAAGGAAGACGTGAGCTATTCGTAGGGGACACTAATTTTTTTTTTTTATAAAGTACCCTAAGTCTATATGCAAGGTTCCATGGTTACCGGTTGACTAGTAGAAGCGTGAAAGTGTAACATACAGACAAATTCACTTTCGTATTTATAAAATTAGTCAGGAGTCTGAAACCACTGGCACAGCTAGTTTATTTTCTTTTTGTTATTATTCGTAATTAATAACATTTCATTATCACTGACAAATCCATATAATTTTGAATACAGATTATGTAAATTGGTGAAATCTATTCATTTCTAATATATACATTGATGTTTTAATAGCAATACATAATAAATCAGGTAATCTACGTAACTGTTTTAAACTCATTATGATTAGTCTACACCGGCGGTTTTCAACCACCGTATCACCACGCATTGGTTTTTTGGAAGTACACGTCATGTATGTCGCGAGATTTACATACACTCACTTTCGTATTGTTATACTATAAAAAATTTTACATGTAAGGATAACGCTAATTTGGAAAGAGTATGCCAGTTCGCCGCTGAGTAAAAAAGGTTGAGAATCGTTGGTCTACGCCATTTGATTTGTCGACGTTATTAATGAAAATTGGAATCCAGTTAAATGTTCAATTATTTCTCGTTACGCACTGATAATGATACCAATATATGATACACACATACAACTTTACCATATTATTATTTGTAATTTATTACAGGTCTCACCACAAACTTATAAGTTGTAATGTAACACAGATATATGTCTATGAAATGGATTCAATTTGTAAATTTAGTACGCGGTATTTATCATTAAAGGTTCTATTGCTATGATTCAGACTTAAGCCTTAATGATTGTCATTAAGACCGTTGCAGACAGCGAGTCATGGTTACATCGGTTAGTAATTATATAGATAGTTGTAGGTTATATTACAATTATATGAAATCGTAATGTGTTACGTATAAGTTTTTGAATTAAAGTCTGTTGGCGCTGCCGAAAACGGACGCGGCAAGAAACATGCGTTTTCTGTTGCACAGGGAATAGAAAGAATATAGTCCGATCCATACCCGTAGGGACTAGTACCTGCAATGTGGAAACATGTGGCCATTTGGCCGTTTGTGTAAATAAAAACATATTCTGAGAACCGAGAAACGCACCTCGAGAGGTGTCGGTCCAACTGATGCAACTCACATGTAGAACGTGAAACATACACGCGGAGCTCGCTCATAGGTGAATCATAGTGTCGGGGAACATTGATAAAGAGCGTGCACGAACTCAAAGAAAACAGTCATAAAACAATGTTCGATAGAAATACATACATCGAGAGAGTTCGAGAAGGCAATCGATAAAGGAGATACGTAACTATCAATCTACAATAAGCTACAAGGAACGCGCTACGAGCCACAACAGCCACATGCGAGAAATTGTATTACACGAACAGTGTTTTGTACAATAGAAAAAATATTGTGAATATGCATACTCGTTACCAGGGGTATAAAAAAGAACATAGGAAACCTTTGATCCAGAAACAATGATTCCAGATAGATAAATCAAATCCATGTTATCATGAGCAAACATTAAGTCGACACTTAAAATTTCAAAAGAAAGGAATATACAACTTGCTCTTCTCTATTTTATGTAAAGGATATTCCTAATTGATCTATTTTTTGTACTAATTGATATGGACCGAAAGAAAACATAAGAGTTTCACCATGCTTGGTGTCGAGCACCGAATATACTCAGTAAATGGCATCTAACATAAGGATGTCAAAGTGGCCGTGCTTCAGCTTGGGCTGTTGTCTTGCTGTCTAACTGACCATTCGAGCTAATTTAATATACAGTAATAATACAGTACATATGTGGTCACGCGTTTTTAGTTCCGAGTGTGCAAGTGTGAAGAGTAATGCAGTGTGTATTGTATACAAACGAACGAATACACGTTTTTATATGTATAGAATGCCCACAGTACTAGCTCGCTTTCTTTAATTACAGAACAAAGTTCTAAGTTTTAATCTAAACTGTATTTTACTCGGGGATTTTAAAATTACTTCACCTTAATTACCGTTTTAATACTTTTAAAGGTAATTGTATGTCACGGGATGAAATAAATTCCGAAACATTGTATTTATCTGTCTCTTTCTCACACCCGACAGTATTTTGTAGTATTGTCGTTTGCAGTTTGTCATTCTGGAACATTCGCATAAGTTATGTCCTCGGACGGATGAGTCAGCAGCGTATCTAAGATTTATTTCGGTTTACTTCCTGACTGTATTTACTACCGACGCATTGTTGCAGTGTTGAAATATATGAGAAGGCTTTTGTATTTGTAACTGTCTGGTATTCCAAGATTTGAAATGAAATTTAGGGTTTTCCTTTCTGGGTTATTTAATTATGATTTTTCAATAAAAGCTATAAAAGACCAGATTTTTTTTTAAAGTTTCGTAAACTGCTTTCTGAAAGTTCTCCCGGTATGTTAAATATTCGATATATCTTTAAATATGATTTATTTTTATAAATAGAGTCCTTCGTTTCGATTTTTATGCGTAAGTTATTAATTTTGTTCTTTTAATTTTAACCGTTTTTTTTTATCTTGTCATTTTCTTTATACGTCTTAAATGTGATTATATCTACACGGTAATTATATTAGTGAATGTTTAGTAGTGTAAGTGGTGTAAAAGTCTAAATGCTGCGTTTAATATCTTTATACGATGGGTTCATCATGCATGTCATAACGGTGATAAATAAAGCGAATGAATACTCACGTATAGTTGAAACACTTCCACATCCAAAGCCTGTCGTGGCTGGCGGGGGGTACTAGATGGGCGGGTGCACGGGGAGCCGGTGCCGTTCTTTGCCGATACAAAACGCCTCCACCACAGGTTCCACCTCCGACAAACAGGGAGACTCCGGCAGAGACGAACTCCGGACCTGGTTGCTCTTCATGATCAGCATTGCTGCATAAGGATATAATAAAGGCAATACATTATAGTAAGGCTTTTAACAATAATAAGAAGGATTATAAACGAGACAACACTTTACAATTTTAATTCGAGGTGGCCCGGACTCAATCCTCTTGCATAGGAAACTATTATGACTGGTCTCAAAGTTGTAATACTTCGAAGGTTGATTCCACATAGCACTATAGTCGAGGTACTCTAGTGGATTGAACCGACGAAGCATCAATTCAACGTTCCAGGCGACTTTTTCATAATTCACTTTTAGAATCGACTGAAGGTGAAGGATAATAGCATGAGAGACTCGGTAAAGTTGAGAATTGTTGCCATAGTACTAGTTATTATTTCAAAAAATTATCGCTTTGAAATTGCCCATAAGGTGTGGATCGGTGGAATGATTAACCTATTGCCTTGCGTCGGGAAGAGGTCTTTACACAATAGTGGGAGATTTGTTGATTCATCTAAAGTACATAGCTATAGGTTATCATAAATATTCAATATCAGATGAGCTGTATATCTTTTTGCTAGTATTACTTGGTACTTTAAACAATCTCGTCTTCATAATTAGTGTTCTTCTAACATAACTAAGATGTCTTATAAGTATAAAATAGACAATGAGCTGATAATGCTAAAGTGACAAAATAACATAAAAAAAATCCCTTTCAAAGAAGACAACACAATACTAACTAACGCTATGTTTACCGTCAAACGTATATGTCACGTTAATAACGCCGAAATAGCACATTTAGACAGATGAAAAGGCGGCAAATATTTCCACTGAATTTCCTTCGACAAACCAACTGAAAGATGAATTGTGTGACATAACCGTTGGCTCAGCTATAACCAACAGGAAGCGAATGAAAACATACGTTCTAATATTCTTAACGTATCAGTAGCGTTCAATGGAAAACAAAATAAATAAAAGTAATCATAAAGTAGTGGATTAATTTATGAAGGATTTCTTTTTTTTTATATTATAGGGGGCAAACGAACAGGTGTGTCACCTAACAATAAGTGATCACCGCCGTCCATAGACAGTAGCAACACCAGGGGAGTCGCAAGTGCGTTTCCAGCCTTTTAAATATGTGGGCCTCCGGCGCTCTCACTGACCGAACGAAACGCAACAGTGCAAGCACTGTTACTTCACGTCAGTTTTCTGTGAGAGGGTGGTACTACCCCGGGCGAGCCGACCCATTCATGCTGAAACCAGTAATAGCTTCAGCGTAGCTCTACCACCTACATTTCGTAATTCAAGGAGCCAGTTTATGAAAACTGAAAATTTTTGTAATTTGAAATGAATGCAACAATATTATAAATAAATTGTTAATTCTGCAGTGAAGAATACAGACAGTTCCAAAATAATGTCCAAAATTAAAGCTGTAGTTACTTTGAACTCGTATTGTAGGACGAATATTTAACATGTAAATAGTTTCTTGGTACTGCTTCGATGCGGTAAACCAGGTAAACCGGGTTGACAGCCCGGTTCATTGACATTGACCGCTTCGTGAACCGGCTAGCGGGCTTTTCGGGCTTTGCGGGCTCAACGCAAACTAAAAACGATTGTAATGTCACCATATCTGTATGTTTACAAATGAAGACTGACCTTACAATCGTGAATTTAGCACAACACCAAATGATGTTTATCAAGTTGATATCCTTTTGTTTTTCGTTGTTACTCGCTTATTTCAAATACTATATACATTAATTTGCTTCAATGAAATTACAACTCCGTGTTTAAAATTAATTGTATTTAGTGTTTTATGGGCTATAAATTAAATATTGATATTATAATATGGCTAGATGTTAGGTATTTTATTTTTTTATAACGCTAGCCTTAATGCTATAGGTGCGCGCTAAATTTATGACATGTGAACTTCAGTTACAAGAACTTCTGCCGAAGCACATCCACAAGTGCTGTATATACTACAGACTGATTACTTAAAGAAAGCATTCGAAGCAAATCAAGGAAGCATTAAACAAAATCAAAATAAAATACTATATTAAATTTAGACCTCAGTTACACACCCAAAATATAATGGTACACTAAAGAGTTTATCTAATATAACTTCATATAACCCGTGAGAAAATATAGAGAATTCTCAATAGGTAAATGAAGTCAAAATTATATGACTCGCAGATTATTCGAGACTAATTTATTTCGTAACGTTTCCATCTAAAATGCCGAGAGCGAAGTCATTCCGCTGGCAATTATGTTTTGTTTACATTCCGGCGGAACACATAATTTAAACCTTTATACTGAAGCTGTTTATTATAGCGCTACATTGTGCCATTATTGGATAGTCATATTTCACTAAAGTACTTAATCTACGATTATTTTGTGATTATTTTAAAGAATACATAGACCATAAGCATCATCATCATCTCACCCTTATCCCACCTAAGTAGGGTCGTCACAACATGTTTTCCTTTTCTACTCTCCTCTGTCAGATGTCATCTTAGTATACACACTTTTTATACACATATCATTTTTCACACAATCCATCCATACCTTTTTCGGTCTTCCTCTACTCCTATATCCGTCCAATTTCAAACTGACAACTTTCCTTGTTACATGGCTCTCATCTCTCGTCATGACATGCCCATATCATGCTAACATATTACTCCTTAACTTCTCCGTCACTGGTGCTATATTCAAACTTCCTCTGATATACTCATTCTTAATCTTATCCATTCTTGTTACACCACACATCCATCTTAACATTCAAACAATGGGTCTCAATGGAACAAAATAAAAAGAATAGAAAGAGCCTGTGATTTGAATAAGAATAAAACACTTACGATTGATGAGGTTCGAATCGTGCATCGGGCGGTGACCGAGCTCCTATCAAGCACATTGTGGAATCAGCAGGAGCGAGTACTCTTAGTTGAAGAGCAGCTCTGGGATACCACCATCTTCGTTCTTCCAATGCCACTGCCACCTAATCACATAGTAATAAATTACATAAGGGTGCTCATAATATAGATCAGCTTTTGGTAAATATCAAAGATATTGTATATTTGAATTTGGATGTTTACATATTTACTGAGTATTATTAACATGGGACTATTGTATGAAGAGCCGTAGGACTCGTGCAAGGCTCCACGGTGGAAGATATAGTTATCTTTGTCAAAGCTGTAATGCCCGCATTGATATGTACCGCTTTAAGAAAAGTGTTTGGTAATAGAAGTTGATACAATACTATTATTAATAAGATTGTACTTGCTTAGAGGTTCCGTATTCGTTGGCCGCTTCCAAGAGGTAGATATTATTCTAAACTTGTACTTAAAAATATAAAAATTTAACGATTTCCTTTAATTTGTTCCTCGTAAAAAAAACAACTTTAGAGACCAGCCAACTTTAAGCATAAACATTGGAATAACACTTGAATTGGGCAAACAGCTGCAACAAGCTCCCAACCGATTTCAGCTACAATCGTCGGAATTACAACGTTCTTAATTGCAAGCCTTTAACCTCCAACGGATTGCCTTTCATTAGGGTACTCGTTGATTAAACGAAACTTTATTGGCCAGTGAAGTGACGTCACTAATTGCAATCTATTTACACAAAGTAAAAATTTGTATAGTCTTGATCGTGTGTTTGTTATTACAACTTAAACGTTTAATAACTAATAGGAACCTTCAAAATTAAATAAGGCTTTACTGGAAACCTGCGTATAAAGTCAATTGATATCTGATCTTCCTTTAGTATAATTTTTATATCTAACTTTAATGCTTCCAAAGGCGTATGATAAAACTACGAATAGGCCTTTAACTAATTAGAAGTTATACTGAATGGTTCATACTTTGTATTTTATTTTGCTTGACCTTAGTTACACCTGATAAAAAGCGACGCCGAGGTAGCTCTTCATCTACAGCGAAAACTTATTCATTCTTCTTAATTATCTGAGAATGTACGTAGTTTTATTGATAATTTAAATGGAAATCAACGAAACCGTTTACATAAAAACGGTATTAAAACTGAAAGGTAGCTAGCTAATTGGCGGCACCATTATGAAATTTGTCGTCGCAAAATGTCGCCCAATAAGCTTAAAGCCGAAACTGTTACGGCTAATTAAAAGTAAGGGAGCTATTAATTTTCTTTTCCGCAAAGATTTATTAATAATTCCTTTGACGTGACGAAACGACATTTTCTTGGCGGAGTACCTATTGGTATCTACTGAAAATTATGATTTAAAAAAAATGCGTATATTTTGCGTAAGTAAAAGGTGAAATTTTCATTCGAATAACAATAATCACTTTATTTTCGATAGGGCACTGTGAATATCTTAAATCGTTCAAATGTAGAAAATTCATTAAAATTGAACTGAAGAAATAGCTACTTTTAAAAATAAGCGCGACTTTATATATAAAATTCTAATTACTCTATGGTCTACTTATAAAATACAATTATCTATGCCTCCTTTTATATTATATTTATGATGGCAGCGCATACATATTCAACTGGATAGCCATCACAATACATACATATTAAGCTAGAAAAATGACGTGTAGTGAAAGAAGAATTATAGAAAGGGTGAATAGATAGAAATACTTAGGTCATTTCATTACAAGACGGCGTTTTGCTACGCAGTTTGCAATTACCGTGCCTATTTCCGAGTTAATATTAGAAATATGTCTGCAATAAAAAGAGAATAATTTAAAGAATATATCTATGGCCTAGCATGAAAGACTTATAAATCCGAAACACATATGATAAATTTTATTGCAGCATTTTCTAATGTTTACTTGGTATATAATCGATAATCTGTGGTCCTAATTTCTAAAGGCTAATCGAATTCCAAGAAATCAAAAGCATAAAAAAGTGTCTCTTCCTTGTAAAACCAAAATGTGTATAAGTTTATCGACATACTATCATTAGTATGGCTAAGAAACATACCTCTTTATGAAGAAGCCGTACGTGGAAGCTCGCTACATCACTCACAGGCTCACCGGTCTCCGTGACGTAATAGACGAGAAGAGAACTGACTGGCGCCATATCTGCCTTCACTGGGAACCTGATAGAATATAGAAATATTATTTTTAATACGAGTGACATAGAAAATTAATAGCTTCCTTTATACGACACGCTCTTTTACGCGCGATTGGTCTGTGCAAGATAGAACACAGGTTATAAATTACTGACGCTATAAGTAAGATATTTGGGAAGAGATTCTATCTATGACAGAGGTTAGTTAGTAGCTTATGCTGTAGTTTTGCGATCATATAGATTCGACCTATCCCTCAGGATCAATACTTTTTATGGATGCTTATATCCTTTTCTGTTACCCTTGATGACATTTTGATAACTACCGAACATACAAACAGACTCAAATAATAATAGTTAGGATTAGCAGCCGTACGCAACTTAGTATTATCCTCGTGTATCTTTAAACGCTTACGCAGCACACGCTGACATACCTCTTAGATGACAGAATTTTTAAAATTATTTTGACACTTATTCTCATAATTTGGTCAATTTAAACAACACGTTTATAATGTTATTCTGATGTACAAGGTAACAAAAAGAGACAACAAATTTCTTTTAGTAGTTTTGTTCAGTGAAAAGTGTTTGTTATAAACATCGAAACATTCATTGGTACATGCCGGCGTTTGAACCTGCGAACTTCAAACTACCACGACTTTAAAACTATTCATTAAAATATTTCACCTGTATACAACTATAGAAAATAACTTGCGACAATCCTTCTTCATTTATTAACCTCTTTAGCGCATAACAGTATAAACCTGACGGTATCCAATGTTAATATTTTATTAATCCAAAAGTCCAAAATCCACTAGCCCAGAAAGTCACAAATCAGTAGCCAACATCCAATATTTGTCGTCGTAAATCCCACGCCTCTCGCCCACTGTTAAAGGCCGCCGTTACTTTTCTTTTTTTTTCTCATAAATCATTCTTTCAATTTCTATATATTTTAGATTTCTATTACATTATGTATCTATAAAATATATTTGGTTTATAGATTTATGTAACCGGCGATAAGAGAAAAATTGAATTGTAACAAATATCTGAATGTCATTTATGTGAATTATGCTAAAACTATTTTCCCTTTGGGGTTTAGTTTAAGAGACTATATGGAAACTAATTTAGTCCGAGATTTCTTGATTTATCTCTCCATTTTTAAGCTTCATAGCAATAAGCTACGAACATACTTTATATTTATAGTTAGTTCATCAAAAACATATAGCACTTAATAATATTTTAAATAACGTGCCTTTGTAACATATATTTAATTTTGATTAATAAATACCTAAATAAATTTTAGAGTCCAAGTCTTTTTAAAAGGCAAACAAGCAATAATAAAGATTATATATTATATTCGACCGAATTGATTTGAATAATAAAACTGAGGAATACATATATCGTGGCATACGATTTTAGAAATAAGTTGCCCATAACAGGATGACCATATCAAGTCAAGTCAAAGTCGTGTCGAAATCAAGTTATATCCCGAAAACCAGCGCCACCAGGCGGCACTCGATGGAGTTAGTAAGGCGCGCGATCGAGTCGGCATTGTCGAGATGATGCATTCTTTCGTTGGCGGTCGGCGCGAGCGGTTGTTACTAAAACTATCGCGCGTTCTGAGATACGTACTGTATTAATTTTATACGTGACTACCTACATACTATATGTAATATAATCCTTTAAGTAATTGATATCTAATCCGTGATATAAGTTCGTCCTATCCAACTACCCACCGATGCCCATTGTTATAAACATAGACAATGAGTGACTATCGATGGAAAGGCTTTGTTTTCGACATATATTTTCATACATTTCTGTTCAATAAATATCTAGTCCAGTGATTCCCAAAGTGGTCCAGGTGGACCCCCAGGGGTCCACGAGACGCTCGATGGAGGTGTACGTTGGCGTGACAAAGAAATGGGGGTGCACAATTAGTAAGCGGGTGTCTATGAAAATTGGTCTATTTTCGATCGTGTGAAGAACTAACAATGTTTGCTTGGCTTCATTCATATGGGGGTCCTGCAGGGGGTCCACTGGAACCAGTAAAATTTTGAAAGGGGTCTATGAGAAAAAAAGTTTGGGACTCTCTGATCTAGACGAGATTCGGTATAATTTTTTTTAAAATCATTTATCATAAATAATATTAAAAATGTGAATGTGACTTACTCGGCGGTTCCTTCGTAAAATTTTCCATAATCATTGTAAAGGGCGGAGTACAGAAAAAGACGTAGGATACTTTTTGACTAAAAAGAGGCACAAATCCCGAGGGATTAGTTAAACTTACATTGAACATAGTAAGGCTTCGGATAAAACGTAGTTAAAAATACAAACCAATACAATAAACGAAATAATTGGAAATTCATATTTGGAAAATAATAAAAAATGTAAAAAAATACACGCAGTGAAGGAACGGAACAAATTAAAATAACATCGAGAAATATCATTTACAAGTACATACTTACGATTCTTCTGCGAAATACAGCTTAATAGAGATAAAACACCGCCCCTTTATACAATATTTGTTCTTATTTTCCTTGTTTTGTCTGACGGCTAAGATATTTACGTACGTCAAAAGCCTTCGTACATTTTCATTTAAGCTCCGGTCGTAAAGATCCTATTAGTTGTTTTTTCGTTTTGTAATTCTAGAATATACGATAAAACTTTATTATGTTTTTTTCAATTACACGGATATCTGAAGGATCATCTTAATTCCTCCGATTTTAATGACGATTTTTTTATTTGATTACACTCTCAATTGCCATTTTTAAATTATATTCCTTATTTATAGTTGTAATGTAGTGTAATTTTAGTATTAATACATTGTATGTATGTATGTATGTATGTATTTCGATTCCGTCTAATGAATGTATGTATCTTCTATATTTAATTGGAGTGATAGGGTAGTAATTGGCATGATGACAGTAATCATGAATAGGTTAGGAAAAATGTATTAATTTTTATATTCAGGTTGAGATTGATAATTTATTTAATAAAATAAAATTATAAAATACAGCAATCGTCCATCTTATGTAGAACACCAATCAGAGCGAATTACGTCACGCTTCAGCAAACGTCATTTTATACTAGGGCTGTTGATATTTTATTATATATATTATACACTTTATCATTCATATTTACAACGCAAAATAACTAATTTGTTGCTTTGTTCACGTTAAGTTCTAATCTATGACATAAAGTACTCTGTAGTTCACTCGTTATGTGTTCGCTGTTTATATTGTCAATATCATGACGTCATAAACAGACGCCATGACACGGGCAAGTGTTTTGGCACGCATTTAAAATTTAAAATTACATTTGCGTTTATTTTGTAAAAAATCCTTGTTGTAAAAAATTAGTCATCATGCTAATTGTATACAATAAGTAACTATCAATGGCTCCCGCATATAGCGTCAAGTTTCTCACGAAGTAAGTGTTCTTAACTCTTTAGTTTTATTTTTGGAAACATTTTATAATTTGTATATTTTTCATAATTATTATTCTTTTCCAATTGTGTTTTTTTTTTTAATTATAAATTTTCTCGTAAACGAAATTTCATTAAAATAGCTTGAAAATAAATACGTATGCAAGTTTTTCTAAATATGTTATTTTTTTTTTACTTCCAAAGTATTATTCAATTACTGAATTATACTTTCCGTGTATAAAATTGTATCAAAATCGATGCGGTAGAACAAAATTGTACAATTTAAAAAAAACAATTTGACAATCTTTATAGCTTTGTAAATTTCTAATCCTTATAAATTGAGGAATGATAATAAGCTCTCTGTATACAACATTTCATAAAAGACATACAAACAGATTGATAAGATAGTTCTTTAACTCCCTTCAGTTTAGTAGGTACCTATCTATCATAATATTATACAGACGGAACTACGGTCTTATTAATATAGACATCGTCTTGTTAACAATAATAAAAGTAACACAGCACGTGTTACCGCCAAACATATGTACATCCCGTGCCGTATGCCCTTTAATAAAAGAGGCATAACTCACGAGATGCGGGAAGTCGACGTGTCCCCGAGGCGTATTCATCACCCGGCTTGTCAACCGGCCTCGAGACGAATTATGGCCGCTTTTTATCAGATCAAGCGCTGTAAGTCGTGATTTTACACTCGTGAAAGTTTTCCACTTTATTTTTGTTTCGGATAATATTTCGAATTATTTTTCCTCTGTGCGTTGATATCTCCATGTTTACAACAAATCTTTGTAAAACCTTATCTATATATTCATCTATATATAAACGGGTTTAAGTAAATCGGTCCTATACCATTTTATTCTATTTGTTAGCCGATTTACTTTTTTTTTGGTTTCTAGATCTTGGCTTGAGCACTTGTTATGTGTTCCGGCACCTGCACTTGACAGCCAAACCCCCTCGAGATTTTGCATGTATACCATTTTAGACTACATCCTCAGTGAACATCAGGTGAGATTGTGGTCAAACGATAAAGCTTATAAAGTATTAAGAAATGAGTGTGACATATTTTTGAAAGAAGTGACTTCTTAATTATTTAAATCAATCGATTTAAATTATTGTATACAACTTCCTCTTTCTTTTTTCTGCTATATACGTTTACGGTTGACAACAATCTTATCTGATGTTAAGTGGCGATGTGGTCTAAGTAAGTCTAGTAAACCTCGAAGGAGCTGGCTCTCAAGTGCAACTGCCGGAACATACCAACAGGTGCTTAGTGACAGATAGTCAACTTGATGCTGGTATCTAGCTCGGCGGACTTAAAAAAAACCCCACCACTAGGATATGGTTTAATCACGACTTTTTCTTTCACCGAAAGCTGCGACTGAGTCCCAACGATTCGAACCTACGATATTAACCGAGCCATTAAAGTTTCATAATAAATTAAAGACCCTTAACCCACGAGCATTCCTCATACCAGGTTTAACGCAAATATCTATATGGATCAACATACAATAATTAAACATGGAAATGTTCAATTAAGTAAGTTCTTTGTATAGTACCAACTCGACAATCAATTTCATGTTCGAATCCAATATGTCGCGTTGAATTTCGAAACAATTTGTGATCCTGTCGACAAACCCGATGCGCTCGGGGCCGATCTGAATATGTTCTCGTTAATTCTGACAAACTTCTATAATTTAATATGTTTCATCCAATAAAAACATACAAATATATTTATTTCCACATTTTTTTGTAATATTGTAGCCTTCACTGTGGCCCCAAACTAGGCAATGCCTGGGTCATGGGATCTGAATCTGAATACAGATTGACTAAGTTGATAGTGGCGCGTATTAACTTGACATTTGGAGGAAATTATAATTTAAAAATATTTACATTTAAAGAACAAAATCATTGTAAATGGAAAATAAACAATACTAAAAATTGTACAAAACATGAATTATTACTAAATATTGAGAACAAATATCCGGAACAATCTGGAATTTTCTAAAAACATCACGAACAGCTGTTATTGGATTCTTTATAGATAGATTTTATCGTTTACATCGAAATCTCACTAGATGTTTAAATAACGTTGTGGTCCAAGTTGGTGAATACGATAAATTTAGAGGGACTAAATTAAGTCGTATTTATTGAAGAAGCAAATTATCCGTTTATAAGGACCGAAAACAATATCTCGTTTTAATCTTATATTCATTTAATATGCGAAACAAAGGTAGAGGAGACCTTACGCTTATTAGTACAAAGGGCCTAAGCATTACAAAGAAAATTAATTATAAGGAATATTTCCTTGGACAACCTTTTAACCTTATCATTAATTGGCGTTGGAAAAAATAGTATTTTAATTTATATTTTCGTTGGCTGTATTGTGTTGTATTAAATATTCAGTGTAAATATTTTAGCTTTGGACCACATTCCCACCAGATATTAAATTGCAATATTGTTTAGAATGGGAATATTAACCTTGAAACAAAGATTGGCCCTAATGTTCTTGGCGACAGATTTTTAATTTGTGAGTCGTAGCTAGCCAGACTAATATAAGGAAAAAGCCCTACCAGCATTGTATGATTTCATCACTATATAGAATTAATTCATCAATTAATTCATTCATTCACTATAATAATACCAGCCGTGTTATATAGATCCGAGTGCTGGGCTACGAAAGAGACGGATGAGAAAAGATTATATGGGGCAAAAATTCGAATGTTAAGATGGATGTGTGGTGTAACGAGAATGGATAAGATTAAGAATGAGTATATCAGAGGACGTTTGAAAATAGCACCAGTGACAGAGAAGTTGAGGAGTAATAGGTTAGCATGGTACGGGCATATTATGAGAAGACATGAAAGTCATGTAACAAGAAAAGTTTTGAGTTTGAAAGTGGAACGGATATAAGAGTAGAGGAAGACCGAAAAAGGTGTGGATGGATTGTGTGAAAAATGATATATGTATAAAAAGTGTGAATACTGAGATGACTTCTGATAGGGGAGAGTGGAAAAGGAAAACATGTTGTACCAACCCTACTTAAGGATAAGGGAAAGATGATGATGATGATAATTCGATCAATTCACAAACTATAGAGGAATGCAAAATAAGAAAATACATAGGTTACCCCCGAAAACCTGATACCCTAAAATGATTACATAGGATACTCTGTGTATCCATACATTTAATTAAATAAAATCACGTGTTTTTCTTCTCCGGAAACTCCGGCTTACTTATAAGATTCGAACTTATGTTAATTGTGACAATATCCGAACACATTATCAATAAGCTATCATCATCATCGGCCTGTAAGAGACCCACTGCAGGACCATAGGCCACTTCCCAGACTAAGGTATGGGCATAATAACCACACCAGCCCACGACGTATTGGAGATTTCAAACTCTGAGAAATCCAGTTCTATATTATTCCCACACATAGTTAGTACTACAAGAACATTTCTCAGGTTCAGGTTTCCTCACGATGTTATGTTTTCCTTCATCGTCAGTCAATAGTGTTACCAATTTAAATTAGTAAATGCACGCAAATACCCAAAAGTTGGTTGGTACATGCCAGGGTTCGAACTGTTAGGAGGCCGTCCCTATTTTAATTATTTTTACAATTATAACACTGACTCCCGAATTTTATTAAGTGGTTAGAACCGAGATCCGCGAGGTCTGAATCCTGACTGACTGAACGTATGGAAGTTTTATAATGAATTAAAGAAAAAAGTCAAAAGCTGAATTGCACATATGATGAAACAGCGTCACATCCTAAAACGCAGATTGCGCTTTATATGGATAGTAATAAGAGTTATAACCTGCGTACATCAGATTGATATTCCACCGGTCAAGCCACTAGACCATCACGACTTGTCATATATCGTAGAGAGAGTTTTTTGCTTACTTAATATTCATTTCCTTTCTTATTCGAATCGCTTAGAACTTATATTTACATGAAATATTATAAATAGAAACTGCATTGTACAAAATGTTTGTCATTCAAAAATAATTCTTAAATGTATATACACAGAACATAAATTTAAACTACTGCACTCTAATAATATTCGAGAGGTTTTTGAAAACAATGAATAACAAATTAGAATACAACAAGGAAACGAAACGTATTCCTGAATACAAATACAAATAAAACTGGAGATATGATAACAATTCCTCGGAGGCCTCGGTGGCCTCGTTCGTCAAAACCGCCATAATCTTATTTTCGTGCGGACGCCGACATATTGAACAATATATTTCATTTATTTATTCCTCCGTTTATTTATATTTTACAGCAATATATATTATCCATTTTGTCTGAATAAATTCTCTATCTTAACGACGTACAAATATTTCCATATATATATATATATAATACAAGTTATAGTTCCAAATAGGTTGTTGCTGCTAAATCTCATCCGGCAGACTGTTAGTATTTACATATTATATGTACACGTTACATATCATAGTAGGTGGCGTGCGTATCATAACTACAAATGTTTTTAAAAAGAGCATTTCTGTAATTCTGCCTCTTCTCACTACGTTATATTACTTTAATACAATTTAAAAATGCGTGCGAAGCCGCGGTTATCAGCTAGTATATATTATACAACCTATGTCCATAAAACTACAAATCTTTTATAACGTTATCTACTTTTTGTTTGCTTTGGAAAGTGGATCCCGATCTTCTATTTTCATTGTGAAAACACCCTCCCTGAATTATGGCCGTAACACGCGTAGCCTGGGGTATACAATAAGAGTGCTTCAGGTGGTGCAGCCCGTGTAATATCATCCTACATTAACTTTTGCCGTTTACAAAAATTGTATTGAAAATTAAAAAGGGTTCCAAAGACGTTCAATTTGTCGTGGTAACCTGTGGATGAGCCCTGCGCAGGAACGGATGTACCAGAAGGAGCCGGAATTCAAACGAGTGGCGTAACAGAGATCGGGGACTTTTCGGTGAAGCACGTTCTGCCATATTGGAAAACTAAACTAATGAGAAAATATGTAATCCTATACGGTGCAATCCATTTATTCGCCACTCTTTTCGTGGGGAAATCCATCATGGACACGCCACCCTCCCGGGGGAAAGGGTGTGTAGTGTGAGGTATTCGCCACTCCTTCACTTGACTTTACTTAAGCTTATGAATGCAACTGTGAGTTTGTTAATTATACCTTCACGCTTTAACTGTTTAAACAATAATCGTTAAATTTTGCATACAAACAGTCTAGGGTACAGAAAAGGAGAAAGGGTACCTTTTACCCTGAAAGCAAGTAGTACTGATACCTAGGGATAGGTAAAAGTTACATTAATACCTTGTGAAGCTGCGAGCAAAACCTTCTTATACATGAATTTCATCTTTCTTCATTATTTGTCCTTGTAAACTATAACAAGCGTCACAATCCTTCGTGCGCACAACGTGCTTAAAAAGGGTGCAATTACGTATCTTTATATATATAATTCTTCTGTATATGTATATATGTGACTGAACTACTCCTAAACGGCTAGATTGATTTTGATGAAATTTGGTCTGTTTCAGTGGGTTCATGGATGGCTTAGATAGATTAGTAGTGGACAAACGTTTTTTTATAATATTTTTTATTTTTCAATTATAAACCTCACATTTTATTTTTCGCGCCAAAATGCTGACTACAATGTTTAGGATGGATGGACCCTTGGCGGGCCGGATTAAATACTATCGCGGGCCGGAGTTAGCCCGCGGGCCGTACTTTGCCCATCACTGGCTTAGATTCAAAATTGGACCTGATAGATGGCGGTGTGATCTGATTCCAGATTTTTCTTCTATTATCATGGCAGAACAACGTGTGCTGGATACCGCTAGTTAATATAGGTATATGTATGTATTTTGTGGTGTCTTTGTCCGAGTGTATCTCTATCCACAGTTCCAAGTTTATACGCAAAGATGTAAATACATTTATTATTATTATTATTAAATGGGTCTGTAAATGTCTCCAACCAGTCTTAATAACGTCCTTCTTTGAATCCTCTCAGTTTCTGCATGCAATTAATGATTTTCTCTTAATTACCCAAAGTTTATTTATTACCTCTTTTATACCGAAAGTGGTTGGCTTAATGGATTTTTCAGTCTAATTATCGCGGGCGAATTTAATTATGTATTAATTATTGTACCCGGACCATTGGTTTAGAAATGCTTAATGGTAATTATTGTTTAATGTTTAGAGGACTGCGAATTATGGGCTTATTTATTAATTCTATTTCATTTTAAACTCTTAGGAATACTTACAGAAAAAACAAAAAAAATAATTAAGTATTTAGACATGAATGAAGCCCATTTATAAGTTTACGCATCTAGCTATAAGAAAATATAGTGTACAACGAAGGAAATACAAAATGAAGAAAACTGGAATTTAGATGATATTTGAGCTTCTGTACGCTTGCATTCATATCGCTAACCAACATACTTGTACCTATTACCTACTCTAATAAGGTGATATTTTGCATGTAGGTCGCTTTAATCAATCGGGTTATAAAGTACGTTAACATTTCTAATAGGTACAACTGGTACGCGCAATTTAATTTTCTCGCTAATTCCAAACAGTCAATTATGCCAGAGCGTATGCGAGAAAGATATACTATGTCAGATATTTTTCTTCGCTCATACAATGGGTGTAGATGATTTTTTTTAAAACGTGATGTAAAGGGACTTATTTTGTCCATTTAATATTGGATATTTAGCAAAAGATCGCTACATGCGAATAATAGTTAATTTGGTTTACTAGTTAATATTGTAAACGAAAAACTTTGTGAAGGAGTGTAGATTTTTGTTACTCCTTCGCATGAAAACTATTGAACGGATTTTGACGAAACTTTACAGTAACATATCTTATACATTTCTGATGTGGTCTTTTATAATATACAGACTTTTAAAATGTTAAGCTATAAAGTTTTATAAAAACATGGTTTAAATTCGCATAAAAAGCGATAACTGTCAAGCAAATTGATTAAATCATGCCATTTGAGAGCTATCCCAGAGTGCGCTATATAAAGCTTTAGAGTTAGATAAAAAGAATGTATGGTTCAAATTACCACTTGTGATTTCTATAGGGGGCATAAGGGATAGTTAGTGGTGGGAATCCAGTCATAGTAATTCAGTCTTGAACATTTAAAACAAAAGACTATCTATCTTAAGTTATTACTGGCTTCATAGCCAATGGTAGGCTTATGAGTCGAGAGTAGATTCAGTTGAAATCCATTGGCTTAATAAGCACGAATGTAAAAGTTATCATCATCATTATCATCAGCCTATAAGAGACCTGTTGCAGAGCTCCAGGCCTCCTCCCGAAGAAAGTTGTAGGTAAAATCACCATGCCAACTCACGACGTACTGGCGATTTTAAACTCTGAGATATCGGCCATTCTACGTTTTCTCACATAAAATGGTACTACAAAAATATTTCCCAGGTTCAAGTTTCCTCACGTTGTTCTACTTCACCGTCAGCTGATAGTGTTACCAATTTAAAATTGTAAATGTACGCGAATTCCAAAAAAATTTTTGTTTATAACATACCGGGTTTGCCGGGCCCTGTGGACATCGAATTGAAATTCCACCGCTCAAACTATACGACCACCATGCCTTTTTGAAAACTACTTGTATAAAAGTACTCACGTATAATTGAATCGACAGAGATCCGAGTCGTTCCCAGGAGTTGGAGCCGGAACTGCAGCCCAATGCACGGCTCGACCGCCGCTGGTGACTGCCGCAAGCAATCGCTGACGACAGCCACAAGACGACCACACACTAGCACTTGCTATACCACCCGCCTGTAGAAGAATATAACCTATATCTTTGCACCTGTTGTTAAATGAGAATGTAGCCTAAGATGGGAACATGACAAGGTAACGAACACTGACTCAAAAATGCGTTACAACAGATTTTCTATTTGACATGTTGTTGAAGTAATGGCGCGGCTCATCGTACCGAAGGAAAAATTTTCGAAACCTTGTGAACGAGCCAGAGCTTTCTATGAAGGAAAATATCTTGGTAAAGCCATAACAAGTTGGTAGGGCTTCTTCTAAACTCGCCTGGCTAGCTACCATTTTCAAATTGAAAATCTATCGACAAACACAGGTGTGTCCAGTATCTCCGCTTGAGACTCAGTCCTTCTCGACATTTAGCATATTTCCATCTTAAGCTACGTGGTCATTTAATATTAGGTGAGATTATGGTTAAACATTAATAGCTATAAAATATATATAAAATCTTTTCGTTATAGATTACACACCTTTCAGAGTTTCACTACTACTCCATTTGGTATTAACTTATGTCGCCTAATTTGTTAACATCTTAAGCTAACAGAGACTGATAGAAGTGGCTTGGTGATAGATTCTTTATTGGAGAGTGTTGGCTAATCAATCGGATCCTGAAGAAGCCCAGCACCATTATGTTTCATCACGATGTCATCTTCACAGAAAACTCAGCAGACTATTTGTAGGATTCGGACTTACGTTTACGCTACTATCAAATCATAATCGCTTCAGAGAAATAGAGTAGAAGATAGTGTTAGCCAAGATTCTAAAGTGATAACGGATTATTGATTGTACTGGAAGCCACGTCACAAGACAAGGGTTCGCGTCAGACATCAAGTCTTACGAATAGGTGAAGAAAATCATGTTGCAACGGATAGTAAATTGCCAGATAATTTTCAAATATTATCAGATGTGAGCCGGCAACTTTATTTAGAATTTTATTCTTCTATTATTCAATAATCATTAATCAGAGGGGTTATTAATTATTCATTTTTGGATCGGATTAACACACCTAATACTTCTTTTACTTGAATAAATTTTGTTTAATTTTGATTTTAAATAACATATTTGTAGTCAAAATATATATATTGTATGTATTATATAGACATATATATTTTGCATCTGTACCGTCTTTGTGACTGAAATGATTATTTTAAAGTATGTAATCTAAGGATTTAACAACTATACATATAATTACGCCTTAGCTTTTTACGGAATTACCTGTAACGGGGTCGGTAGATTTTCAACAAGGAGATAACATTTCGAAGTGGAGTTCCATCTGCGGATTCTCTCTCGAGCTAGAACGTAGTGTGTTTCTATCTCTTTCCCCTCAACAGCGACCAGTTCAGCCTGTAACAAAAATATATACTTCATTGCTTTGACTAAATTAATGATTCGTTTCGATATTAATACACATAACTTTGATTCTACATCCGTTTGGAGGAGAAGAACAGAGTCCACAATGCTAAAGATCCACCGGAATCAGTAAAATTTTGAAAGGGGTTTATACTCATACTAGCTAGTTTCGCACGTCGACGAGTATTTACTTTTAATGTGTTACGGCAATAACGAACTTATTTACTATAGATGTGGACTTACCTTTATTTTATTTTCTAAGTTATAGTATATCATTATTAACTAAAGTAACAGTAAGTAAATATTATTATTAACTAAAGTAACAGTAAGTAAATATCATTATTAACTAAAGTAACAGTAAGTAAGAGTGCAATAACATATAGCCTACATGCTATATTGGGTTTAGTCCTATATTCATCTGAAAATAAAGTGCACATGGTATGATTTTTAATAGAATCACGACACACTATTTGTATTGGGCCTGATTGAAGCTCGGTGTAACCCAAACACATAGAAACTACCTAAAGATTTGCAATTCATCGTGAGTCGCCGCTTTTGTGCCGGCCCACAAGGCAACTGAATATATATTTGACGATTCTGAAACATAACAAACCAAAAGAGAGTTACTTCGGTGTTTACTTCTAAGTGAATGTTCATCGCAGCCCGGTACCTTACTGATACCTTTCTTATACTGTTTTAGGTGTTCACGTCTAGCCACGGTCTTATCTGATGTTAAATGATGATGTGGCCTAAGATTGTAAACGTGATAAACCTAGAGGGAGACTGGTTCTCAAGTGCAGTTGCCGGACCACACAAACAGATGCTTGGTGACGGAGTGTTAACTTGAGGATGGTTGCTAGTCAGGAAGACTTGGAAAACGCCCGACTGTCACGGTCGATCGCAGCACGCGATATACCCTAAGTATTCGTAATGACAAGTGTTACAGAATTTTATGATAGCTGTTACTTTAATAACTATACAATTAAGATTATGGTCTTATCTTTCAACTCGTATTATTGTCTCACTAAATCCTTACTAGTAGTATTATAAATGTGAATGTATGTTTCTTTGTCATGTTTTCACGTCTTAACTACTCCAGCAATTATCATAGGTATTGCCAGGAGTACAAAAAAGATTTCTTTCTATTAAAAAAAAAGTGTGTGTATACTTATGTACACACGTTAGAAGTTATACTTCTTAGGCGTAACAAGATAAAAATCTTATAAAATTATTTATCTTTCGCCTTATTCTGCGTTTGTAGAAAAAACGACACTAACAATAGAAGTAAATAAATATCGTGAATACAGTTGTCAGTTCTCACGCAATACGTAGATGTCCTTACTTTTACATTGTTGGTAACTTTATTTGAATAAATTGTGGCGACATCTGTTGTAAAAAAACTAAAATATTGCCTATAGCTAACTTCAGGGTGTCAGTTTTTCGTGACGGTGTGCGCGCGTATCGTAAAAATTTACTCTCATCATTTTTCCTTAACGCGCCAAAAGAAGTATAACTTCAAAAACACTGTTCCCGGGGGATAGGTCAAATCTATATAACGCGAACAAAGCCTCGAGAAAAAGTAAGCTTATTATAATTTTCAAATATTTTATTTTAATCAAGGCATTTCTTTGCTGTAATCTATGAGCATTAAAGTATTAAGTGAACGTTACTTAATTTATATTATTTTATTATTATATATTAATATGTCTATGGTTTCTGTATTTTAAAATATGATCAGAAAGTGTGAAAACGATACCACATAATTATTTAATAATTTTTAGTAGCAACAAATTATAAAAGAATTAGAAATCAAAAGAGAGTAATTGTCTCGATCTATCATCAGTATAAATATAAAAACCATTAGGAGATTGCAAAGAATCTCGAGGGCCGGTCGATCTATCATCGCGTTATCGAGCCTTGTTAAACCGATCCGAGGGTATACGATAGATAAAAATAGAAGCGTTTTTTTATTTTATCCTTGGCACATCCTGTGACAATGATATAGTGGTGGAAAATGCCCTTAGGCAGCCGCTTGTCAAACGTTTTAAACGACAGTTACGCGATATTATGCTTAACCGTGTCACATCTTGGTTAAGCTTATAATAATAATCTTCTAGATCAATGTATAAATATGTGTCGGTATTTATTATTGCATTGCAATATGATTATCGCTGATATTTCACTACATAGTATAAAACAAAGTCGCTTTCTCTGTCCCTATATCCCTATGTATGCTTAAATCTTGTAAAACTACGCAACGGATTTTGATGCGGTTTTTTTTAATAGATAGAGTGATTGAAGAGGAAGGTTTATATGTATAATAATAACATAAATTAAATAGTGGCGAAATACTGTTATTTTTGAGGTTACTCCAAATTTAACGCGTGCGGGCCACGGGCAGTAATGAATAAATCAAAACTGCTGGATCGATTTTAATCATTTTTTCAGTGAATGACATAGGCTATATATTTTATACCCGTGCGAAGCCGGAGCAGGGCCGCTAGTTTGTTTATATTTCGCAGACTTTACTTAAAATACGATGTGGCTTAAAACGGTAACACGTTAAATCCATTATGACTAGCGTAAGTGAATCGGCAGTGAACACTTAACATTTTCTTAACAGCTTGTTATCTACTTCGTAGTATGACAGAATAATGTATATTGAGAATTATTCTAGAAGTTATGTATAATATTTGTAAAGTAAATAAATACTATGATTGTGAAGAAACAAGTAACGAAAATACGGTCGAATTACTTCCACTGTACGAACACTAAAGTAACAGTAACAATAATTGTAATTATAGTCATTTTCAGCGAATATACACAAACGGAAGACATTTTCTATTAACTTTAAAACCCGTTAGACATCGTGCTTTTACTTATAATCCGATAAATTGGTAATATGTTTTGAATCCACATTGTAGATATGAATGCTATGTCCTAAAAATGTTTACTGATCTTACTCAGCCCAAGACATGGGATGGCTAATTCTTGATGCCTAATGCTTTTACCAATTCTAGATTATCTAATGTAAGAGATGCTGCTTATTTTTTGTTCTCTTTTATACTCTCATCCAATATTCAGGTCTTCAGTAATGGCCGTATTTAAATATCATTTTATATGCAGCCGCGTATAGGGAAATTGCGAAATGTATGATTTATCCGATGAAAATCCATCGCTGAAAGGATTCAAGCCTTTTGAATTATATGGCCTGAATGTAATCCGGGCGCTTTTGAACTGTTTTTTTTTATGCTTAATTTATACCGTTCCTTGTATGTTTATATATCAATCGTAAATACCATTCCTTTAAATAATGTAATATGTATTATTTTTTTAGGTAAAACTATCACTGACGTTGAAGGAATACATCGCGAGGAAACCAGAACCTGAGAAATTTTGTATCAGTGTATGTGTATGAAAAATAGAGAATTCTGGATTATCCGTATTTGAAATTGCCAATATCTCATGGCTGTCGTAGTGATTAGGCTCATATTTGGGGGAATGTACAGGTAGAGGCGTTTGGCAAAGCAATATGATTTTTATATGCTGGCATTATATTATTACAAGTTTGTGCCTGCGATTTCGCTCCCATTAATATAGAGTTGATGAATCCTTGGGGAATAGTACATTTTTTTTATGTAATGTACCCTATTTTTTTTTTTGGTGACCATGACAACGTATGTGCAAAATTTCTTAGCAAGCGTAACGAGCAAACAAAGTGACATTCGGATTTATACTATTAGCTAGTATTATTTTATTGTTAAATAATACAAACATTGTTTATTGTAAGATACATGTATTCTACAACCGATTATCAAAATTCAATTTACATAACTGGAAAATAAGGTTCCATTTTCTATGTTCTCCTGTTGAAGTACATAGATTTGATTTATTGATGTAACTTGTTCCACGTTAGGAGAAGCTAAAGCGAATCTCTTTAATGCGAATCACGAAAATGCACGTCGACTACACGCTAACGGGAAGTTGTAAAAACTTGTGGCTTGTAAAACAACAGCACTTTGGAGGGAATGACTTCTAAACGATGTTTTAAACTAAGATTAGTAGTACTAAGCACGAACATTTGTAATATAAAGTTACTTTGGAAGTTTTATTTTTTTTTTCGAACTGACCTACACTGTTGGCTTCGTAAGGCCTATACAGTTCCACCGGACTACCGTTACTTTGGAAGATTAATATTCGTTTCATAATTTTCCATCTTATTTAATATTACTTACTAATGGTCGTCCAATAATCGAAATCCAACCATAATAGGTGGTACAAACTGTTCTCTTCACGGGTTAAAACGTAGATATTATTAGCTATACAAATGTTATGGATTGTAGACGTGAGGAATGTGAAGTACGACGAATAGAGATTTATAAAGAAAGGCTTCGAATCGTAGATGTTATAAAGAAATCGAGGTACAATTTTTTTATTAATAATATCACTAAAACTTCCCACAGTAGCTATTACTTGAAAAAAAAAAAGAAATTCGCTTGAGAAACAGGAGAAAAAAATGGTACTGCACTGATTTATCTTAAGACTATTTTAATAACCATTTTATGTCCATTTTATAACAAAATTAAGTGCCTGTTTGTTGTCCAGCTAAATCTCTTAAAATTCAGCTCGAATCGATTTTGACGACCTTTTTGTTGGTAAACAGTGAAAATTTCAGAATATTATTAAGGCTACTTATTATTATACAGGTACAACTCCTACCACTTTAGGTTAAGTAGTAATAATTAATATTTACATAGGTAATTTAAAATGGATGATAAATTATAAGAGGTGACGTAATAAATACAAAAGCACCAGTTAAAAAAGTAAAAGAAAATTCACAGCGAATCTAGAAAAAAGCCTGTAGCTTCTACACCTGAAACAGCAAAACTAGTTTCAGAAGACAAAGTCGCACCAGCTGCCTTTCTTATGTAATTTGGCAGTTTTATATACAGTTAAACGCTTGTAAACGACCTAGAAACCTAGTGTTGTATGTATCGGGTGTTTGATCTAGTAATCCAGAATTCGGTCATATGATTTCGGTTACGTCTTCTACCAACCCTGTCAATTATTATATAACTACTAGCTTGTCAGCTGGTATGCTTTGACAAATTATACACTTAAACCTTCTGGTGAAGACCGTATTACAATCCGTTCAGTAGTTTTTGAGTTTATCGCGAACATCCAGACACACAGACAGACACGGCGGACGACTTTGTTATATAATATGTAGTGATATATTCAATTTCTATGTTACAAAAATATTAAGCGTTTTTATTTTTCCACGAATTCAATAGCAACTGGATCCAAAGAATAATAACATTTTTAATGTTTTAATTTATTATTAATAATTATATATATATAATATAATATATAATTATTAATTCACAACAATGGTAGTGTCTACATTGGTAACAAGCTGCATCGCAGATATCCCAATTTCTTATACAGGGTACTGTGACAGCAACGAATTAAAAATATTTAATAAATAAAAACTTAATAGGTGGTTAAATTCTAAATTTGTGATCATGTGAGACAGTGGCTTGGAGGACAAGTTTGCTATTGTATTAACTTTTTTATCAATAATGAATGGAGTTTTAAGTAAAAATGTATATGCTTTTTTTTCTTATACTTTATAAGTAAACGTTTTGACCACAATCTCATCTGATATTAAATGATGATGTGGTCTAAGATGGTGAGTCACGCATAACCTAGAGGGAGACTGACTCTCAAGTGCAGCTGCCGGAACATACCAACAGGTGCTTGGCCACAGATATTCAACTTGAGGGTGGTAGCTAGCCAGACGGACTTAGAAAAAGTCCTACCACCATGCTATGGTTTCATCACGATGTTTTCCTTCATCGAAAGCTCCGACTGAGTTGCTTGGATTCGAACCTACGTGCCTTCGACGCTAGTGTCCGAACACACTACCCACTTAGCCATCATCGCTTCTAATTAAACTAAATGTGATCTTAAAAAAACATTATAGGGTACTACACAAACCCACGTAGCCTTTCGAGTCCTCAAAGTCTTTGATGAAATGAAATTCAAGCTCTAATTAGTTGTA
The DNA here is from genome assembly GCA_035772565.1 of Antheraea assamensis. Taxonomy (NCBI): domain Eukaryota; kingdom Metazoa; phylum Arthropoda; class Insecta; order Lepidoptera; family Saturniidae; genus Antheraea; species Antheraea assamensis. The sequence continues at coordinate 161,214 of JAQQSE010000251.1, forward strand.
ACTGATAATTATACAAGCAAAAGTAAGTTTTATAATAGCAGTCAGTATCATTTAATTTTGTAATAAACGTTGGTAGGAGTACAAATAAGGTTTTAATCCGGAAAAAAATATACCTTTCCTGTGGAATCGTTCAAATATAAATTACCGCGGACGAAGTTGTGAGCAAAAGCTAGGTTCTTTATTGGATTTAATAAATACAACTTCGAGCGAATACACATTAAGTTTTCTCAAAGCGGCTATAAAATAGCAGAAGAGTAAACTCGTTATCGCAGTGACCATTCGCTCTCTTGTAACAACATTGCAGGGAAGAGCACGAGAAAGGTACACAAATACAAGTTACTTATTTTCTATTTATGAACTGGATGGAAGAAATATAATTATGTATGAAAGGTATATGTAATCTTAAAATAATCTTCTATATATTATAGAATTGATATTTTTGAAGTTATACTTCTTTTGGCGCGTTAAGGAAAAATGACGAGAGTAAATTTTTACGATGTGCGCACGCACGCGGTCACGAAAAACCGACAACCTGAAGTTAACTATAGTCAACATTTTATTCAAAAAAAGTATGTATGTATTAAATACCTTTTTCTATTGTTAGTGTCGTTTTTTCTATAAACGTATTATAAGCCGAAAGAAAATGATTTTTGAAAAGATTTTTATTTTGTTACCCTAAAGAAGTATAACTTCTAACGCGTGTACATAAGTACACACACACTTTTTTTTAAGCTCACCCTACTGCCTAACTTTTCATTTCGGACTCCTCGTATATTTGACAAAGCCCATTTGATTTCAATTTCACAGGTATTCCCACTTAAATCGAAAAAATAATCTTTTCTAACGACATTGAATACAAATCGATAGCAAACGCTTAGCGTAGGTATGAAAATAATTAAAACAGGGATCTCATTTTTAATCGCTTCATGATTTGTGTACTCGTATAAAGGAAAAATACTATAAAAATTGTTTACATATTTTATATTTTTTTGTACACATTTAAGGGCTATTTTTAGCTTAATATTTATTATAAGCGAAATAGTTTGAGAATCGATGGATGTTGGTTAATATTTCAATCAAAAACTACTAAATTGATTTGGATAAAGCTTTACAGTGTTATAGCTTATACATTATAATAATATATAAACTATATATTTTTTAAATATTGTCGTAAATTGGTCAAAATGTTTAGGAAGTTAGAAAAATCCTGTTACTTGAGAGTTAGCTCGGCGTGCGCTATATACTCGTAGACCGCTACAGTTGTTGTTATTTATAACTGTACAAAATCGGATGATGCTTCTATAATAAACTAAAAGCATAATTTTTGATTGATTAAGGCTTTACTTTGCGTAAATCCACCATTAAATATTAGCGTGGACGTTACTTTGCACTTCTGTCTAGAATTGACTGGCCACTGTGTCGTCGCGTCATTGGTTGAACCCGACATTGGCGGATGGTTGAACCTGTCGGCCAGCGCGAGTTTCAACCATCAACGCATTTTAATTACTTTTTGTTTAATATTTTCTATTGCGGTGAGACGTGATATCGATCAATAAATTCTAGGCGGAAGTACAAAGTAACGTCCACTCCAATATTTATAATAATGATAAATATTAGGTTGCAATAATTAAACAGATACATAAATGGTAATTACTCTCATCACATATCCAATCCGCGACGTCTTGGTTCAAAAGTATAATTATATATTTTCTCTATTACACGTAACAATTCTTACTAAAGTTAATTCCCGTTCCCGACAACAATGGTTATATTAGAAACAATATCGTTAAATGCACGATTTAACCGGGACCACATTCGGGGAAAGAAAACTGTGTCCCCTTTTTTACCGAGTCCAACGTCCCACGCCGGGCCATTACGCTGGGAGCGGTGAATAACTTACAGCTCATTTGTTTTCCATTGTTCCTTTCTCGTGTCCCTTTAACGTGCTTATCCTGAGAAAAAGGTTTTGGAAATAATGCGTTCTCGCGAAACCTGCGTTGATTAGTTTTCTTTTATTTTGTTCGTATTTTATATAACATAAAAACGATCTATCACGTTCGTTGTTATCTGTTGTTATTGTTATCATAACTAGTCATAACTAATATTGTTAATGCGAATATGAGGTTGTTTGTTTGTTACGCTTTCGCTTGTTATTAGATCATCATGATATTTTGCACGCACGTTGTCAGATGTACAGAAACGACCTGACCTTCTATTCGACTCGTTCGAAAGACGGGAAGATAGATGGACCGGGTTATTTCAGTCAGGAGACGGTCTGGCGTTAACGCTGGGCTTTGCCGCCGGTGTGCCATCATTAACGCGGCAGTTGGTTAACCCGTGGGATTTTAGTCATTCAGATTCTGATACTACCCATCTCTCCCCCGAGGGAGCGGGTGTCCAATGCAGGTTCTCCTCATGTTAAAAAAGTGCACAGGAGAGGAAAAGACATAGGGTACCTTTTACGCAAAAAAGTACTGTTAACGCGATTATAATGGATAGTTGAGTTATAGCAACATGGCTATTATCTGAATAAAATCTTCGTGCTTAAATATCTCTGCATAATAATTTTCATGAAAATTGTTTAAAAGGTAGACAAATTTATGTGTAATTTATATATTACTAGCGGCCCGCTCCGGCTTCGCACGGGTATAAAATATATAGCCTATGTCATTCACTAAAAAAATGATTAAAATCGATCCAGTAGTTTTGATTTATTTATTACTGCCCGTGGCCCGCACGCGTTAAATTTGGAGTAACCTCAAAAATAACAGTATTTTTCCACTATTTAATTTATATTATTATGCATATAAACCTTCCTCTTCAATCACTCTATCTATTAAAAAAAACCGCATTAAAATCCGTTGCGTAGTTTTAAAGATTTAAGCATACAAAGGGATATAGGGACAGAGAAAGCGAATTTGTTTTATACTATGTAGTGATAAGATATTCTTTGGAATAATATCCTCCAATACTTTTTTTTAAGTCGTGGTGGTGATCGAGCAGTTTTTCCGGTGGAATATCAGTCTGATGTTCACAGGTCTGAACTTCTTTTTTTTGTATATTACAGGGACAAACGAACAGGTGCATCACCTGATGATAAGTAATCACTGCCGTTTATAGACAATAGCAACACCAGAGGAGTCGCAAGTGCGTTGCCGGCCTTTTAAATAAGTGTACGCTCGTTTCCTAAATGCTTGTACTAGTACTCGTAATAGCTTGAAAACACCGCCGCTGAAAGTCGATTTCACAAGGTCGAAGTTCGAGGATCTTGAGAACCTCACCGTAGAAGACCTCCACTCATCGAGGTGGCGGGAATTAAATTTCAAAAACCTCGACACGACCCGAGGAATTTTTTGGAAATCACGCACATATATTTACTCATTTAAATTGATAACATTATCAATGATGACATGATGATGGTGTACAAACCATCGCGAGGAAACTTGAACCTGAGATATATATAAAAAATATACACTTATGTGCATGAAACGCTTAAGGCGTCTAGGCTTTTTCCGATTCTTTCAACAATTATCATAATATTTCAACCACTTTACAAAAAAAAAACCTAACACATTATATATTTAAACCTTCCCCGTGAATTACTCTATCTATTAGTGAAGTCCGCATTACAATCGGTTCAGTAGACGCGGCGGATGTTAGAGCTATGACGACACTTTTATTACTTGAAAAATACGAAGAAAAAAACAATGTTACATGCAAATGTAAAGCTTTGTAAATTAAAGGGAATCAGAATTATAGAACTATACATAATAAGGTATTATTATTCGGATTAGACAGCGGTCTCTAGACACTCGGGTAATGACACCGCTAAGAACTTCTCAACTGGAATCTTAAAACCGCGTTCTTTTTTTGCTTAAAACCTACAAAGATGTCAACGTGGATTATTTATCGTGGCTCTCGGCTTAGTCATTAAAGCCGGCTTGGTATTTGTATAAAAAACCCCCAAATTTTCGTATGAAAATGAGGTAGTTTATACATTATTTATATTAGTCGTTTGGAATTCAGAAACGTTGGTGTGAATTATTGTATTTTAATACATCAAATAATATAAGTAATAAATATTAATATAAAAATGAAAGTGAGTCTGTTTATTACGATTACATGCGTTCACCAATCAATAGTAAATTTTGCATACTCGTTGTTAAGAATAAAGAGATGGATATTATAGAAATAAAAGGAAAGAAATGAGTTGAATCAATTAAATAAATAGTATTATTCCGGAGAAATGGATCAAAATTACATCAAGGCGAGCGAAGCCTCGAGCGACAGCTAGTCTTAAACGTAATTGTCTAAATTTGCGACAATCGTTTAAAGTTACTGAAGGTTTGAAACGGTGATTCTGGTTGGCTTGCTCGGATACCAAGTTGTAGGAAGTAGTTTCGAAGCCTTGGAAATGAGACGAAGATTTCAGTCAAGGAAAACGTCGTGATGAAACCACAGTATTGTGATAGGGTTTTTTCAAAGTCCATCTAGGTAGCTACCTACCAGCATCAAGTTGAATATCTGTCACCAAGCTACTGTTGGCATGTTCCGGCAACTGCACTTGAGAGTCGGTTCTCTCAAGATTTAGCGTGTTTACCATTTTACAATACATCGCCATTTAATATCAAATGAGATTATGGTCAAACATAAACATATATAATAAAAAAAAGACAAAGTTGTTTACGCAACGGCTACATTCTTAATTGTATTTTTTTACTGGCAGTCGCACGCAACTTCGTTTGATATACTTGGCAGACACGGCAGGATTTTTTAAACTGACTTAATACTTCTCAGCGTTATATTTTGACCAATACAAAAATTACATTTATAAATTATTACCTATGTATTATTCTAATATTTACGCTATAATTCTATAAAAGTTTATCGAAATCGGTTCAGTAGTTTTTGCGTGAAAAAGTAACAAACTTACAATAATCCTCAAGAACTTTTACACTGTTAATAAGATTTTTGGACGGTAAAATGTAATAATTATTTTCCGGTCGATTAGTACACGTTTGCACTCCAATAGTTAAATACTCTGTCAGTTTGAATAATTACATATTAATTTTGAAAGTTCATATATATCAAATCTGTTTAAAAACCGCAACATCCCGGTTAGTCGGCGAGATGAAGTTTGTTCCGTGTGGTTCCAACGGTAACAAAGACTTTAAGTTGGTCGGTAAAGCCGGGAATACATTATACATAAGAACCTGATGTTTTAATACGACGAACACGTATCAGTATTCTGTATGGGTATAAGAATTACCGCTTAAATAAATGGCTGAGGAGTAAGTACTACTTTCATTCAAAATTATATAAAACCTATAATACCATTAGCGTTATCATTAATATCATCATCAGCTTGCAAAAGACCCACTGCAGGGCCATAGGCCACTTCCCAAAAGAAGGTATGGATATAATCACCATGCCAGTCCACAACGTATTGGCGATTTCAAACCCCGAGTAATCCACAGTTCTATATTTTCCCACATAACGGTGGTACTAAATGAACATTTCACAGGTTCAGGTTTTTTCCCGGTCAGACTATAGTGTTAACAATTTAAGCTAGTAAATACATGCGAATTCCGATAAATTCGTTGGTACTTACCGGGCTACAAACCTATGGACATTGGATTGATATTCCACCTGCCAAATCACTCGACCACCATGACTTGTACCATCATAAGCATTATGATTCAATTTAATTAAGGACGTCTATGTGTTACAATCGTTTCTTTTATTGCAATAAAATTATAATTTTAAGCTCGTGTAATTTCTTTTTTGGTCTTCGACATGACAGAATTTTAATAAATCCATGCCTAAAAACAAATTTGCGAAAGTTTACTTTCACTTTTGAAAAATCAAATAATTGAAATAAAATCGATTAGATTTTGTTTTTTTTTTGAAGTCCCTAGTGTTCCATTACCACAATGTTCAATGCTTAAATGCAGTAGGGAAACGCAGTTGGCATCAGCTGTCATACGTGACATACTCATGAAGCAATGGAGCGACAACATCTTGTGTGTGTATAAAACCGTTGGAATGCAAAATCGATTCTCATCGCGTTATTTCTTCAAAGTGGCAACCTGACAACAGGTGCTGGAGCAGTCCAAGGTACTTGGTGCAATATATTTGCTACAGCCCAACTGACTATTGAACAGCAACTATCGCAACGCTATTTTACCCAGAGTGGTTAGCCAGGCCACCAAGCTACGGTGCAAAAGCTACACCTAGTATGAACGGCAAAACTATACATATGAACTGTTCGGGCATAAATTAGTTGGGGAGTAGACAAAATTATTTTGGACAATTATATAATTGAAAAATCGGTGATGATGGGTCACTTGCCCGGGACCCATTCGCACACTCGGACTCATTCGTAAAACACTATCAGCGCGGTGGCACGACATTCTGTTTTGTGTTTTTGTGTATGCATTTTTGGAAATATGGTGCTCTAAACTATCGGCAATCGTCGGCAGAGAAGACTATCAGGTAAGTGATCCTTTATCCCAGGTTGTAATGAAATACTTTGGCATATATTTCAAAGGGGTATCTACCTCCAGCCAATTTAATCTATACAGTCCACCCCATGATCCTTGTTAAAGACTAAATAAGTAGCGCGATTTTATAATTGCGCCACAATTCATTCAAGGTCTCCACGACTACTTCTAGTTGTTAGTGAAGGGAATATAATAAATTACCCGAACGACGTTCAAAACCACTGATTCCCCTCTTTCGTTCGTATCACTACAGCCCCGATGTAACCCCGGTCTAACACGCGAAAGCAATTAATATCGTGCGAAATATTCATTAGCGGGGGTGCTATGGTTTTTGCTAGGAGCGTTACGTGTGTTTTGATTGAAATATAAGTACATACACCTTTACACTTAATTAGATCGTAGACATTATATATAAGTAAATGAATATAGCGTATTACTGATAGAGTTTATGAAATATTGTACCAAAAAAAAAAACAAGCTGTAAAATCTTTAACACCCAGCTTAAGAAATCTTATTATTCTAGGTTTTTATTTTGCTGTATTGTAACCTATATGTACAGTCATCTACAAACTTGTTGAGCACTTTGAATATATATATATATATATACATATATATACATAGCGGTAATTTCGGGCTTGCCCATAACATAGTCAAGAGTATATTTAATACACAATAAATTTAAAATATTATTATAGGAATCTGTAATTAGAACATATTTATTCTAAATTTGTCTCGATGTTATTTATGGATATAATATGATACATATTTATACCTACGTTTGTGTTCTGTGTATTTATATTCAGAGCGGTTAAAAGTTTGTCAAGGACAAGATCAAAGTTTTTATGGTCATAGTCTCAATTTTATATTAAAATAAGGAATAATAAAAATCGATTACATGCGAGTTGGATCGCTATGAAGATCTTGCATGTAATGCAAAAAAAAAATTGTGTGTACTTGTACACGCGTTAGAAGTTATACTTCTTTGGCGCGTAACAAGAATTTATCTTTCGCCTTATTCTACTACGTTTGTAGAAAAACGACACTAACAATAGAAAAAAGGTATTTAATACATACATACTTTTTTTGAATAAAATGTTGACTATAGCTAACTTTAGTGTGTCGGTTTTTCGTGACGGTGTGCACGCGCGCATCGTAAAAAATTACTCTCATCATTTTTCCCTAACGCGTCAAAAGAAGTATAACTTCAAAATCGATTAAAATACATAGCACAAAATCATGGAACGGAACCCTCCGTGTTGAAGTCCTATTCGCACTTAGCCAATGTTTTATTTTGCATAAATGAACTTGTAACAACAACGATCCATCTATGTTTTAGCATTGATCAAGTAAACAGAAGATAAGAGGGGGCTTGTTCTCGAAGTTTCTACGGGAAAAAAACAAAGACTGGATTGATTGATAGATATATAAGGGAAGCGAAACTTACTCTTTATACATATCCACTCAATATTCATTTTATACTTGACAAACTGATTTATACAGCGTGATATTTACATTACTATCTGAAATATAATTAGTATTTTCTATTGTTTTTTAGTTGGATTAGTAGATAGTAAGAATAGTTCAAACAACGTCTATACAAAATTATACGATGGACGGTTGTGTAGTGTAAATAACGGCAGACAATCAGGATAGCGATAATATAGAAAACGATTACGTTGTTATATTAATTTCAATACAATCGGGCAGAGTTTCCCCGTACAACTGAACTTGGCGGTGGTTACGACACGATTCAGCCTAAACAAAATGACACACCGGTTTTTATAGACAAATCAAGTAACGAACTATTTAATCATTTATACTGAAAACTAATATTACCCTTTATACTGAAATACTAATCAATGGGAGTTATCATTAATTCTAAAGAACTAAGATCATTTCTAAATAATATTTTTAATTAGTACTTACTGCGCCAGAAGTCTGTAACAGTGGTTAAGGCGTAAAAGTGAAGTGCATTTAAAAAACCTTCGAATCATGCAAAAAGTAATATTTTTTTTTTACAATATAGGGGGCAAACGAACAGGTGGGTCACCTGATGGTCAGTGATCACCGCCGTCCATAGGCACTAGCAACACCAGGGGAGTCGCAAGTGCGTTGCCGGCCTTTAAAATATCTAGGCCTCCGGCGTTCTCACTGGCCGAACGAAACGCAACAGTTCAACCACTGTTATTTCACGTCGGTTTTCTGTGAGAGGGTGGTACTACCCTGGGCGAGCCTACCCATTCATGCTGAAACCAGTAATAGCTTCAGCCAAGCTCTAATACCTACTAACATTGTTTGAACATGAACATACAACTAACGACCTTCGATCAATTCATCAAGAAATTTTTGTTATGTTTCAGGCATTGGGAACATGTCCAAACAACTTTGAAGGCTGTTATAATACTTCCCACAAGTTGCATCAGATCTCACTTAGTCTTGGCATGGAGCATCGGTTGTCTCTAATGTGTTTTAGAAATTGTTTGCAATCTCTTGTTAATAGTTTTCTTACTACTTATTGGTTAAGCTCTCGATTTAAGTGTTCTCTACCATTTATTACGATAAAGTCTCTAACTTCGATAAAATCTATTTGAACGGTCTTCATGACTCACTACATTATTTTAAATGCTTTCTTTAAAAGAAAAGTAATGGAATATTTTAGATCTGTTTATTATCTTCTGAATACCAGTTACAGACGATGCCTTACCCTTATCTTTAAAAATATTAATTAGTAAAGCTAAATAAAAATCAATTTCCAAATGTACATAAATATTTCAATTTAAAACAGCTGTGTATCTATTTGCCTAGTTATTTTTTTTTGTGCTTGTACAACTTACTGAGGATCAAGGATTGTATGAAAGAGGAGAAAGTTTGAGAAATCGTACGGAAAAATGGAAAATTTGTGTTAAACAATTCCACGTAAAAAACGTGGGTGAATGAGTGAGGCGAAAGACAGTAAGGTTATCTTCAAAAATATTATCAGAATTGACAGATAGGTGTTTAGTTGTTGAGATGCCATTTTATCCCTATCTCCGTTAATAAGACAGGCGAAGCTTGATTATATACATATATATATACATGTCGAATTATAAGCATTACACAACCATTGTTTTATTTTTGACAAAATTTACTTAAACGAGTGTATTACTAAATTTGTCAGCGAGTATCCATTCTATACAATTAACATTATAATTAATTTACACTCAAGCTGACATAGAATTTCGAAGTCTGTACTTTCAGTTAGTTCGTTAGCAAGATTACCGTGCGCAACTTTAGCGGAGTCAGCGCCCGACGCAGTTCCTGATTTAATTACTCTCATCGCCATTGATTGGCTACTCCAGATTCGTGTTAGCAAAATTCAAGTATTTTGTTTTTTTTTTTCTCTCCATTATTAAATATCGAAGATGGCTTATCATATAAATTAAGACTACATCGTGCTTTGTATGACTAAAATCAGCCAATACCATTATTAGAACGCTCAAGAGATTGTTTGTTTGAAGGCTTTAATCTGTGAAAGTATAAATCAGATTTGAAAAATTAGTTTCGCATTTAGTAGGTGGTGGAGCTACGCTGAAGCTATCACTGGTTTTAGCATGAATGGGTCGGCTCGCGCGGGGTAATACCACCCTCTCACAGAAAACCGACGTGAAGTAACAGTGGTTGCACTGTTGCGTTTTGTTCGGTCAGTGAGAGCGCCGGAGGCCCACATATATTAAGAGGCCGGCAACGCTTTTGTGACTCCCCTGGTGTTGCTAGTGTCTATGGACGGTGGTGATCACTTATCATCAGGTGACCCACCTGTTCGTTTGCCCCCTATAATATAAAAAAAAATAGTAGCCTATTTATGAAGCAATATTATATCGTATCTAAATCACGCTATGACCCTCAGGAGTGCAGCAATTATCATACAAATCGGGGATCAGAAAATAAGCTAAGCTAGAACGGAGTAATCTTCTCCACGGTTCGTGTGATTAAATGTAAGTGGAACAATTGAACGCTGTTAGTTATATAAGTAATATAATAACCGAGATCAGTAAAAAAGTAACAGCAACATTGGTTACTTAAATATAAGTAACAATCAATAGCCGGAAAAGTGAGTTAGGTTAGCAACCTATAAAAGGTTCGGCTGTCTCTTCACTCAATCACATCTCATCTTCGCACTTTGTGTGATCGCGTGTCAATACAAGATTATTCAGTTCGATAGCTTCAGATAAAGATGAAAAGGTTCTTTGAGACAAAAAACTAAATTTACTGACAAAGATGTATTAGTAAATATGGGTAAGCTTATGGAAATCGATTGATTCCTATATAACCACGCCGTACACATACATCTATTTCTAGATTCTTTTTAGTCCCTTGTGATATTTAAGGTCCATTTTAGTAATGATTTTATGTAGTTATCTCGATAAAATATTAATTACTATTAGCGTACCTGAAGTATTAAACCGATTTGTGAATAATTCGTTCAATTCCCATTCAAAACCGTATAGTGGTTCACTAATACCAAATGGCTTAAAGCTGAACAAGACTTCAACTTCAATTAATGATCTTAAAGTTTGACCGCAGACTGCAAATCCGGTAAATGAATTGGTTCCGAACTAAATTTCAGATTTGCTGACTCTTTGGGTACATACTATTTCAAATTGCACCGATCAAAAAAAAAACACACAATGTATTGCTTATCTACCCAAGATTTAAGTTTTTTTTTATATCACGTTCAGCAACATTAGTCGTTTTTTTACACATTTATCATTAACTAGCTTTTGCGCACGGTTTCGCTTGCGATAATGTAGACTTGATCTTTTCTTATGGAACAGCATATTTGTTCTGGATGAAAGGTATGCCTTCATGTCCTTTACTGTTGTATCCTTGACAATGTGTATGCAAAATTTCCTGAGTCCACTAGTTTATATCAATATATATTATACAAAAAAGTCATCCGCCACGTCTGTCTGTCTGTCTAGATGTTCGCGATAAACTGAAAAACTACTAAACGGATTATAATGCGGTCTTCGTCAATAGATAGAGTAATTCACGAGGAAGGTTTAGGTATATAATTTGTCAAGGTTCTGTTGAAAGAATCGGAAAAAGCCACGCTGCCATAAGCGTTTCATGTACATAAGTATATATTTTTTTATTATCAGGGCAGGACAACGTCCGCCGGGCCTGCTAGTATAACATGTTTTATTCGAAAGAATATGTCAGCCGATTGCCCACTATCGTTTTTAGGATCACACTAGGAAAGTTGGTGATGGGACAACACTATTAAATTAAAGAATTCGTAGAATTCTTCTTTCTTTATAACTTATGAACTTTAATGACGTTTCTTTATATTGCACCCTTTGTTATATTAGTTCATATCTAATTAATAATAAATAAATACATTTTGAATTATCTCCATTTGTTTTAATCACAGTATACACAACTAACTCATCACATCGCATCACACGAGTGAAAGACTTTAATTCCATTAACCAATTAAATTAAACTTAAGCTGAGCTCTGGAAACTTTAGCCCCGTATATATCCGAACAGTCGATGAGGTAGTAAAAGTGATTAACATAATTACCCTTTAGTTGGTAGTCGACGGTGGACTCAGTAAACTGGCGAGTCAGTATCGAGGCAACAGTCTTCGTTAAGAGCTCCCAGAAGATAAGCTTTATAATCGAAAAGCGTTTATTAGCCGGATACGTTCGTACTTGTTTGAGTGAATTGTACATACTTTTCTGTTTACAGTTTTTATATTTCGTTGGAACTCTTCATAGGTCACATTTGATACCTATCAATATTCTACTACTAAACAAATATGTCTTTCAGTTGGATAAGTAGGCTCAGCTACTACACTAGCTAATAATGTATGGGCAATTTGCAAACGCTAAGATGTCGATAGATTTTAATATCTCACAGATTATAATGGTATTAAGATAATAATGGTCAACCAATAAGGTCTCCGTAATTTGTTTTCATTCATATTTTATCAAAACTGTTTGCAATAAAATATGATTGATGGATTACATACATATGCATTTCCTTAAAATATATTTAATTGGATTTTACGCTTAATTGCTGATTGTAAATACATATTCCGCTGGTGTTAACCTTTCATCCGTTAGGATGCAATAATTATTTTCTTAATTAGTTACGGTAACTTAGTATTTATTAGGTTGGTATACATGATATATATTTTTTTATACTTTATAGGTTAGCGTTTGACCACAATCTCATCTGATGTTAAATGATGATGTGGTCTAAGATGGTAGTCACGATAAACCTAGAGGCAGACTGGCTCTCAAGTGCAACTGCCGGAATACACAAACAGGTGCTTGGCAACAGATTTTCAACTTAAGGGGGGTAGATAGCCAGGTGGACTTAGTTTCATCACGGTTTTTCCTTCACCGAAAGCTCCGACTACGTTACCAGAATTCGAATCTACGTCCTTCGACGCTGTGTCCGAATACACTACCAACTGAGCCATCATCGCTTCATTATATATTTATAGTTTGTGAAAAAAAAATCGATTACATATTCATACAATTAGAATGCTATTTTTTTCATATAAATCTATTCATGTTTATTGTCATAAAGCTTATTCATTTGAAACAAATGCGACAATGTATAATATACATAGTAAACCTTTACGTGTCGGTAATTAAAAAAAATAAGGTCAACAACATTTTTCTTTCAAATATAATCCAAGTAAACCCCGGTCCCTGATGGATTAGTTAGGTAATTTCTTAAAAGCATTCGCTTTTTAAAGACTTAATGGAGTGGCGGATTATTTGTCTATCTATCTTGGCATAATTTATCTGGCCGAATTAGGCTCAGCCAGGGAAATCCCACTGGAGAATCGTCCGCCGATAAAATTCCGCAACGCGAGTTTTTCCTTTGCTAAAGCAACAAAAAGAACATCGAGAAGATATGAATAATGAGAATTGCGAAAATAATACAAAAGAATCGCTGGAACGAAATAAAGGCAATGACGTTGAACGAGTGTCCCTGTAATGAAATTCCGGTACGAATGATAATCTTATTCAAAGAGCATCGTACTAAGGTTGACTTATTCTGGAATTTGTATATGTTATAAAGCGATCTCATTGTACACTTAAAAGTAAAATCTTTTGTAAGAAATGCTTAGTATACCATCATCATCATCTTACTCTTACTTACCTAAGTCGGGTCGGCACAACATGTTTTCCTTTTCCACTCTCCCCTCTCACATGTCATCTCAATATTTTTCACATATTTCTTTTTCGGACTTCCTTTACTTCTATATCCGCTCACTTCCATGCTTAAAGATTATCTAGTTACATGGATTTAGTCCCTTCTCATGATATTGCCCTTTTTTTTATTAACGTGGGGAAATCCATTATGGATACCCATCCTCCCGGGGGAGTGAATGGGTTATGTCCGACTCACACGGACTAAAACCCCACGGTGTACCGGCCACCGCTTTAAGTTGGGGTACCATGCTAACCTATTACTCTTCAACTTCTCTGTCACTGGTGATATTTTCAAATTCTTAAACTATAAATAATAAATTATTAGTATACCAAAAAATTAAAAAATGTGGTATATCTTAGTATCGCTCCTTATTCTCTTTTTAGAGCTGTAGAGGCATCAAAAATGTGGAGTATTCTAATTTTAACAAAAACGAACCAAACGTAATTAAAAGTTCCAATTTGTTTTTTCAATGATAAAGAATCTTAATAAAATGGTATCGCAACAATCACTAAGTTTAAATGCATTAAACATAATCGTTGATTTTTAAAAAAATGCCGCTTGAGTCTAACATACAAATGCCTTAGAAACTGATCAAGGCACCTCCAATAATGCTATACAAAGTTTCAGCGTAATTGAATCCAAACTAGAATTTGCCACATGTTCACAAAGCAATAACCCAACTAATTTGTGATGAGCACAAAGCCATTAGCCAACATTATGCTACACACAGACAAGACGTCGTCCCTATTATGTTAGGTTGTGAAATGTTTTCTATAAATTATATTTGGTAATAACGATAAGTCTCATTTGGATAAATTAAACTAAAGTTAAATTCGGTAATTTATTTATTAATAAAGAAACCACATTTAAAATAAAGACATCGAGAGTTTGTAATAGACACAGAAATATTTTAATTCATTCATTGAATTTCATATCTTATGTATCAAACAGCGAGTAGACATTACCGTAAATTGTTTATAGCAAATAATGTCGATTTCATTTGTTTATCATTAACGAGTATTTGCCTCCTTTGCAATATTATTCCTGTTTATATATTTATTTTATGAACATTATCATAGTTTATATAAATTTCTCGTAGTCTTTGATGAATTGTTTCAACCTTGTAGACGTTATTTTTATTTTATGCAATAGGTTTAGTACGTTTTGAATTATTACGGTTGAAAGTACTCAATTCTCCATTATAATAGGTAGTATTAATTTTTTATTATCATGATTTTTACCGTTACCTGATAATTTTACCAATTTAAATTAGTAAATTTAATTATATTTCGAAAAAAAAATATTCGGAAACCTGCGGACATCGAAGTGACATCCACCTGTGAAACAATTCGTAGGCTATGAATTTTTCAAACACTACGGAATCATTATTCGAGATATTCGATATGCTTTTAAGCTATATGTGACGTGACATAAGGGCGCATTTGCTTACATAATTCGTAAGATAGTTATCGGAGCCTAAAAGCACTCTGATCGGATTGCCAATCAGCCGCAAGATGGATTTGCATCATAACCCTGTCATAAGCATCCACTAACGTATAATTGCTTTCCTCGCTTGACAGCAATATGCTTTTAAAAATTGTAAATATTTATATTTCTTTCTATATCGCCGTTGAGATTAATTTAGTATCGAGTTGAAGGCGAGTTGTTATCATAGGCTTATTTGTTTTTAAAAATATTATATTTAAAAATTAGCTTTTGGTCCGTGGCTTCGTTGCTGTAGTTTCGCTACGCTGGTGCAGATTTGACTTATTCCCGGAAAATCGTATTTCTTTCTGAGTGAAAGCAATCTTATCTCCTTTTGTGTATTTCTGGCAACGTGTACGCGACTTCACAATGAACAGTTGAGAAGTTAAAATATATACTTATGTGCATGAAACTCTTAAGGCGGTTTGACTTTTTTCGATTCTTTCAACATTTATCATTATATTTCAACCAATATACAAAAAATCAATGACAAATTATACACCTAAACCTTTCCCGTGAACTATTCTATCTATTGGCGAAGGCCGCATTACAACAATCCGTTCAGTAGTTTTTGAGTTTAACGCGAACTTCCAGACATACAGACAGACGCGGCGGACGACTTTGTTTTATAATATGTACTGATATTAAGGATAAGGATTGCAGGTTGTCTGACTTTGCTTTGTTTTATATTGTATTATATCTATTGTAATTATTTACATCAATCCTTGTGGCACTAATACCAATTTAAAATGTCTAATTTTATATGTCGCTTTTGCTTAGTCCTTAAGGAATATCGTAATGATATATGGGCATATATAATACTCCAGTAAGTCCTTTAATCGGCAGTGGAAATCTCATCAAAATATGTTAAACCATTATCGTGATAACCTCGGACAAACAACAGCCACTTGGGTAATATTATGAATATGTAAATACTTGATTAGTATATAAATGATTTCATAGCCGTATTTATAAAAATACTACTATCCCGCTTCGGCTTCACCTGAGTGCAGTACGAGTGAATCCGTAAACTGGTCTCGTATGAAGCCAACACAGATCTGTCGTTAAACTGAACGCTTTTTTCATTGTTATAAAAATACATGTGAGAGAGGAATTATTAAACTGATCGTCTTTTGTTTAATCAAACACTCTTCTCCTTCTTTATTTTTTGGCTCCGGCTACGGTTTGTGCGCTAGCCAGCGTCAAGTAACAAGATTTTGCCAAGTAAGTGTCTTGTGATAGTTTAATGTTCTAACAAGATGGCGGCTTCCTAGTTAGAACTTTCCATAGAGTTTTGGTGGCATCTCACAATGCATGCTCCGTGGTATTATTTCCCATCCACCTCACTTGTGCATAATAGCCGAACTATATTACATAAAACACCACCAATATTACAAAATATAGAGTCTACTAACACAAGATTATGAATGGAATTAAAAAAAACCACTACATGACAGATATTAGATCCCTCCAAAAAACCAAAGCAAACTTTATAAGCTACAATAATCACTTTTTATCAATTTTTTTAAATAAAAATGATTGGTGTGTCATATCCTTGGTACATGTATTTATGTATATGTTTTTATGCTATGTGGTGCCGATAGAGTATAACAGCACCACTCCATATCTTCCCGTGGGTATCGTAAAACGCGATTAAGGGAGTGTCAGATAGTATTGACTCCTTGTAACCTTCTCATCGTGACACTGTACTAAGTCCTTCTGCGGTCGTAACGGTTCCCGTTCCACTGGGTCTAGGAGAACAAGGATGAGTATGTGCACCTGTGTCTTGCGCGTACACTTCTGCACCGTAATATATCCTGCGCATCTGACCGCTTACATTACCGGACTCCGAGTACGCAAAAGTCCTGTGGCAATAGGTAAAGGCGGCCGCGAAGATAGGCTACATAGGCCATATTCACGCACACCAGCGCCATTTCTCAGACTAGGAGTCAAAGTGGTTGCCATGGCCAAAATCGGTCGGAATCATCATCATCACATATATATGTCGTTGACGATTTTTTTTTAGATTTTGTTGTAATAAGCAAGTCGGCAGTACATTATTTTCTTGTAAGATTAACTAATGACGCACCACACGTTACAGAAACTCTGAAACGGCACCAGTTTTTCCGACTTAGTTGACAAATATAGTCATAACTTTATGTACATATTCATGTAGTAGA
Source organism: Antheraea assamensis (assembly GCA_035772565.1). Classification (NCBI taxonomy): domain Eukaryota; kingdom Metazoa; phylum Arthropoda; class Insecta; order Lepidoptera; family Saturniidae; genus Antheraea; species Antheraea assamensis. Next base: position 178,599 of record JAQQSE010000251.1, read on the forward strand.
TAGCCTATGCACGCCTGGAATATTGTGTCTTTAAATTGTGCCGTGCAATTTATTCAACTAAACATATAAAATCCCCGCCTCTCTCTCTCCTTTTTATAATATTAGAATACATTTATTTACGGTACACTTTGCAACAACATTCTATTCGTAACCCCAAACCTGTCACTGTCATAGTGCGCTATCTGCAGAGATCAGTCGCCGTATAAACAGACCTTTCGCGCCTCAAAGCTAATTCTGTTTAATCGACTCCATTAATTGGGTTTGGGACTTGCGAATTTCCAATACCGCTGGGATACCGCCCATTGGTCTAACTTGTTTCTAACTGAGAATATAAATACGTAGTAGATTTAGGTCGTATATCTTTGAGGAAGGTGTAATTTATATTATTAGATATTAAAGCCGCCTAAAAGTGCACTGAAGCCTTTACATACTGCTGAGTGACGTTTACAGAATGAAGTGTTATAAGGATAATAATGAAAACATGAGTGAATGAATGTGATATGCAACATGTTTTAATTTTGTTAATTACATAACCTAAATGACATACTTTTCCAGTTGCTTACTTACTTACTTATACATCTTTTTCGAAGTGCCTAGTGCAATTGGCCTCATGGGCCTTCACAGCTTCACCGGACTTCTGGTGCGAAGCGCTTACGGTGCTCAGCCGCTTGGCAATAATCTCAAGGTCACGCCCAATATTCATATACGTATTCTGTTCTTACAAGGTAATAGCGCAAATACGACTCACAAATAAAAGTAACCAAAGTGCCCACAAAACTGTACGTGTAACCAAGCAATCAAACTTTGGAGCGCGTTTCTGTAAAATTACAATTGTTTATTGTCAGTTCTGTGTGTCTGGATAACTATTTATATGGACTAGTGGTCATTCAGCATTTGAAACTCGACCATAATGATGGGGTAAAAAGTGATTTCACGCGATAGATATTCTAATATGTTTTTTTTTTTTTCTAAAAACTGTATTGAGTATAATACAAACATTGTAGATTATAGACATAGGAGGGAGAAATTTAATGTATAGAGAATTATAAATAGAGATTTGGACTTGTCAATGATATGGAAAAACGAATAGTTTTTAACATATGTTTATTAATAACTCTAAAGCTCTTCGATAGCCATTAATAAATTAAAATCGGTTTCGTACGATTTCCACGAAGACACTTGGTAAATTATGACAGTTTTTTTTTATAGCAGTAATAAACACCTGCACGTGCTTTGTTCCTAGTCTAACATCATAAAGTAAAATGGGATGAAAAAACATAGTTGAATTTTTATTTCCTGGTCTTTGCCAACGATGTATATGAAGGTAAAAAAAATATGAGTTAGAAGCTAATAACTTGCACTAACTTAAGGATTTAAAGGTTATTAAAACAAAGGACTACATTGTTAATACGTACTATGATAATGCGTGTGAGTTAAAATTAAAACTAAGTACTCCAATTATAATCAATCGTAAAAAATATTAGAATATTATTACATTTTTACTATACATATAAGCATTTTAGTGATGACGTAAATATTTTTTTTTACAGTGGTGTTGAAGCTATTGATAATATAGAAAATAATATATTTTCCTAAATAAAATAACAGCAAACAATGTTGAAAAAACAAAATTGAGAATTATTTTGAAAGAAATTTACTAAATGTAGATAAATTATAAGGAGAGGCTCCCGGGACTGACTTGAAATAAATTGGAGCCGCTTATTCTGGTTAGATATTTCGTTCATGTTAGCGTAAATGTTACTCACATTTGTTGCAGGAAGGCGTAAATGTTCTGTTTATTTATTTTAAATAGCGTTGTTGCAAACGTTGTAATGTATCTACAGACACCACAAAACAGTGCTTCTTTCGTTGTGAAGAGCTTCGAAATATTCTTGTGGTCGGTTAATTTGAAATCCGAACTAATATTATAAATGCAAAAGTGAGTTTGTTTATTGGTCTGTGACACTTACACGCTTTAACTAGTCAAATGACCATGATAAAATTGTGTGCATACGTTATCACGAATACAGAAATGAACATAGGGTGCCTTTCGTTGAGTAATAAGTACTATTCTCTATGGAAAGGTCAAGTGTACCGTGTATTAATGCGAATGAAGCCACGCTAATCCTATCAATATTATAAACGAGTAGGTTCGTAAGGATGGATGGATTGCTCCCCTTTTACGTGAAAATTATTAAAAAGGTTTGACTGAAACTTTACGCTATGGACCTTATAATATAATTGTTTAAATTTACGAAACTATTATAATCATTTTTGTAAGAAAAATATTGTCATCTGAGAGCGCTATCTCGATATCTGCTGCATAAATTGTTAGAGCTACACGAATATAAAGTGAGGTGGAATTGTTTTTCTTAAACAGTTCTAAAAAAAAGAACATATATCTATCTACCCTTTCATGTGGACGAAATTATTGGCAAATGAGCGAACCATAAATACATTTAGACTAAAAATTAACGTTTATAGTGCTTAGTTACTTCTTATCAAAATGTATCGCTTCTGGTAAGCTAAACTTATTTGCTTGTGTTCAGGCGAAAATACGTCTAAAATATCCAATGCATAACGCTTTATTATCCGTCCTTGTATTTGAATCCGCCAAATTCCCTTTTCCTCCTTGAATCTTCTCACCGCTACGCAGTCAGTCGGAGTTTTGAATTACAACGACAAACATTTCGGTGACTACGAAAACTATAATTAATTCGTTAACAGACATTTAGAACACTATTACCGAGTGAAAGTTAATGGTGCGAGATACATTAGCTGTGAATGAAGAGGAGGCCTCCTACACTATCGAAGCCTTTTTGGTGAGTGCTATTTTTCTCCTTAACCTTTTATCATTGTGCATCGGTTGTAATCAACGCAGGAAGGCGATCCCTCTAGTAATTATACTTTATGCCATAATAACCGAACCAGCGCAAACAGCTTGCTTACATCTAAATAGGCTATTATCATTTTACAAAAATACAAAAGTGGATAAAGTCACGGGCGGCCGCTAGTTTTGTTTTAAAAGATCACTTTGTAACTAAAGTTCGGTATATTTAAGGTGTTAGTACACCTCTGTGGTGAAACCATAGCAGAGAAACTCCTGAAGTTCAGCCGTAACTCGTCCGTTGTACAACATGCGAAACTGTCTATTCTAACAAAGATGTTTAACTGTCTCTAATATACATCTTGCTCATGGTATTACGCGTGTTATCCTAGAGCACTAATCATATATACACATTCGGTCCGTCATTTTGAAATGGTTCCGCTTCAATTTCGCAGGGGTAGGAATTAATAGCTTGTATTAGTGGAAATAGAATGAATTCGTTTAAATTGGTATCAAGTTTACTGAAACAATTATCTAAGATTTTATATTCTTCTATGCCTAATGGTGAAATCAATTCTAAAAATAACAGTGACCACCTACAGATGAGGCAACTTATCGATGTTTGCCACTGTCATACCAGTTTTACACGGCTATCAATACACACCGACTGATCCCAACAGCAGTCAAACTAAAGGAGGATCGCTGTGATGTGTGGCTTATTTACAACGTGCATATTGGTTCTAATTCCGTCGGGTACTGGTTCTTAACATCCCGCTTGGTTACCGGACTACCCTTAAATATGTTATAATGATGAATATTACACATGCTGTATAACGGTCGTGATTCAGTTCGATACAGTTGCCATATTTACTACTCGAGAATCATCTTAATGTGACACTAGTTCTTTGCATAACAAGTTTTCATCTAAGATCTTCCTCTTTGCAGTTAATTCGTGCACCAACTTGATATTTTTAAGGTCACAGTTATACTCTTGCTTCTTCTCATTTCGAGAGTGATGATATTTTACTTCAACCGTTAATAAATAACAGCGCTCGAATTGCGTCGTGCAGAAGCGGTGCTTCCCTAAGTGGAATATGTAACTGGTTTTCTTGTATTTATTTCGCCGCGGAAGAATATTACATTTTTTTATGGATAAATGTATAATTTACCTCATAAGAATCCAAATTTTTACCAAAATTTAAGAAACATTTTTGAGTTGATATTATCTAAAATATTCAATGATAATTCTAATTTATAAAAGGTGGTAGAGTTACGCTGAAGCTATTACTGGTTTCAGCATGAATGGGTCGGCTCGCCCGGGGTAGTACCACCCTCTCACAGAAAGCCGACGAACAGTGCTTGCACTGTGCGTTTCGTTCGGTCAGTGAGAGCGCCGGAGGCCCACATATTTAAAAGGCCGGCAACGCACTTGCGACTCCGCTGGTGTTGCTAGTGTCTATGGACGGCGGTGATCACTTTCCATCAGGTAACCCACCTGTTCGTTTGCCCCCTATACTATAAAAAAAAATGCTCCCTTTCACCATCATGCACATTATTAATTAAATACAAATTAGTAAATAAAACAGATCAATGTCTCACTTGACCTAACCTTCCATTACCATCACCCTTATTTTTAAATTTTATATAACTGCTTTTAATGTCTTACCTGTAGATTTACGTACGGCGCATCAGCTAACACAGTCGGTACTATGAAGCCTCCTTCACCGGTAGACATATCAATATCTTGACTGTATATATCGGTTTGGTCATCATACAGCTTGACTCGAACTCGGACTCGTTTCTCTGTGCTCATTGCTTCCACCTTAACAAATGAAAGGGATACAGTTGCATTTTTATTAGGGCTGATATCAGAAGTTAGTATTCCGCTTAAAAGATACACTTATCCTAACTAAGCATTATCCAAGATCTGATGATGTTTGCATAATGTTGGTGCCCAAAGAATGCATACTTTTATTATTGAACATTATGATTGAATACGACTTGAAGTAAAATGTGTAACAAACCATGCAATATACATTAAAACAAATAAAATAATACAAAAATTAATTTATAGTAGGAGATATAACATTCTGAATAAACATAAATATAAATTAGCAATAAGTATATTGGTTAAGTATATAGGTGTCATTTTTTTTTTATATTATATGGGGCAAACGAACAGGCGGGTCACCTGATGGTAAGTGATCACCGCCGTCCATAGACACTAGCAACACCAGGGGAGTCGCAAGTGCGTTGCCGGCCTTTTAAATATGTGGGCCTCCAGCGCTCTCACTGACCGAACGAAACGCAACAGTGCAAGCACTGTTACTTCACGTCGGTTTTCTGTGAGAGGGTGGTACTACCCCGGGCGAGCCGACCCATTCATGTTGAAACCAGTAATAGCTTCAGCGTAGCTCTACCACCTACATATATTTTCACCTACAAACGCAACAATATTTTTCAACGCACAGATAAATGTAAAAAGTTCTATGAATAAATAAATCTCTTAGTAACATAATCTCTGTGGTATTTACACATAAAGTAACATATTTAGCGTTCCACAATATAAGCGGTACACGTTGCTGTTATCTCCAATCTTCACTTAGCAATAAACTTAACCGACGCTCCAAGCGTTAGACGGAATTTTAACGGCCACTGCAAACCAACTCTGTTACACAGATTCACTGTAATCGTGCTAGAATGAGAGTCATATCGCTACATCGAGTCTTAATTAAGCCGTTAAGTTTAGTGTGACCTGGCTTAATTCCAAAACGGCGCTGACAGTCTCCGATATCAACCCGTAGAAATATGTAATATTTCTTACATATGATATGTGTTTCGTTCAGAATTTTGAACGTTCAGAAATTAATATAATAATTCAGCTAAATGATTTTAGGGACAATATTAATGCAATAATAAATTTTAAGTAGTTATAGTGGCTATGTGTCAGTACGCTCGCATGTTACGTCGTATTATGCGAGAGCATATCCCATCAAAAGCTTGAACTTTTGAATGAATATTTTATTGTACGTTGTTGTATGTACACAGTCAAAAATTTGGCATTAAACCAAGTATGTTTTTACAGTTATCCCACTGTATCTTGGAAAAGTGCAAATAGAAGAATCTATGAAAAAACAGTTTTATTTCGTGGCTTCGCTCGCGTAATGTATATTTGATTTATCCCTTAAGGATAGTACATTTTTTTTCTAGATGTAAGACGCTCATGTACTTTTCTATACTCCTGATAACTTGTATACAAAATTTCGAGATGATTTATGAAGTAGTTACGACGTGAAAGTGTAACAAACATACTATCGTATTTATAATATTAGTTAAAATGGATAAACATTAATGTATAGGTATTTAATTAATATGTTAAATATAAACATACTGACATATATGCCAATGATATAATTATATCAACAGAAGTTTTGGTGACGTGATGAAACCATGACATGATGGATGGAAATTTTCTAGCTAATACCTGCTATATATCTGACAATTTGTCGCTAGACTTAGCATGTTTGAATATATTAACATTCAACATAAGGCTAGATCACCTAGATCCGAAGGTAATGTATAAATTAATTAATTCAGTGTTGCTAATTCTTTACTAAAAAAACATTAAAAACAAAAACAAGAGTCGAAGATAAAACTAACAACGTGAAAGAGTACAAAACTTAAACTAAACAACGAGAAGACAAAAATAAACGTCGAACGAAAACCTCATCGTTAGAACGCTTCGCTAATTTATTATAAAAGCAAAATATTTACAAAAGATCACTGTTATGGAGCAGACGACTTAAAATATATGTATATATATACATTTCCTGTGAACACATCGTTATCCAGTTCAAACAATCTAAGTAGTATATTTGAATTGAAATATGTATTTAGTATGCTAATAATTTTTAAAAGTTTTCATATAAATTGCATATATTATCTGTTCGTCTATATACTATCTATATAATACTATTTTGTCTTAATATTCATATCCTATTGAAGAACTAGTCGATACCCGTAACTAAGTTCTCTTCAAGATAGTTGTTGTTACTGCATAGGAATTTGGATTAAGTTATGAGTTTACTTTGTCCATTCCCGCTTACTTAATATTGAAAGAAAAAAAATATAACCTAAATAATATTATAAAAACTTATTTTAAAATATCAACAAGACCGACCGGATCAACTGTTTCGGTAAGCAGCCTGACACACGCTTACCCTACACACACACTTTAATTGTATTGTTTTTTTTTCCCCATTTTACCTTTGACAAATATTTTAAATTATTATAAATTAGAAAGAGGATAAATGCAGGGTGGATGAATTGGCGAAAGGTGTCTGGGGTAGTTTGTGACCTACGAATGCCGTTGAAACTTAAATGGAAGGTGTATAAGTCTATATCATGACCAGTCGTGTTATATGTATCCGAGTGCTGGGCTACGAAAGAGACGGATGAGAAGAGATTACATGTGGCAGAAAGGCGAATGTTAAGATGGATGTGTGGTGTAACAAGAATGGATAAGATTAAGAATAAGTATATCAGAGGAAGTTTGAAAATTGCACCAGTGACAGAGAAGTTTAGGAGTAATAGGTTAGCATGGTACAGGCATATTATGAGAAGAGATGAAAATCATATCCCAAGAAAAGTTTTGAGTTTGAATGTGGACGGATATAGAGATAGTGGTAGACCGAAAAATATGTGGATGCATAGTGTTGAAAATGATAATGTGTATAAAAGGTGTGAATACTGAGATGACTTTTGACAGGGGAGAATGGAAAAGGAAAACATGTTGTGCCGAACCTTACTTAGGTGGGATAGGGGTAAGATGATGATGAAATCTTTTAAATTATTATTGTCATTATTAAGTAGATATAATAATATTACAAGTGTCTTGTGATAATTTCATTGTTCTATCAAGATAGGTGCTCTCTTGTTAAAACTTTCCATGGAGTATTTGTGCCATCTCAGAATTTGAGCTCCGTGGTATTATTGATATCCACTTCACTTACGCACAATGACCGTGCTATATTACGTAAAACACTACCAATATTACAACATATGGAGTAAAATAACACAAGATTATGAATAAAATATAAAATCCACTACATGACAGACGAAGATCCCGCCAAAAAATAATTTTACTCGTTATGTACATATCGAGAAAATGCTTTAACATTTATAAATAAATGGACTTTAGAATTTTTTTAACAACTGCGTTGGTAATGTCTTAAAATAGAAATTAAAAATCATCAATTTGGTATATAGTATGTCCAAGAAAGCATATGAAGTGCAATGTAATAGGTACCCAAAAAGTATTTTTCATCATAATTCCAGTTATAATTAACTAACGCAATAAAAATCTTAATTCAACTACGTCTTTGAGGTGTATTATACCATTATATATTTACAATATTAAACTTCCTAAGAGGTCAACTGGAAAAACATCAGAAAAGATCCAAAATGCTAAGCCGACGGCACGAGCTAACGACTACCCATTTATAATCCTTTCTCTCGCATCGACACTCATCTCCCGAACAATGTACGAGTATATCTATCTCTATGAAAAATGTTTTGTAGACGTATTATCATAATGCAGTGCATTTTTATGAGTGGAGGGGACGATTAGTGTTTTTCTTATGATGGAAATTTCCTTTGTCTGCGTCGCTGATGAAAACGGGAAATGAGAAATTTGCATTTATTGAATAGGGTGCATGGGAGCTTCAGTTATGTTTGTTGTTTGTCTTGCAGTATTCATAGTCGAATGTTTAATAGCCTGACTTGTAACAGTTATGTTTGATTTTTTTTTTTATTTCTATATTCGTTAAACGCTTAATTTCGAAAAGGATTTACTAGAAAACGTTACAATTGACATAAGTAGTAACACATGTGATATACAGAACATTATATAAATATAGAATACATACATAAATGTTCAATTTAGTAAAAGCCCTACCACCATACTATGGTTCCATCACGATGTTTCCCGTCACTGCTCGATATGATATCCGAACATGCTAGCCATTGAGCCATCATAGTTTCAAGATATTATTGAATGACAAATTAAATAGGATATCTTTAGAGATATAAATAAAACATAATCCTATGTACAGTACAAAATATTTTAGATATACTTAAATAGAAAACTACTGTAAATATAACCTTACAGATGAAAATGACTGTTGATTCGCAAATAGTTTTGAGTCTACCGAAGTTGATACAAAAAACACACGAATTTAAAACTATTACTATAATACTATTTGGACATATAGTTACATGTACAGATATTAAAAAAAAAATTATTATGATAAAATTTGACTGTAAAAGTAAATAAAAATGTGGTAGAGCTACGCTAAAGCTATTACTGGTTTCAGCATAAATGGGTCGGCTCGCCCGAAGCGCGGGGTAGTACCACCCTCTCACAGAAAGCCGACGTGAAGTAACAGTGCTTGTACTGTTGCGTTTCGTTCGGTCAGTGAGAGCGCCGGAGGCCCACATACTTAAAAGGCCGGCAACGCACTTGCGACTCCCCTGATGTTGCTAGTGTCTATGGACGGCGGTGATCGCTTACCATCAGGTGACCCACCTATTCGCTTGCCCCGTATGATATAAAAAAAAAAAATTGTATATAATAAGTCGCTTTAAGATTTAATCGACTTACATCGTCCATCGCAAGGAACATATAATATCAATGATGATTCAGAGATTTAGGTATGCTTATGAGAATCGTAAATTTGTTAGTAAGAACAGTTAGTGAAGGCAAAGCATTTACTGTATTAGCTCTATCGAATTGTTCTAGAATAGGACCTTTTGCAAAATTTAAATACATAGCATATATTTAATTTTGGTGTGCCTATATCAGCAGTTCTTGGTGCAGGTATAACAAAAGCTTAGCAACTTAATTCTCATATATTCAACAATAATTCACCACACGAGATTTTTTTCCAAAATTGCAAATTATGTATACATATTACAGTCAAATCGAAATACTATAAAAGTCATATAAACTTACCCTCCCAACAAAAGGCAAGCCCAGGTTTATACCTCCTGCGCATGCTATCAGCGAATCTCAACTCAACGTAATGTTGCTCGGCGGCTGGTGCAGTTGCAGCTAGATTACCAATTCCTGATCCAACTGTTAAATCTACTCGAGCGGAGCCTCCTCCGCATCGAGCCTCAATTCGCCAAGTTCCCGATCGAGCTCCTGATGCTAATGCTGCATTAAGTTTACGTACACCTGTAACAATAATTCTATTATTATTTTTAATAGGCTTCAAGTTTATCTAAAGATGGGTATATGTAATCATTGTATTTATTTATTCATACAAGTAGGTTTACTGAGAAACTTGTTATAAAGACCAGCTTTCATGTGTTGCGTTCCAGGTCCAAGCTGATGAGTGCAAATGCATACACCTGATATATATTTGTCTACTTGTCAGATAGAGTCTCCATAGAGAATTTTACTTCTCATTGTTTAATTAGTATGTTAAACAAATATCGCATGGTGTTAGGTGACGGTATGGCATTAGGTATGAACACACTAAGTCTAAATAAGGCCTGTTATCTGATACAGCTCCTGGAATATCCCTATAAAAGTTTTGTGACAGATTTTCCATTTGCAGGTATTAGTTATCCAGACGGGCATTACAAAAGGTTAACAAGCTATGCTTTCATCACAATGTTTCTCTTCACTGTTCAAAATATCATTGCTCTTCATGAAGAAACTGAGCTGAATATATTTTCTGGGGAAAATTGTGTAATTTTAACATTTTGTTAGTTAGGTCACGTTCACTGACTTTTGGGATACCTGAAGTCATGAATTTTTATCACAAATCAGAAACCACCCTCTATGTATATAGGAAACTGGTTGTCGAGAATTTCTGATTCGTAAACGAGCAATGCTTGCAAGGTATGTTTTTATTATGAAATAGATATGATCCTTTGGCGAACGGTAACTATATTACCTTTATTTTGTTAGAATATCAATAACATTTTTCATGTATTGATGGGAATATTTGCGTTGCGTGTAAAGTGTAGTTGAGCCCATTGCCATTTTAAAGTTATTATGTTTACTACTACATATTTTCGGTATCATATAAAAAGAAAGAGTGGCTTAATAGTCACATGTTCGCGCAGGTTACCCATATGCAATAACGTGGATACAATCCATAACCAACGAGATCACTCGATTCACTCAATACAAGATCAAACCATTGCAACTTTTAAGTGTGTGCCCTATTGGAATATTTAATAAAAGTTCACTTTATAAATATGCATGTGTGGGTCCCTACACAACTAGTTCTTCGACTCGTTCTATATTCCCATTGGGACTTGGTTTCTCTGCTAATATTGTCTGTAATTTTTATATGATTATTCAATTCCATAAACTAGTCGTGTGATGGTATAGATAAACGTATAATTTCATTATATTTCAAGTGTCAGTTCAGTTTATATATTACTCGTAAGTCTCGTGAAGATAAACCAATTCAAAACAATTTTAAGCCCTTTTTCCGACGTGAAATTTGTAAAAGTATTAGCTACTGTTATATAACTTGTATTCGGTTCATGTGGAAGGCTCGTCGTTTGTCCGCTACAAGTTTTTGTCATCGGTTATGACATGTGACTTTTGAGAGGGTCGACGAATGTAATTAATCAAGCCGTAACTCAAGCAGGACCCAGCTCACGCGGTGACAGCGGCATGCTTAACTTCCACTGACGTTGCCATTATGTACGTTTTGACGGTGCTAGTGTTAAAACTAAATTTCTTCCCGTTTTTTTTTAATATGAATATATTACTATTACAACATATAATCTACGTTCCAAGGCACTTCACGAAAAAATTCGAGTAATTACAGGATCCTTCGTGCGTTTGGAGCGTACCACACCACATCGAATGGTTTGAAATTTTTTTTATTTATATATCTTCAATTTTGTGATATGCAAAATAATGCCCACCTGTTAAAATTTGAGATTTTTGATTATCATTTCAAAATTATATTCAATAAAAAAAATGGATTTCAATAGTTTTATGGACATAACTTTATTTTAAATTATCCAAATTTTGATCTCTCCTTTTTTTGTTTTTCTTGAAAATGATTATTAAAGACATTACATATATTGTTTATTTCTAGACTTCCTTTTGTTTTAATGCTTAATACTGTATCTCTTCAATTTGAAATATAAGTACATTATCTTCAGGTTTTATTACCTAGATATTAACTAAGATACAATTATTTAAGGTTACCGAAAGTTATTGTTATGCATATAACGAAAACTAATATAATTAATCGAAAGAAATAAAAAAGGAAAGAAAGAGTTCGCTTTCATTTATCATCGACGAATGAATATTAAAGACGTGATATTACAGAAGGAATATACTGCCCAAGAGACCATTCCATGACTTCTTAAAACGGTAAATTTCTTGCCATGATAAAGGTTCCAGCAAAATACATACATGTATCGGTTCGTGAAACATACATGTTTACACGTGAGATAGATAGCTTAGTTAGCTTAGATCAGAATATTCAGCGACAGTTCAAGCCGAGGCGCCCCGTGCGCCCTTGTGCTGGTTGCCTATAAATTCGGATGAATGCCTTAAGCGCTCCCCTTAGTAGTCCGGTGAAACTGTAGCGGCCTTAACAAGCCAGCAGTGTAGTCAGTTCGAAAAAAAAATAATACAGCAAAATGAATTCGCGGCTTTGGATTCTAGAACTAGTGGTTCTATTACTGACAAAGAAAGAGGGATTAATGTTAGAAACAAGACATAAAATTTGAAAAATAACTAGTATTTAAATCCTACTTTTATGGATAGACTATGCACGCAAATAATATATAATGAGAAAATAATAGTAATTTTAAAATCACTTATCGGTAATACCTTTACAGAAGCAAGAGAGAAGTTATTCCCAAAGCGTACAAATTGGAAATGAACTATTAAATTACTAAAAACCTTTATTCTCAACAGTTAATTGAACACTGATATAATTTATAGTTTTAATTACAAAGAGTTCAAGTATTAAGTGTTAAGCTCGGAATTAATGGTTGAAAGCTATGTTACTTCAACTGAATCTCCATTTAAGCTTATAACTAAGTCTCGAAGAAATCGCCGAGGCACGCACCGAATCGAATAGAATGGAATTAATGTTCACAATGTATTTTCTTAAAGGCAAAATTGTACATAAAACATTCTTATATCGACTTATAGTATATTGACTTTTACCAGTAGCTTCGTTCAGTTAATATAAATTTGATTTATTCCTTGGGAATAGTGCTTTTTTTTAGTTGAAAAGTATGCCATGTCCATTTTTGTACGCCTGACAACGTGTATGCAAAATTTCAACAACAATAAAACCTGATATTCTTGTTTATAATATTAGATACGATAGTATATAAATAAAATTAATGTGTCTGTTGTTTGTCGCGAGTTGCAAAATGCAAAACAGCTGGAACAATTTTACGCCACTGTTTTTTTTATTGTATTTTTTTTTATATTTCCTTCTTTTCCTACAGAGCCTTGAACCATACCTTTTTTTTTTAAATAGTGTGGCATAGAAATCGTTTTGAAATTTAGTGCAGTTTGAATACATATTCAAGTGAGCAGGACAAGATTTTTTTTTTCCTATTCTTTTTAAAATCTACGTGAGTCATTCTGGATTTTTACTGAGATTATACCCTTTATGGCGGCTTAATTTTTGTTTACGCCAGTGTTACATACACAACAAAAATTTCAGAACATTATTTAGGCAACATCTAACTGCTACCATTATCCTTTGTCATGGGCGCTTAGCAACAATGCTAAAATGTAACATAGTTAACTTAAATTCGGTAAATAGGAGTAAAGAGTAATGACAAAATTAAAATAAAAAAATTAAAGATAAATCCTGAGTCCTAAGTTATAAGTACCATGACTCAACAAAACTATATTCACGTGAATGGCATATGAATCTTTGATATCTATATATAAAAAGATACGGATAAATCAGTTTAGTAATTTATTCACTGTTTGTCTTTTTCTTTTCTTGTTGTTAAGTATACTATAGTCGAACAGAAATAGTAACAGAACACAAAGAAATGTATAGTATACGCACACGCACACACACACACACACACATACACACACAAGTGAGTCGAGAATGGTGATGTTGAGGACATGACGGCATAAGAGAGCGTCATGCCGTTTGCTGTCACGATATACGAGTCCAATTTACAACTAAGGCACGCCAATAGATGTTCCATATCAAAATGGGTAACGTAATAAACAAAATCGATCGATTGATATGTCTTTGCCCAGAATTGTATTTCGGAATTGTATTTATTTAATTACTGAGAATAAATATCAGACATTTTTTTTGGTACAGTGCAATCAAAAACCAACGATCAATACCAAATAATCCATAAAAAATCACCAATTGTCGCTGTTACGCGTAGAAGCCTCCGCACAACTGAATATACACTATCGGATTCGTAACTGCGAGAAACTATAAGACAGTTACTATGACTGCTTTATCACTACGTGTATGTAGTACAAATATATATACATATAACTTGGTATTACGTAATATAAAATTTATATTCCACAAAGTATAAATCGATCACCGGAATATAAAATTACCTCGCCTTACGTGAACATATCGAATTATCGAATTTCTTACAAAGTAATTTGTCATGTAACGAATCAATCATTTCTGTTCAGAAGATTGCTCGTGTGACGCCACGCTAAGGGATGAAAGTTTCCGCGTAAGTAACGTAACCCTTTTTTAGTTGATAGAACTTTTTGCGTTGAATCGCTTCTCTTTTTTTGCAGCTATTTATTGGTAACCGTAATTTTAATATTTTATGAATATATCTATATACTCTTTCATACAAAAACTACTGAGCGAATTTTGTTGAAAATTTACAGTAAATATAACTTATCAGAATAACTAATGGGTTATAATTAACAACATATTATTTAAATTGGCCAAAATTTGACTACATAAATTTGGTTTTTTAGAAGGTAGAGCTACGCTAAAACTATTACTGGTTTCAGAATGAATGGGTCGGCTCGCCCGACGCGCGGGGTAGTACTACCCCCTCACAGAAAGCCGACATGAAGTAAAAGTGCTTGCACTGTTGCGTTTCGTTCGGTCAGTGAGAGCGCCGGAGGCCCACTATATTAAAAGGCCCGCAACGCACTTGCGACTCCCCTGGTGTTGCTAGTGTCTATGGACGGCGGTGATCACTTACCATCAGGTGACCCACCTGTTCGTTTGCCCCCCTATAATACATATAAAAAAAAAAACTATAAGTATCAAGAAAATTTGACATACCTACTGTCATCAGAGTTATCTCGGCGTAAAATTCTAAACCGTTGAGAGTTGAACGAAGACAATATTTTTTAAACAATAGTGTATATGAAACACGGATCAAGTCACGGGCGGTTGCTAGTGATTAAATATATCGTTAAGTGTTAATAATATGTAAAAGTAATAATTGGAATTATGCACATCAGTGTCAGACGGCAAACGTAATTGATGACGAGTGGAGCCGAGTATACGCGATTCAACTTCATCGACCCGAGCATGACGGTCAAGTTTTGTTCACTACTCAGTGCGCGTATATATAAGTTTTAACTTGACAACGATGCAAAATATATTTGGATAAAAATTCACTTCGACTGGAGTTACCACTCATTCCTTCAATCCAAGTAATAAATAACAGTATCGACAACTGATACAACATTACTATAGAATGTTTTTCACTATTGTAAAACACATTAATTCCCAAACTGGTAACATATCCGTCTCAAATGAACGGATAGTAGAACAGCATCGCATCAAAACGTTATCCCAACTAAATAACATTTGTCAGTTATAAGTCAATCAAGTGCGCAAGGCAAATCCAATATATCAAATTTGACAGGGGTTGGCATAAAATATGACATGGTAAGGCTTTCGGGGAGGCACGTACAGTCACGCTTTGTTGGATCGCTGGGTCAAGGATGGTGAAAGTGTGGAATTCTTTTACGTGTTGATAGTTCCTTTGAGCTGACACTGTGACGCATTACGAATAACTTTCTTGATTTCGTGAAGCAATAATTCGATTGTAATTTATACTCTTTTCTAAGTTTCAATATTAGCAACATGTTTTCCCAAAGAGTGTGTACAAATTTTGAATATAATTGCGCAGAACACAAATTTAAGTATCAGCAGTCATCATCAGCCTGTAAGAGACCCATTGCAGGATAATAGCCCTCTTCCCGATGGAAGGTATGGGCATAATCACCACGCCAGCCCACGATATATTGGCGATTTCAAACTGTCTATAATATATTTTCCATACACGGTGTTATTCAAAAGAACATTTCTAAAGATCAGGCTTCCTCACGATGTTTCCCGTTACCGTTACCGTCAGTCGATGGTGTTACCAATTGAAAGTAACAAATGTACGAGAATTCTTTATCTCTATTCGCGAATTCTTATATATTGTGTTGTCTTCTAATATAGAAGAGAGTGCAGTAACTATCAAATCCCATATACAAGTAAGATCGTTAATGATGTCCTTATCAAAGTTACTGTCACTATTAACAAAGTCTAAGTTCGATGTAGGTTGTGTGCAGGGTCAGTTTATATTAAAGAAATCAGTTACTCACCTGAATATTAAATACAAAAATTAATTGAATACATAATTAAAAAAAATATATTTACAAAGTTTCGAAGGCAGGCAGACATTTCTCATAACTCGGATCCATTCAGAAAACAGCAATAATAACAAAAGTTACTTCGCAATTAGAGAGGGATTGTTCAAAAGGGTCGCCAATGAAAGCTGATCTTCCCATGAGATGAGAAACTTTAGAAATTTCTATTACCGAGGAAATATTTCTACACTAATCGAGATCAAGTTCTGTTGGTCTGTATATGAATGTTTTACAGTTCCTGTTTGCAAATTGCGCGTATCGGAGATGCAAATGGGTGAATAAAATCAATTTTTGCTATCGTTCATTCTTTCACCAGAGGAATCGTATACTCAGAAATGATACAAAAATAATTCTAAGAATGTATTTTAGCTCTTAAAAGAATAACATATTTAAGTATCCAGATGTTCGTGGCTTCGGTTAAATGTCTATTATATTCTGGCATATTCTGGCTTAGTAGTGGCATCAAAAGTTCTGAATAATTCAAAATTTTTATTTTAATACTAAGATTTATATTAGCTAATAATTGCTTTAAAAACATTCTGATAATAAACAAAACATTATTAAAGAAATAGCACTAAATTATTTAAAACTTATTGATGAGACCATTCTTTTGGATTTTGTTAGTAAATTATATAAGTTTTTATATTTATTTAGAGATCTTACACTACGCAAATCTGTTATATAACTATATATCTTTATTTACCAACCTTAGTATAATCTATATATATAAAAGGAGAAGCTGACTGACTTAATAACTGACATATCAACGCAGGGCCTAAAGTAAAAGGAGTAAAAACTTGAAATTTTGCACAAGGGTTCCTTTTATAACATAGGGCAGCACTAAGAAAGGATTTTTGAAAATTCACCCCTCTAAAGGGGTAAAACGAGGGTGCAAAGTGAGTATGAAAATTTTGCCGTTTATGAAGTTATTCGAATGAAATTCAGTATGAAGGTTCTTCAATGTAAGTCACGAAACAAGTGTAAAATATTTTTTTGAAAATCATCCCTTAAGTGGGTGAAAGAGGGGGTGCAAAGTTAGTATGAAAGTTCTCTGATTTTCAAAGTTATTTCAATAAATTGTTATGTTTGGGTTATATTTAGGTTCCTAATAATGATTATTGCCGATATTTTTTTTGTGAATTCAGTCCCTAAAAAGTAAAAGAGGGGCAAAAATTTAGTAGGTATAAAAGTTTTTCGTATTTATCTACACTATTTCAATGATTTTTGGAAATTCAACCCGTATGGTAGTGAAAAAGGGGATGAATTTTTTTATGAAAATCCGTCATTTTTTAACTTACATCTATGAAAATTGGTATTTAACAATCCAGTTATAAAGTAATAAAAAGAAGCTTCATCGTTTTTTCCAAATTAAATAAATATCTTATAAAAAAGACCTTCATAAAGTTACAATCGCAGACAACGTCACGGGCGGCTGCTAGTCTTAGTATAGTGGGTTACTTGTGATAAATGGTCGTAAACACTGGTTATATGGGATGATAATATATAATTAATAAAAATTATTAAAAATTCTGCAAATCAAGTCACATATACTGTACTTCAACATAAGTTAATTCAACATAAGTAATAGCTGATATCCGCCATTTCATCTTCATTGTCTATAATTTTAACAATGTATTGTATGTACAATACATACATTTTGTACAAATTATTGTAATATTTGTTGTAAATAAAGTTATCCGCTATGTTCTCTCCCCTGTGCGTGCGCACTAGATCGCTTGCTCCACGTCACACGTTACTCATATCGTAGCGCTTTTAAAAATCGTAGGTTCTTAAAACCTAGTGGTACCTTGTAGGTGGTAGAGCTACGCTGAAGCTATTACTGATTTCAGCATGAATGGGTCTGCTCGCCCGGAGTAGTACCACCCTCTCACAGAAAACCGACGTGAAGTAACAGTGGTTGCACTGTTGCGTTTCGTTCAGCCAGTGAGAGCGCCGGAGGCCCACATATTTAAAGGGCCGGCAACGCACTTGCGACTCCCCTGGTGCTACTAGTGTTTATGGACGGCGGTGATCACTTACCATCAGGTGACCCACCTGTTCGTTTGCCCCCTATAATATAATAAAAAATATGTAAAAAAAGAAAACCTAACTTTAACAGAGGTATTGTGGTATATTTGACAGACAAGAAAACCAAGTGCCCAAAAACAATGTAAAAACCAAATTTATCGATATAATTCGAGTACTTTCTAAGTTATGCAAACGCACTTGATAGAGTGAACCGATTTTAATAAACCCAACGCTAAATGTTACTCTTATGCTGTCTATGATTTTCTTGGTGACGTTCTATCATAAAAGTTATACTTTAGTAGTGACACGAGCACAAACAGACAAGACAGATATTTCTTAAAATTATTTAAATGTATTCACATACTTAGTCGCTTGCAGTGTTTTTTTTAATAAACATCTGAAAAGTACTGACATAGTTGACTCACATGCTTATATATATATGTAGATACAATATATATCTCTGCAAATTATATTAATGTATTTCGAGGAAGGTAATCATTTGGAAGTAATTCCTATCAAAGCTGAAACTTAATTAAACTAGGCGTTCATTAACTTTGGTGCGCCACAAATGAGCTCAAGTTTAAGTAACTATTTGAAGTAAAATAGTTCTATGTCACGGCTCAGACAATAGCGGTGAATGTAAAGTTATTAATGATGTTCACTCGCTGAAAGGAAATCTTGCCGGTATTAGACTGAATCAATACATCTTAGAAACTTTATCAAGACAATGAAATCTTATAAAAAAATGGTTTCTTAGTGTACAAATGAAACGTATTTCTAACAAGAAATTTATGTAAAATAAAGTGGCTCAAAAATTACAGCATAGATTTATGTCAATTTTTAACGTGATGACGTCTTATAGATCGATACACGCCGGATGCACGCACGAAAAAGCTTGACTCATTGTCACATTCCGTCTGAGCCATACGTGCAAACAAGAGCACGGAACAAGCTATAAAGACGCACGATTGGCATAAGCGTTCGGCTTGTGGCGCATCTATTTCTCTTCCACTCCATCGGTAATTCAGTTCAATTCATAGAAGTATACAATTTTTCATCAATGTTTTCTTATGACGTTATCACGTAAAATTATCGTCCGTAAACCGACTTTACAGACAACAAGTTTTTTTTAATTTTGTTTCTTAGACACTGTACATTATAATGATAGCTTTATTTAATATAAAGTTATTCAAGTTATAAGAAACTGCGATTATTATAAGCACTACGTGTTCAACGATACGTGCTTTTTTTCCCTGGATAAATGGGGTAAGGGATGTGGTATTTATGTTCTTTCTAGTTCAGTGAAAACTATAATTAATTGGTCCTTCGAGCCGGATCGTATGGACCAATAAGAGAATAGTAAATGTCATTCAAGATTTTATTTTTAATTCCCAGCTGATTTTAATGAAATGTTGTTTTTCGGAATTATAATTCGTTTAACAATTGATAGACAATGAAAACTGTCGATAATGTAATCATAAAACATATACAATGTAGAAATAAAAAAACATTAAAGCAAACGAGTCAAAAAGAATCACTAAACTAAAAACGCTAACTAGTTAAGATAATAAAGTTATAAAAAACTTGTACCGATAAATCGCTCAGTCAACACAAATAACTTTCCTTTATAACCCTTGAAAAACAAGCTTACAATATAAGATTTGAAAGAGATCTAAAAACGAATCGAAAACAACCAGCAGAAACTATTATCCGATAAGTCACGGCGAAATGTTTATGAATTGCGATGGAAAACATAAAAACTAAGATATTACAACAAGAAAAAACTATTCAAAGATCCAGTGCAAATCAATAGTCTTTGTCGATAGACGAGCGCTTCGTTCTATATCAGCATGAAAAGGATCCGAGGAAAGGCATAATAAGGAAGGTAATTAAGTAAAATCGTCAAAGAGACCCATATTATATATGGAATAAACATGTTAGGAAAGTTACTCGTGATAATGTTGCCAATTAGCAAATACCCATTCAACAAATATTTCAGAGAAATTTGATCATTGAAGATGTTGTCTGAAGAGCCAAATGAATAGGGACAATTTAATATATATATATATATATATTGATTCTAATTCAATTAGAGAGCTACGGACATAAACTAAATGTGTAATGTGAATTCGTAATGGTAAGACATGAAGTTGTGTCTGACTTGATTGGAATCAACATGGACGATGTTCTTATATCAGCCGATGCAAATTTAGTAATTGAAGGGAGAGTAAGATGTCTGGGATCTGACCGATTCGCATTCTGCTATGCACATGATTCTTTACAGTGATTCTATTTTCCTTTGTTCGTGATTCGGGATCAGACATAACATATTTAGGGACAGATCGCTACGATGGTAACGACTGCTGATGATGGTAGATTTCTGTCTGTTGTTGCTTTTAGATTGTATAGTGCAGTTACTTACTACGTTCGATAATGGTAGTGCCACTTGCAATACTCTCTCATTATGTATTTGAAAAAATTAAAGTGATAGCATCAAAAGAGTAGATATCGGCTCCAATGTGTGGTTACTTCAGATTATTATTATTATTTTTTATAGGGAGCAAACGAACAGGTGGGTCACCTGATGGTAAGTGATCACCGCCGTCCATAGACACTAGCAACACCAGGGGAGTAGCAAGTGCGTTGCCTGCCTTATAAATATGTGGGCCTCCGGCGTTCTCACTGACCGAACGAAACGCAACAGTGCAACAACTGTTACTTCACGTCGGTTTTCTGTGAGAGGGTAATACTACCCCGGGCGAGCCGACCTATTCATGCTGAAACCAGTAATAGCTTCAGCGTAGTTTTACCACCTACAATAACTGTAATAACCATAATCAAAAGTCTTGACACTAACGATAATGCTACCCCTGTATAATTAAAATCGCTACTTTATACTGTTACTCAATCCACTTGATGTCAAGGGGTTAGCGCAGACTTTAGCTATTTACACCCAATCGAAATACTAACTTTAATGTTATATGCGACTATACTAATATATCATACTCCTTGGTGAGGCGGATGCTCCACCATGAAGTTTTCATCTAAATTCATATTTCGAGACGGGGGTGACGTTTGTCACTTTTGACCGATGCGCACTTTTTTCATAAGAACGAATACATCTCCGCAATAACTAACATAAAAAATAATGCTTTGTTTTATTGTGAAACAATCATCGCATCTCTCGCCGCAAGACAACATACATATTATAAAATAACCCGCTTTGGTTCACTGTGAACCCCACACCGCATCTTTCGCCGCAAGATAACATATATATAAAAAAACCAGCTTTGGTTTATTGCGAACCCATCACCGCATCTATCGCCGCATGACAACGTAGGTGCAACGCCGCATGTACGTGAACGATCCAGTGCTCAACAACATCGAGGCACCAGGGGGCGATTCGGTAAGTGAAATAAGTGATTCTTACACCCCCTATCGTTCACACATTCATTGGTCCTTTCGAACCGGATTCATTGGTTCATTACGAGCCTAGGATTATTTCCACGCTTTTTTTCACCGCATCCCTCCTGGTGGGACCTATTTACATGGTCCCACCAGCCCCTCCACTCCTAATGATGTAATTAATAATTGACCATATTAGAATGTTGAACGTTTAAAGGATATTGAGCAATAAGGCAAATATAAAATATTTATTTGTTATAAACCTATTTAGTTTCAATGCATAGATAACAAATGAGACCAAATTAAGGACTTTTTCGATGAATGTCAAGATATAGACGAGACTACAAGAAAAAAAAAAGATTATTAGGAACAAATTGCCGTGCAATTATAAGTCCTTTAATACGACAGGTCGGTTTACCGCTCCAGCCAATAAACCCTTTAGATAGAATATTTCAATAGAACAACCGGTTGTCAGAAACAGATTGGCGATCACCGTTTTGCTTACGGAAATTGAATCTGTCAAACTAAAGAAGGCTCGTGGCAGTCACAAGGAAATGCTTTTAGACGACGGATCAATCGATGTAAAGCGAACGTTATTATTATTGATTTAGTAATAATTTCATAGAGATTTCTTTGGGGCTAATTAACCCCAATTCTGTGAGTAATTCAAAATACACTTATCGGGAATAGTAAACTGTTTTGGGTATAGTAAAGTAAATCTTAATAATAAACAAAGATACTGTGAATCATGGCGACAAATTTATTGGAAAAATCGCAATATTTAGTAGACCTATATTTGGAAAATTTATCGTTTCTCCCTTGTACTATTTGTCTTAACTAACCTATGATTTATATCAGAATTCATAAAGGGGATTGTAGCGACACACATACCTACGCCAAACGTGGTATGTGTGTACTACAACAATTCAGGCGGAAAAGCAGCGGCACTGCAAAAGCCCGAAATTAGTCGACTTAAGAACACGACTAGTAAAGACTTGCCGCCCAGGTGACGACAACATGTTACCATGGGTGCAATTATAATCTTACCGAAAAACCACGTACAATGTGTATTGTGTTGCGTTGCTTTTATTGTTAATTCTTAGTTTTTACTTTTGTTTATTTCTATGCTTGCATTTTCACCGACTATACCCCTTTGCACGTGTTCTGTTTTTGTATCTTTTAAATATGCCTGCTCATCTTCAATAAAAAATATTCGTAATCCACAAACGGAGTCAAATGTTTCATTTACATCCCCAACCTTTTGAAAGTAGCAAGTGGTATCCATTCTACCACTACTGCTAAAGGATTTTATCTTTAGTTTTTCTAAACTACGCTTCTAAACATCTTGAATAGCTAACTAAGGTCACGAACAGTTTCTCCAAATAACACTTTGAGTAAATTATGCAAATAAAATATAATTTCTATTAGTCCCATTTCACAATCATTATATTTTGTTATACTAAACTGCAAAACCTTATTGAACCTTGAACCTTTTGATGTTTTTATGTTAAACTTTTTAATGTAATGATGGAAGTTCTACGTTTAATTTGGATAAAGAACAGAATCTGGCGTTTTAGAATTTGTTTGACAGCGGACATTTGGTTATTGGTTTTTTTTGGACAAAATACAAAAAATAAAAGGAGGGTAATGCTGCATGCAAGTAATCGAAAATAAAACACATGGTAATAAATAGTCGGATAAATACAGACTATAAGAATTCATCGATTTCTTTTCACATGTCGAAATGTTTTATTTGTTCCTTTGTGATTTATATAACAACTTAAATGTTTATTATTTCGGTATGTTGAATAAAAGTTCTAACATATGTCCATATAGTTTTTACTGGAGCTTGTACGCGCGGGGTACACCCTCTCACAAATAAATTTCACAAGAGCGCCGGAGGCCCACATTAATTGTGAAACGTCCAATCATATTTCGTTTGCCCCCTATAATAAAAATAAGTAAATTTCGTATTTGCATAATCAATAAATCAGAAGAGCACTGTTGAGAAAAGAAATACATACCTTCATTCATAGACAGCTGCTCCCATATCGCAACTTTCGTACCGGCTGGATCACTCAACGCGACGTAAGCCAATTCGCCTCGAACTAAACGCAGATCGTGGTCTAGGGCCAAGATCCAAAATGTTACTGTAACAAAATACTTACTGTTAAAAAAAAGTGTGTGTGTATGTGTACTTATGTACACGCTTTAAAAGTTACACTTCTTTGGCGTAACAAGATAAGAATTTTTTCAAAAATTTTATCTTTCGTTATAGAAAAAACGACACTAACAATAGAAAAAAAGTATTTAATACATACATACTTTTTTTGAATAAAATGTTGGCTATAGCTAACTTCAGGGTGTCGATTTTTCGTGACGGTGTGCGCGCGCATCGTAAAAAATTTACTCTCATCATTTTTCCCTAACGTGCCAAAAGAAGTATAATTTCAAAAAAGAAACAGAATATCAACAATCTACGTTAATACCAAACATGGCCTCTAAATCTTCTATGTAAAGACATGAATCAGTCCTCTGCTAAAATCTTAGGTGTATTTACCATAAAGCATAAAAGGAAAACACAGAATTGCCGATCACAAAAGGTAATTTTGGTACGCATTAATTTCGGGTTCGCTCCATAAACATCTCTAAACCTTATTTTAGGATCACAGTACCATAAAACAGAACAGTAAAAGCAACGCAAAATTGAGTAAAAATTAATGGCAGAGAGGAAATACATAAAAACAGCGATATTCGATACAGGTTCCACCGTTATTGTTTTATGTATTGAAGGCGTTGCGATTCCTTTTCGTTAATAAAATAGATTGTACGGGAACGTAGCCCAACTATATGAATATAGTATTTAGGCATGTGAGGGTTCTATTGATCTTGCCGAAATCGGTATTGTCGTGTTAAACGCAATTTATTAATCGCCATACTTGAAAATTGTAAAAGTTCTATAGGGCTGGTGACCATTAAGTATATAAAAGTTTTCATATAGAAGAAATTGGAAAATAAAAAAAAATAAAACCCTGATACCTTCCCATATTTTGGTTGTTGAGTTATTATTCTGCAGAGGCAATAATTGTACCAAATCCAACTCCTGTTTATTCCCTCAACCAAATGAGTTTCTCTTTTAATTTTACGGTCCATAAAAGAAAAGATAGTAAAGTCGACGGACGTACTAACTCAATTTCATACGTATTACTGCTATATCCTTTATTTACATAACAATTATCATATTATTTTATATAATAGACTAGCTGTTTCCCGCAGCTCCGCATGTGTTTTTTTTATAATTGTAAATTACTTCTTATAAGATCAGCTATCTGTTAGTGACAGTTCCGTGAAAAATGGTTCAAACGTTTTGGAGATAGTATTTTGAGTGCACCAGACAGAACCTCTTTCACCTAATCTTAGGTTTTCATTAAACTACAAATATTTTAACCGATATAGAATTCCTAAGCAATTTTGAGAACTTTTTTAGTGTATTTTCAAAGTCCAAATTCCAATGCTAACGGAATAACAATGGGATTCCTTTGAAAATATCGATTATAAATGACGAAATTATGAGGTACAAAACATTAAAAAAAAATTACAACATAATTGAGAACCTCTTCGATTTTGAAGTCGGCTAATTATATATAATAATATAAAAATAATTACGTACATTTAATCGTTTTGATATTTGACAGAACTTACTTTCAGAGGTAATTGCAACATTACGAGAGACTGATAAATTTATATCCCATTACTTATTAAGGGTTCATTCATTGAAAGGCGCACCTTCCGAGGAAGGTTTCAAGGATTTGTTCAATGTAAACATTTCGATTAAATAACACGGTAACAGCCCCTAAATCGTGTAGCGACCCCCTCGGAACTTAGCCGACCGCGGCAACTTTCCCTTTATTGTACAACTTCTAAACCCGCGGTGTTACTTGTTGTAATTAATTACAAAACAGCGTCCATACATTTGCCTAAAACGATTGTTTCACGGTTATTCGGGTGTAAATCAACACATTAAATGTTACCGCCGAGTTATATTTAACTTCAGTAGCGTTCTGAACTCGCCCAATTAATTTGTATGTGACATTTTTTCGAGTCCAGTAAAATAATAGTTCGTATCAAAATTTCTTTAGCGTACTCCTTTCGAGCAATCAGTGAGTTATTTTGTCAAATGTTACACTTTTTAATAAACATATAATACTTTAAATACTAGCTTTGCCTCGCGGTTGCACCTTCGTTTAATTTTTCCATGCCTTGGTCCCTAAAACCTTTGAGTCGTGACACACGGCCCATCTATCTCCTACCTAAGCTCTATTACTGCAAAGGGTGGCATTCTGTGTAAGATTTTTCCTCGTCAAATGATGAATACCAAACACAACGAACACTGAACGTGTGTCATGTATTCCGGTAATAATAATCAAATAGAAAGATAGATCAGCAAAAGCTACTTACTGGTTTCACCAGGTCTGTAATAGTGTCTAGCCGGTCGCACGATTACGTCCCTGACAGGTACCGAGCAACCTGATGACGCTGTGACTCTTCGCTGTGCACTCGTCATCTCCGACGCAGCCGACTGTTGTATGCAAGGTGCAATGAGTCGCCGGCGAAGACGGTATCTTGAGCGGAATGATGCCATAACCTGAAACAAATTAATTTTATTCAGTAATGTCTAAACAGTATTGCATTCAGCAAGTTTTTTCTATGTTGACTGGACGTTTGACCAATGAGAAATTTATACATATAATAAAAATGAAGTGTCTGTATGTAATATCAAAATTACGACTTTTTACTGATTGAATATGAACGTATACACGATACTGATAACAAAAACACAATTTTTAAAACTTTTGTCTGTCTGTCTGTCTGTTTGTTCCGGGTAATCTCCGAAGCGGCGGGACAGATTTTGACAGAAACTTCACTGACAGATAGTTAAAATTATAGCGGGTGACATAGACTACTTTATTTTAGACTAGCTGTCATTCGTGGCTTCGTTTGTAGTACTATCTCCAAAACGATCGGATCTATTTTCATGGGACTTTCACTGACATATAGCTAACGTTATAAAAAGTAATTAAAACTATTTTATGTTGGACTAGCTTTTACCCATGGCTTCGTTTGCAGTACTATCTCCAAAAGGTTTGAACCATTTTTCACGGAACTTTCACTAACAAATAACTGCTCTTATAAGAAGTAAATTACAATTACAAAAAAACGCACGCGGAGCTGCGAGCAACAGCTAGTATTAAATAAAAACAAACAAATGACTGTGTTATGACCTAGTTTGTCGTAGAACACTTAAGTAAGATATCTAATTACTTGGAATAACTAAGTATTGTGGTAAAGACGTCTAGTATTTAGGGAGACTAATGTGGCTAAATCGTGTTTATTATGGACTCCCTTTCTTGTTTCGAGTTCTTAGATCGAAGCAGTCATTAATTTCAATCTAGACGATTTGTTGTCCAGGCCTGTTTTTTTATTATTTGCTATTTACGTGTATCGAGCGATATACTTAAATAGTTTTGGTACAATATTAAAGGTACAAATTAAACATTTATAAGGAACTTCCACTTGATTGTTCAATATTAAACTAAGAAATTAATTTGAATAGAAAAATTAATGATGTATTTATTTTTATTAGAATTATTTAGTGAGTGATAATAAAGAAAGATAATAATATCTTTAAAAATAATATTTGAAGCATTATAATAAAGTATACAGTACAATATACAATTACGGCAATACTGTAGTCCGGTGAAACTGTAGAGGCCTTGCCAGGTCAAAAGTGTAGGTCAGTTCAAAAAAAAAAAATACGGCAATAGAGCTGGCTGTCTTACTACCCACCATATATGTTACATACTAACCTATCTCTAATATAGCACTGGCAACAGACCTCAAAATGTAACATTAAAATTACTAATGGTCGTCCTCTACTCGAAGTTCGATCATAATTCGTTAACTGTTTAAGTTACAAAATTATTAAGGTTTTTTTTTTGCTAAAAACCGTGGAATATGAAGAATAGAGACTCATAAATAAAATCTAAATTTCACAAGGGCTAATAAACAAAACCAAAAAATGTGAAAATCCCTTCACAAATAGAGGAGAAAATGGTACTGAAAAGTTTTATCTGCAACAATTTATATGATGATTCTGAATTAAAATAGATAATATGTCCTCAAAAACACTGTTCCTATTAGTGAAAGATATTTTAAACTTGTTGTAAATCTACTACTACAGTGATTACCTTCTACAAACATACTCACAAGCATCACTTCTATATGATAGTAATGTTGTAATAATTAAATACACACTTCAAAAGTCGCAATCAAATGATTAATAATACTATTTATAATTTTTAATCAATCTATTTAATTCATTATCGTTGTATTTTAAGAAGAAAAAAAAAAACACCCGATATAAATAATGGACGTACTGCATTCCATTTACGTCCATTTATTCTGTAGAAGCCTTCGATACTGACAATAAAAGCACTTGGAGTATCTCCAAACGGAAAAGATGTTAAAGAAAATTCACAGAACGTTCGCCAAGCACTTAAACGAAGCAGACACTATTAAAAGGTAAGAGTTATTATTATCTTTCAAGTGGGGACACGGGGAAATTTTATTTTCTTTCAATTGGTTTAAGAAAGGATGACCTGAACGTTACTTATTCTAACTATGATTGGAAACTAATGACCTTATTGATTTTAATGACCATTTTTAACAAAGATAAAGCCACTAAAAATATTGTAGACTTTTTATTCCTTAAATTTTCCACTAGAACATGAAAAATACATACATCAAAAATTTGAAGAAAAAACTTCGTACTCTTTTTAAAGATATCAAATACAGTAAAGACATATTATTTTTTAGTATGCTGACAATACATATTAGTCTGAGGTGAAAGAGTTATTTTATTGCAAACTATACATAATATGTATTTATGTTTATAAATATTCGTCTTGTAAATAATAAAAAATAAATCGAAAGATGTATCTCTACACTTATGCAGCTGATGTAATAGAATGAATCTAAAAATAAAATGTATCCAATCTCTAATAATTGAAACGCTTTGAGAAAAGGACATGTATCAACGTTCAACTTTTTTTTAATTATGTGCAATTCAAACGCGGAACAAATGAATAATACAATATTCATGCAAACGATACAAGCTAACGATACACCACGCTGGTTATAACGCCCTTTCTTACGACTTCATAATACGCAGGTGTACAAAACAATCGCCTCTACTATTTTAGACCGCAACGTCATTCGTAGGTGGTAGTACTACGCTGAAGCTATTACTGGTTTCAGCATGAATGGGTCAGCTCGCCCGGGGTAGTACCACCCTCTCATAGAAAACCGACGTGACGTAACAGTGGTTGCACTGTTGCGTTTCGTTCGGTCAGTGAGAGTGCCGGAGGCACACATATTTAAAAGGCCGGCAACGCACTTGCGACTCCCCTGGTGTTGCTAGTATCTGTGGACGGAGGTGATCACTTACCATCA
This sequence comes from Antheraea assamensis, assembly GCA_035772565.1. Classification (NCBI taxonomy): domain Eukaryota; kingdom Metazoa; phylum Arthropoda; class Insecta; order Lepidoptera; family Saturniidae; genus Antheraea; species Antheraea assamensis. Next base: position 208,046 of record JAQQSE010000251.1, read on the forward strand.
GGTGACCCACCTGTTCGTTTGCCCCCTATAACATAAAAAAAAGATGTGATTGTGGTCATACGCTAAAATCTATAAAATATAAAAAAAAAAACAAAATAAAATTATTTTCCTCTGTTTATTATGTCTTTCGTTTTTTTACTCATAAATGTGTGCTGACGAATACATAATATTAGTACACCTGTATACGAACTAGTTGTTACAGATTTACAACGAATGAAACATCGATCGTGGGAACGAAAAATAATAGGGTTTTTAAAAATAATCTGTCTCAAATCTTTCGACTCTTTTGTATAATGACGTTAGCCTTCTAGAGACTTCCACGCTCCTTTTGTAAGTTATAACGCGCGCCACAGTGTATCCGAGATGAATTCTACTCTGGACATCGGAACGAATGCGAAGAGAAATAAAAGGAGCAAGTCTAAAAGCGCGGACTGTGACCACATCATTATAAGGCTTAAGCGCCACCACAGTGTAATTGAACGATAGTAAGTCTGTTCAATGTTTTCTTCACAAACATAAGTAAATTTCTTTCGACATTTGATTAACCTACGGGCATTATCTTAAAATATATAAATCTCCTGTCACGATGTTTGTCCGCGATGGATTCCTAAACTGCTTAACCGATTTTAAATTAAATGGGCACACCGTGAGCAGTCTGGTCCAACTTGAGAGGTAGGATAGCTTAGATCTTTAATTATAGTCGCAATTTTATTTGATTGCAAATTATTTGTTTATTAACAAAAAGTCATGATTATCGATGTTAGTTCGATAAGATTGTAACAGATGGCGGTATAAGGTAATTCCTTAACTGGATCGACGTCCGTGGAAAGCCGGACCGGGTAGCTAGTTTTATTATATGATTTTAACCTCAGGTTTCTATTAAAATAGTTTCTGTTTTACTCGTAGATAGTAAAAAGAATAATATTCCATTTAAACCTTTCACTTAAACGTTTATTAGACGCTGGAACAGAGTAGTATACATTTAGAATAAATTGCTGTGAAACATGCACAAATGACAATGTATAATATTCTATAATCGGGCCACATATGAAACCGAGGTCACAAACAGTATTGTGACTAGTTATATGGGTGAAACAATTTCACCGAACATCTGAACTGAACTCACTGGAGTGTTAAGAGATACGTAACCGGGACATGGGGTTCCAACTATACGCTTTATCATACTATATGCACGGTGTATTTTATATTGTTATAAAGGATATGTCATGGATTCTTTAATGTAATTATAATTTTTTATTGGTTACAGTTTCACTACTGTATGTCTAATTGTTGAACGTAGAAAAAGATTCGGATTTTTTTATTGTATTTAACCATTGCTGTCATATACATGTATCAACAAAATAAACACGCCTTAACAGGAATCAAGGGGTCGAGTACTACGCATTAAAAACCCCTTATATTAATTTAAAAATGAAGTGTCTATTGTTTGTCTAAGTCAATCTCCGAAGCAGCTAAAGCGAATTTTACGAAAATTTCACTCGCAGATAGAATATACTTCACAGCCTATATTCGCTATACATCTCTATTATTTTTCTAAAACCCAAGCAGTAAATATACAATGTAATAGAGGTAACATAAAATCGATTGAAAACAATTTAGGAGCTAATAAGCCATCATTACAATAAATAAATGGAATGTCAACAATTTATCCATATATTACCCATGAATCAGTAAAACTATTTTCAAGAGAACTAAACCGCGGACATCTACTAGTTTTTAATAAACTTCCTACACTAATATAGTCTATAGCTATCATTCAACAAATTCTTTGATTTCTCGTGTATTTGTATTTTTTTAAGGTTGTAATATAATTCTGTTTCTAACTGTCCTTTTTATGAAATTAATATATTTACTAACATTTGTTTAATGTAATTATGAATTTATTTCCTATAAAATAACATACGAACAGATTACTGCAATACATAAATATAATGTTCTCTGTGACTATCAGAAAAAAAACCAGTTTTTGTCTTTTTCTTCGTGTATATATTTATTTTAATAGTGAAAATTTGTAGTAATAACTTTATTTTGTACTATATATTTATTTCCTAACTTCGTTTTATATACTATTAAAAAAACCTGTAAATTCGTTAAAAGGTTAAATAACTATCGAAAATTTTAATCGATATACGAGAGTTATTATTACAAGAGAATTTATTGAATAAAACGTAAAGTGGCGAGGTGAATTTCATTAAATGACCTTATAGATACTGCGACATACTCAAGCTAAATGAGACGAAAGCACTTAAAATATGCTATTTTAGCATTTGAAAAATTGTCCATACATTATTTTAATCCGGAAAAGAATTATCAGCCTTTCTGCGATTGTCATTTGTCACTTAATAGAATGACGTCGACATTTTCAAATGGTAGGGTTATCCGAAAAGGATTTCATTGTCTTCATTTAACGGGTACAGATTAAGCAAATCTTTTGTATCGATTTAAATAATTGCGTAGATCTGTCAAACTCACAATGATATCTTGATGGACAATTATCTTTCTAATGACGGCCCAGTGTCGAATTTCGTCAATATTATTTTGTTTCTTTTTTTGGGTAAAGAATGTACATCTGTAATGATAGCATATAATATTTTTGAATTTCGTTTTGTTATTTAAGATACGAGCGCGTATAAATACGTCATTATACGTGAACCCCTAGACTGTAGAACACTATCCGTGTTATTACAAAAAAGTTACATACGCGTCGAACACTTGTTTCAAAAAAGTTTGATCGGACAAACTAGTGTTTTACCTTTGTTTAGAAATAGACACTATTTAAATTTAATCATTATAGTTATACGTTAGCATGTCTAAGAACACAGTTCTTATTTTATTGTTGTGATTTATTTTATTTCTATTTCCCAGCAAAAGACGTTTCGTATTAAATTATGGATTTCGTGTGTATAATTAATTTGGAAGATGTAGATAAATTAGATAATTTTGAAAATTCACAAGTAAATGACAACTACTACAATATGACAATATTGTCATTTCACAATGTATTTATTCTGAGATTATACTGTTGTTCCACTTTACGCAATTTGGGGTATTATTTTAAACTTATATATTGCTTATTTTAATAATTATATCATTTTCTTTAAACCAAATGTCACAATAATTATAACCAATTTCACTTAAAATAAATAAATATTCTTAATGAAGGTCTAAACAAAAATATTATATATAAATCATATGGTTTTTGAATGATGAGATTGAATTGAATGAATACTATTCAGAGTTGCTTGTATTCAAAACAAAAAACCAGACATTTAACTAGAGACCGCTTAGACAATCTTTTGTAACAAAGTATTTTAAACACGTGCTTAAAATTTTAGACACTGTTTAGTAAAACTCGTGTTAAACGCGTGTTCATTTTTGTTTTTGTATTAAGACCGCATATGCTTAAGTTCCATGCAAACGAATGTATACCTCATGAGACAGAGACTCAGTCAACAGACTGTCCCTTGTTCAAAGAAACTATACAAAAAAACTAGATAATAAATACATTGTTCAATAAAATGACAGAAGTCTTTTTTTTCATATTATAGGGGCAAAACGAACAGGTGGATCACCTGATGGTAAGTGATCACCGCCGTCCATAGACACTAGCAACACCAGGGGAGTCGCAAGTGCGTTGCCGGCCTTTTAAATATGTGGGCCTCCGGCGCTCTCACTGACCGAACGAAAAGCAACAGTGCAAGCACTGTTACTTCACGTCGGTTTTCTGTGAGAGGGTGGTACTACCCCGCGCGTCGGGCGAGCCGACCCATTCATTCATGCTGAAACCAGTAATAGTTTCAGCGTAGCTCTACCACCTACAAAGTCTACCTTTGTGCGAGCATCACTCAAAAACTACGCTATAGATTTTGACCAAATGTTTTTAATTTTACTTCTTAGATATTATATAAAAAAGAAAAAAAAATTAACATGATAACTTAATTTAATATAACGTTTTAAGAAACTATACTGTGTGTGTTTTCTTGCCGTGACGAAGTGGGGTAAACGGTGTGGTGTTTATCTTTTCTCCTCGATACACAAAATATGTTGTTAAGATAATAAACAATGTAGACGATGTCACATGTATCAACTAGTTATTAATAAAACGGAATGCAGTATTGTTTCATGCTCTCGTCTCTCGGCTTTATGTTCAAGCTACGTACATTTTCGCAAATTAGACGCTTTACGGCCTCATTAGGCGGTCTCAGTGAATGAATTGCTTCGTTTTGCGCACTGTATTATTACTCGCTTCATATTTTATACAACTGCATTAACAATTAAGTCATGGTTATGTTTACAATTTAAACCAGTTCGAGTTACTTTATATTTAGATTATGAAGAGGGAAATCAAAACAAATAAATAAATAATTACTCATAATTGTCTGAAAGTAAATAAATTAAATGCTGAAGAAATAAAAAAAAAATCGAAATTGAAGTTACAATGCCATTTAAATCAATTTATATGTAAAACTGTTTGGTATTTCACAAGAAACAATTTATCAATATCTCTAATTTTAACAATTGAGTGAAGGTACGTGTTCGAATGTAGTGAAAAGTGTAGCTGGTTCTATTTTTTTATTTAATCGATAATACTAAAGCTCGTCGATAGCTTCGAAAGGAAAAAAAATAAAAAGAATATGGGTTGATAAAGATAGAACGAAAAAGATACTGAACTGTTTTAATATAGAGTAGTCAGCTAGTGGTTGAAATTCGAGCATACGTTTTGTTCGGGCATAAATTCGTTGGGAGGTAGTCTAAATTATTTTTCAAATATTATATATATAAATATATGTCCAAATCGGAGATGACCGGTCACTTGCCCGTCACGCGTTCTTACACTCAGACTCGCTCTTTGCACTATACGTATAGCGGCGCGGCACGATAACCAGTGCTTCTATATTTGTGTTGTGTATAATTTCGAAGCTGGTGCTTTGTTAACATGATGGCGGCGGTAATGAGTCTTTATCCTAATTACGGAAGAAAATTTTTTAGGCATTCATTTTTTAGGTTATCTACTTCCAGCAAATTTAAAATATGTAGTCCACTACCTAAAATATATACCCTGGTCTGTGTGAATGTGATGGTTGTCATCCCACATTTTTTTGAAGTGAAAAAAAAAAACATTTTTAATTTTGAATGTTAAATAAAGCTCGTACAAATCTACTAAAAAATAAACGAACAAATAGGTAAAAATCGTAGGAGGAAGATGTACTTGACTATTCTGTCTCTGCTTATATAATTATCAATTATATAGAATAATCATTCCTGTGCGCTTCAGAAAGTTTTGAAAAATAAGACAGTTAGTTTTATAGCGTCGTCCCACTTCAGGCAGAAAACTTTACTAATAATGAAGCAAAATTAAAGATTTTTGCTATTTATTGTTTTTCGTGTACAACGCTACGAGAATCTTTTCACCTCTGAGCAATTAAAAAGGTATCCACTGAAGGAAGGCACCTTAGCCGGGATCAATTAAAACTTTAGCAGTGGAAGATTGAATTTCTTGGCAGCAGCGTTGTTTCGGTGTATCGAATTTTTGTAAAGTCAAAAGGTAATTAATTAGTTTAACAAAATACTTTTACTTGAATAATTTCTATTTAATCTTCTTATTAATGATCTATTTTTTTTTAATTTCAGTAAGTCTATTTTTTTAATTTTGAATTAATAATTCTGTATACGATACAGTGCCGCCGAATATCGAATTCTATACTATTCGACCAATCACCATGAAAAAAAATGTTATGACTATATATTTGGTCACTGATAATATTTATACAATATCCAGTTTAATATAAATCAGCTATTTGTTACTATAAACAGTAAGTAGGGTAACATAATAAATGCGTGCTCTAAACATTATTTGTACTAAAAAAAAAAATATGAGTTAAAAATATTTACAGGTTAAATAATTATATAGTCTGATTCCAATCATCACAAGGTTATTTTATTCCCAATGAATTATTATGATCTGGAATGGCCTTGTCCTCCGAAAATGGCTATGAAGGTTTTACTGCGTTAAATAGCCTACTCCTTTCCATTAAATACTTGTAAGCAAATCTAGATTTCGCGAAATGTTTTTTTTTTCATATTTATAATATGTATTTTAACACCTGGACACAAAAACATATCTGAAAACCCTCCAGTGTGAAAATCAATTTCGCCAAAATTATATTAAGCTTAGTCTCATGTAAAACTTTGTTTAGGATACGGATAAGGATGGAGATAGCTTTAAATGCCTCAAGATAATTTCGTCACGATATCTCCGAACTACCAACGTAGGTCCACCGAATATCGATTTAATTTTTAATACAAAGTTGGAAAAAAAACGAGCAAAACGAGTAAGCGACTCTTTTGTGGAATTACACCGCGCTGTTCTAAATTAAAAAAAACTGACAACTACTAAGACCTTATTCAAGAACCTTTCTCTGTTTATGTGATAAGTTGGACTTACGCTTAAATTTCTTCTGCGAGAATCTTGATGCCATGTTAGATAAACTATATCGAAAGCTTTCATCAAGGTATATTGCAAATAAAATAAAACACTGCAATAGAAAATGGTCTATAGTCATAATAATAATAATGGTGTATAAGTCTATAATCAGACCAGTCGTGTTATATGGATCCGAGTGCTGGGCTACGAAAGAGATGGATGAGAAAAGATTACAAGTGGCAGAAATGCGAATGTTAAGATGGATGTGTGGTGTAACTAGAATGGATAAGATTAACAATTAGTATATCAGAGGAAGTTTGAAAATAGCACCAGTGACAGAGAAGTTTAGGAGTAATAGGTTCGCATGGTACGGGCATATTATGAGAAGAGATGAAAGTCATGTAACAAGAAAAGTTTTGAGTTTGAAAGTGGACGGATATAGAGGTATAGAGGAAGACCGAAAAAGGTGTGGATGGATAGTGTGGAAAATGATATGTGTATAAAAGGTGTGAATACTGACATGACTTTTGATAGGGGAGAGTGGAAAAGGAAAACATGTTGTGCCGACCCTACTTAGGTGGGATAAGAGTGAGGTGATAATGAATAGAAAATGGTCAGAAAGAAAGCTTGCTCACTTTTCTTGGTTGGTTTATCAATAAACTCTACATTATTTTATTTAATGGAGTTACTGATAATTCCTACGTTTTACTTTTGAACTTGAAGTGTTTCATGATAATTTGTAGCGTTTGTTTTAGAAAAATAAAAATAACTTTACAATAAACCACATGTACTAATTATTTATTTTCGTTGCATATAATAGAATCACACATACAAAATTATATGAGGTTGCTTTAATTTCTAGAATACCTTTAATATATTTCTTTCTTTTGTAAATTGAACACTGTATCTTATAAAGTATTTCTCTACATCCGGTAAAGTTCAGTGAGGGGAATCGCTAAAGAAAAATCTAGGAAATACTTCTAGAAAAGTCAATTTTCAGTGTAACTGTATCGTGGTGGATTAATCGGGCGATTTATCAACGCGTCCGATGTCCGGAACTTGATGCCGCTACTCGGTTTGTTTAACAGATAAAACTGCGGCGACTGTATCCGCATTGCTGTAGCAAGTGCGGCTTATGCGCGACGAATCTACAAGACACATATGGTGTGTCGCGAATAACATTTATCGAGAGTGTTACAGGGATAATAAAATTATATTTTAAAATATGCACTGGAAATAAATAAAGAAATTTACATAAAAATCTCACACATTTCGTATTGATTCAAAATTGTTTTAGTATATGAACGGATTTGAAAATTTCTTAACAACATTTGTTCTATTTAGGATTTTCTTTCAAACATTCGTACAAAATTTTACACTCGACTTGTATTTAATAAATAATATCACTAACACCAATATTTAAAATATAATATTCGTGTAACCTATTTAATACTTCAAACGGTTTAGGATGAGACTTATATAATATTAACTTATTACTTAGCTCAGTAATATGTGGCTTAATCAAATAAGTTTTTAAGGCTAATCTTATTTATATGAAATTTCGTAAGAGGTTGGGTTGATATTCCGAAAAGGGTAACATAACGACGTTGGTTCGAATCCTTGCGCCTGAGATGGAGCTTTTGGTAAAGGAAAACGTTGTGCCGAAGCCCATAGCATGGTAGTTGGGTTATTTCTAAAGCCCACTTGGCTAGTTACCACATCAAGTTGAGAATCTGTCGCCAGTCACCTATGTATTCCTGATGTATTCCTTCAACCGCACTTGAGAGTCAGTCCCCTGTCTAGGTTTCCTCAGACTACATCGTTATTTAACATCAGATGAGATTGTGGTCAAACGCTAAAACCTTTGATGTATAAAAAAAAATACTGAATTATTTTTTTACTTCAATAATATAATAAATAAAATATTTTGTAAAATAGATTGAGTATTACAATACTTTCTACTTGTAGTTGGAATATTTAGAAGTCTGCTTTTAGTGAAAAAATATTATATAGTAGGCAAAATATAAAATATAAAAATAATGTATGGTTTTATGAAACCACAATGCGAGTGAAACTTTTTTTGGACCGTAGGTGTTTAGCTGAAAATTTTCGTAAAATTATTTGATTTTGGGTATTAAAATTAGTGTTTTTCAGAGTTAGTAGAGTATGGATTCCATCATAAATATAATCGATTTCGACGATAGATACATTTTAAGAACTAAGCACACCATTTATTTAAATCATTTTGCACTGAGATATGGGTGCCGCCATATTGGCCTTCGCTGCTCTGCCGAGCACCTTTCCATTTACCTCTACTCCGCGACTGGCTATAATACGACATGCGATAGATGGACGAAAAAATTCAAGGCGATATAAAAATAAATCATTTTAATTAACCCATATAATTTGTCTATCTTAAGTAAAACTAGCATTACAAAATTAATATTATGAATCATAGCAAAGGAAATATTGCCTCGGCATCTTAAAATATTCAAACTATCTATCAGGTGCCTTGTTATTAATCGAAAGTTTAATATTGTTTAACAAAGCTACACAACCGTCTATTCATAAGAACAAAGGAAATATGTCAGTATGAAAATAATAAAGTCATTGTTTTTGCCTTTTCAGACAGTCAAGAACTCTTAGAGAATACGAAATTATACGTTTGAAGACCGCACTCGAAGCCGCAACAAAAAAAAATGAACTATCCACATTGAAACGAGCGAGCGGCTGCCAGCTAACCAAAGAGGGTTCTGGTTAAAGTTTTTATTTCATAAAAAAAATAGAATAGGCAAAATGGTTGCAATAACGAGAACTCTGTATATTAGCTTTGCGTGAATACTACCTACATACGCTGTAGTTATACAGTAGAAATATATTAAAAGAAATACAAGTTTCACGTTGTAAAACAAAAACAAATTGGATTTTGTTAACGATACGCTGGATTTCATTTGAAATATTGAAAATTATTATGGCAGCTTCGGACTAAATTTTATAATAAATTTCTTTCTATAAATTCATAATACCTATGTAACAAACAGAATTATTAATAACGTGAAATATAAATCCGACAGCGAAAATACAGATATTGTTTTTATTTTCTATATTATTAAACGAAATGTTCGGGTGAGTATTGGTTAGAAAAAGAGAATTTTTGTGCCTCTCGTTTTTTTAATTCTCAGACGTATTTAAATATTATATATGCTACGTAACACTCCTAACTAAGACCAATTGTAAAGACGCTTAGTATGTTCGAATTAATCGAACTGTTTAGGCTATATTAGTATGTCAAAAAATATACATACATACAAATATTCAACCAAAAAGCAGAGCCACTTGCGCAGTCAGGTGCAAATGGATTCGTTTTCGTTTTTTTTTTTTTAATTATTAGAACATTTCCACAATTAAGATTAATCTAAAAACAATTCGTGGGTCATCTATACAATCATTTAGCCTACAAAGCATGTCTAAAAATATTCACAACAAGCACAAAATACGCATAACCTATCGTTGTAACTATTTGAATTATTTACTAAAGGTAACAGAGTATTGGACAAGGACACTATATTTGCCTTGTAAATTGAATGAGTAATCATTATATATGTTTTAAGAGAGAGTTACCTTTAAAATAATTTACTCACCATTTGTGAATATTTTTGATTCAGATATAGATTAATAAAATATGTAAACTAAAATTTTTGTCGAGATGAAAATCCGTCCGTCCATCCATTATACATGATGATGTTACTAAGTACAGTGAAACGTAATTCTTCGTGTTTACCGCTTCTTTATCGATAATGAATACATATAATAAGTTTAGCTAAATTCCTGTCTATCTCATATTTGGAAAAACTGATAAAAAACAGCTTTTCTATACGAAATACTATAAAGTTATGATGAGAAAACATATCTCAGGTAAATAAAGCGCTTATATGTATTTAAAATTTTGTAAATATATACATAAATAAAATGTCTGTATTACAAGGAGATTATTTACATATATATATATATATATATATTGTAAAAATAAAAATAAATAAAATATAACATTTTATTTGAAAAAAAAAATACATTTTTCATTCATACAATAAAGGATGGCTCAAATTACTCATATCCAGTGTATTCATAAAAAATAAAATGATAAATGACTTTTGTTTTTGAGGTTGTTGTAAAAAATAGATATTACGTTTAATATAAAGATTTGTATGTTTTGCTTGTGATACGAATTAAAGATTATTACTTCAGACTCCATTGTCTTATCACTAATCCCACATATATTTATTGCCCTAAACTATCCTAGTTATCTATTTATTATAACGGATAATAGTAGCAGAATATAAGAAGAAATGTGTATGGGCTTGACAACCAATCTAACCACCAAACATGAAATAAATGCATGACATAAATACGAGTAGAATATCTTTTTAAATAAGCAAGACATTCAATTTGGTTATACACACGACTAAATTCCTAGTACAGTATGTCAAAATCGGTAGCGTCTCAGTGCATGTACAACGATGTGCATCGCAGCGAGCCGCTGTTAGTACATTTGGAGTAGAAACATATCTTTCTCTCGGCATTAAATATAAATATAGCATTTTGTGCAGTGAAATATTGCAAAACCTATATTACAAAATTAATATTAAAAAAATATTTTTATTTAAAAGCAAACATTTATACAAATGCGCTACAAAGTTTAATCGGTAAATTTATTTCAAGGTCTACGGCGGCCATTTTGAAATTCGCCATCTTATTTTTATTTCAATTTCGTGTATTATCGTCATCAGGAACTGGTTCTAATTCAACTTGTATGAGTTGACGTAAACAAACTAGCAAATATTGCAAGTTAAAGAAAAGTTTGTGAATAAAAAAATAAGGATATGTTATGCCGACCCTACGTAGGTAGGATAAGAGCAAGAACATGATGAGTAGTTGACTGGCAGTAGTTGAATAGAACCTATATTTTTTTTAGAGTTGCTATAAGTTACCAATTAACACAAACTCAACTGTCAATAGACATAGTGGGGGAGAGAGACTTCTATAACCGCCTTACCAATCTATAACTGATATGCATATATTAGTGGAATATTTATCGGGAAAAATGTAATTGTTCCTTCAAAACTAGTTCAGAAACGAACTTCTATCGTCTATTATTGATTTTGTTAACGTTATATTTCCCAATAGCACAGGTAAAATGTTTTTATCTGATATCCTTAAACGGCACACAAGTACGACTGACACGAGTGTACAACAGTGTCTTTAGGCACACTAGATTAGCAAAGTAGCAGCACATACGTAAATGTCAAGTAACTCAAGACGATGCGCTATTTCGTCATTTTTTTTAAACTTTATAGGTTAGCGGTTGACCACAATCTCATCTGATGTTAAATGATGATGCGGGGTGTAAGATGGTAGTCACGCTAAACCTAGAGGGAGACTGGCGCTCAAGTGCAGCTGCCGGAACACATCAACAGGTGCTTGGCGATAAATTTTCAACTTGAGGGTAGTGGCTAGCCAGACGGACTTAGAAAAAGCCCTACCATCATGCTATGGTTTCATCGCAATGTTTTCCTTCACCGAAAGCTCCGACTCAGTTGCTAGTATTCGGACGTACGTTCTTCGACGCTGTGTCCGAACTCATCACCAACTGAACCATCATCACTTCAGTCATGTATATTATTAAAGGTCATTAATTATTTAAGTCTATGTAAACAATTTCGCTTTGACAAAATAAAAAATAATAATATGACCTAAATCTTCTTTTATACAAACCAACAGTACATTTCAACGCTAAAGAATTCACTAACAAATCGAAACGTAGTAAATAAAATTCTACAGAAAGGATCCAATTTTCCAGAGCGCGAACCGATTTGACTTCACTCGAAACGCGAGTAAGATTTCGATGTTGTAGTGAACAGCAATTCTCACTTGAAATACATAACGCCATCTTTCAAATTGTCGAGTCGCCACACAAACACCGCCTTTTTAAAGAATAATTTTGTTTTGCCAATAATTGCTTTTAGTTTGTATTCCATTTTTCTTCATTACTATTGTCGTTACAATTTATTGTAGTTTTTCTATTAGATGTTCTTTTTGGGATCCTACTTGTCTATAAATTTATCCATTGTTAAAATAATAGCTCTATGGACTTGACGTAAAAGCAAAAGCTTCTAATATTTTTTTTTTTTATCCAAATAAAAATAATAAAAAGTCATGCTGAGTAAATGTTAACTTTTACAACAACTTGAGAATAACTTATGTCTATTTATTTTAAAAGGATTATTAGCAGGAACGAAATAAGTTACGATAAGGAATTTTAAGAATTAGAATTATTAATTAAAAATTACTTCAGTTGAAAATTGAAAAGTAAAATACTTATTTGTATCGCATCCTCTTTTTTTTAATTCACAGATATCATACTTAAATATTTCGCCACGGAGTATATACCTACTAAAGAAATTGTCATACTCATTCACATATATTTGAAAAACACTTAATATAAAATGTTATTACGAGTTCCAGAAAATTCGTTCGACACGTTAAACGTAAATGATGATATAATAACGCAATATAATTTCTATTTATTACATATTTTCAATAAAACTCTACGTCTGAAGTACGTATATTTCAATTTAAAATGTAATGGTAATACGGATTAAATTCCATTAAAAATTCAGCCCGTAGCAAAAATGTTGTATGAACGGCACATTTTAAATTGACTATTTAGTATTCCCAGAAGGACGATAAGCGATATAAAAATTTCCATAAACACAAAGCAACAACACACAACATAATAATATTATGTACGAGAGACAAGAATATTTTGCATAGAAATCTGAGAGAGAATAGCTTTGTTCGGACGCGCAAACAAGCAAAGTTTGTATTCAAAGGTATCCATTCGTGAACACTGCGACTGATTCAAACGAATGAAATTGTAAATATATATATTATGCGTATACTTTTTTGTATGAACTCTCTTATTCAAACTTCACGTATTAAAATACATGGAGTAGTAAGAAAAATGTTACAATTGTTGGTAAGATTGCTACAATTATCGACAAATCCCCCCCTTTAATCATTTGCAGGTTTACGGAACGGCTTGATAGCGACGACAACCGATGGATAGTTTTTAACACCGTATTTAACAATACACTACGCTAGTTATGACGCCTTTTCCCAAGGCTTCGAAATACACAAGCACGCACAAAAAGGTACTAACACAGGTACAAACATACGATGCTCGGATTAGAGCAAATATTACTCCTCATAAGAAATAGTATATAATGTATTCTATCTCATTCTCTCGCATGTTAAACCCTATAGATTTATGTGTTTGTCTCTTTTTAATGTTAAAAGAATTATTTTCACTTAAAGAACACGTTTCTATGAGAAGGACTGTGTTTAGAATTAAGTTACAAAAAATCAGAAACCACAATTATCTTAAGAAGTCTTTTATATGTTAATGCGGACCGTTTCCCCTTGATGTTTGAAGTCAATCAACTCGGAGTGATGTAGACGCGATTACGATGCAAATTTATAGGTGATATCTGTACCCGCGACTTCGTTTGCCGTGTTATTTACAGCTACTATTATTTGTTGTAGATAATAAATAATGAATTAAGTAAAGCAGTTATTGTGTGAATATTCTGAGTGTTTATATATCTACAATAGACCCATTTTCATGGTGATTCGTAGATCGGTATAAAGGTACATTCATTTTAGTATCATCTAGTGGCGTATTTGAGTAAAATGGATAACACAGTTCTCGACAATATTTTTAACCGTTCTGTATATAACCGTAAGTTCAGGTTTGTTAGTCATGAGGCTAAAACAAAGTTAAAGTGTTATTATAGAAATCTTGTCACCTATATAAGTCCTTAAGTTGTTTCAATATTTTGAATATAATGTAATACGCATTTTTACCTAAAATTGTGTTCGCGTATCTATATTAAGGGAGGATCAAAACTTTGGTGAAGACTGTATAAAAAAGCCTTTTACGTGAAAAATACTAAGATGCGACAAATTTCATGAAGACGGGTCAAACGATGTTCGAATTTATCCACTCAGATGTATTATAAGCGGAGAAATTCGTGCGCGACCATCCTGGGATGCGACTGACGTAACTGGGGTAATGTAGCACGTCGTTTCGCCTTCCCCACAACATAACCAGCCCCCCGTTAACATCTAGAGTACCTCATCCTCGCCAACGTCTCGCACCGCGTAGGACGGTCGCGCACGAAGACGTTGAACTATAATGTTTTTAATATTTCCTCGTTCGTCTATAAATTTGAAGTTCAAATGAATTACATAATAAAAGTTACGGTGTATTGTTACTAGAAGTATCTAACAAATACAATATAAATGTGTAAAAAAAATGTACGTTACAAAGATTAACACGATTAAATTTATTGCCGGTTCTTCTCGATGACTGGATTGTTTGTTTTTCTTTTTCGAACTGTCTACACTGTTGACCTGGCAAGGCCTCTACAGTTTCACCGGACTACTGTGGCTGGATTGTTTTCCGAACCGATGGTAGTTATGACGTTCATAAGCGCCTTCTCAGAGCTTAAGCTTAATAAAATATTTTTAATTTTCATTACTTGTAATGAGATTGTATTGTTTGTTCATAGCATGTGGAACTACTGAACCTAATCTAAATATTGGTACACTAATAGAGTTAGCTACATAATTGCTAAGTGATTGTGTTTATACTTAATAATCTTTATACTATTCATTAATATGAATGAAGTCGGCTGCGATTACTAGTGTAAAATATTCTTAATACACCAACATAAATATAGTCGATTATTTTTAATATAAAGCAGTTGTTTGTAAAAATAGGGATACAACTTGCATTAAATATAATACCTCGCTGCGACGGCCGAGAAATAACGCTGCCGAGTTAACGAGACTCGCTAACAAGAATGCCTTCCTTTTACAGGGTGGATGATCTAATTTTTCCATTTCATCTGATGAGACGGCGCAGATGACACCGCCGGTGCACGGTTCGTTAAAGCGACGCTGCATAGGGCCAATCAGACCTTCTTTGAGTATAAAATTAGCAATCACTTTGAGCTATTAACACCGTCTGCTGGAAATTGTCATGGCAAAACGAAGTTTGATGCTAATTCGATATCATTAGAGAACGGAATGTCCTTTGTAAATGGGCATTTGTTTACAATTTTATGATAAAAAAAAAAAAACAATTTTATCCTTGACCACGATCGCATAAGATCTTGTTAGTGGAAAATATTTTCATGTAATCATAGAAATGATAATATAAAAAACAGTAGAATAATAATAATAATGCATTATTTCTTTACTATGGCTAGCATAATAACATAACTCATCGTCTTTTCTAGTGTAAAAGGTATTGGTAAAAGCGATTTATAACTGTTTGGTTTATAATTTACCATTTCTTTAATACACGTCTCGTATATTTGAGCAAATTCTTCAGACTGTAGAAGCTGTCTATAACTATTACTATGGTATATGTACATGGGTATACATGCTACCTGCAATATTAAATACTCTTTCAAACATTTATGTCGAAGAAGTTCATAAAAGTGAAGTAAGGGACGTCGTAGGAGTTGCAAGGGAAACTGAAATATTAAATCCTTCTTGATCTACTTTGGCCTTGATTATTTTTTATGTTATAGACGGGAACACCTCTCCAAAGTTAAATTATAAGAGCGATTTAGGAGAGTTCTCACAAAATACGTTATTTAAAAAAAAACAAAGATATAATTAATTAAATAACTGTAATACATAAGTAATGTACTGAAAATAAACACACGTAACGCAAACAAATCAGCAATGTTTACCGATACGTCTCCTCGCTATCTCCATTCACGATTCATTAGCTCCGGTACCGAGATCTTTGAGGGTACCAATAATTGCCGTGAACTATTCACTTCAGTTTAGCTATTCCGTTCAATGACTTCCTTTGAAATAATTATTTCCTCTGCAATTATCATAGTTAATAAATTGCAGACGAAATAAAGCGTTTTCAGATGTGATTGAACAGTCGAATCATTAAATTGTATTAGTATACCATACAATTTAAATAATGCCTTGTATTCATTTTTTTTTTTCTACTTTTACAATCAATCCCCATTATTGAACATTATTGACAGTTATTGCTATTATCAAACATCTCGTGATAACGTCAGTTCTCTTAAAAAATGGTAGAAGTTCTCTTATATTTCAAGGAGTTTTTGTAATATATTTGGAATTCACGTTCCACGTTATTATTTCCAATGTAATTTACTTATGTATAATATCAAAGCTATATTACTAAAAAAAATCACCAATATTACAAAAGCAAAATAATGTAAGTATATGAATAAAGATTAGATAGTTAAGTTTAAGTTAACTTATTAAGCTTAGATAGTTAATAATTAAGATTAGGTAGAAGTACTTGATTGACACTTGAAAGTACATGACAGTATTTGATGCTGCCAAAAATTGTAACATCAGATTATATTAATCGCTACCACCGTAGCTGCTATTACCAAACATCTTGTGATAGCATCAGTTCTTTTAGAAATGGTAACGACCCTTAGATATTTTCAATGAGTATTTGTGATAACACGGAATTCACGTGCCGCGCTATTATTATTACTTGTGTAAAAAAATTTATCAATATTACAAAAGTCAAATAATTTAAGCGATCGAAGCGATTTCGCGAAATATCCAACGCAGTTATTTGACACCGGCATAAGTGCAAACTACGCTTCGTCGAAGAAAAATATTAAGAATGAAATACACATCTTGAATATTTTAACAATAAACCTCGAGTCTCATGCATCGTAACATACTAACGTGATAGTAGGAAACTATATGGACGGAGATGAATGTGCTCGAAAGAGATTGCGTCATTGCAAACGTGGCACAACGGATTGCGGATTTACTTTTCATTTTACGCTGTTGTGATTTTATACAACATCAAGACTTTCCTTGATTTGATGTAACACTAAAACTTTAACTTGAGAATTGTGTATTTGTACATAGTGTTATATATCGACATAAAAAAACGGGTTAACTTTTTAATGTACATAATTCAAACGTTTTGAAATTGTAATTAAATTTATCAGTAATATAAAATCATAACAATTATAATAATAATCCAAACACCCTTTATAAACCTATTTAACTACTGGATCTCTCCATAGTAAAACTCATTTTAACAACACAACCAAAAAAAAAAACAAATCGCTTCTGGAAAGAACTCTCAGCGGTAGCGTTTCCGGACCAATACAACCCACAGACCTTCAAAAACGAGCCTACGACTTCCTCAAAGGCCGGCAACGCATCTGTGATGCTTCTCGTGTTACAGGTAATCACGGCGGTGATTACTTACCGTCAGGTAACCCGTCTATTCGTTTGCCTCCAAACGCATAAATAAAAATATACTGTATTCAGTTTTGGCCCTGAGAAGGCGCTTATGAACGTTAAAGCTACCACCGGTTCGGAAAACAATCTAAGCATGCTATGGAAGTAAGCGAAGTAGACCAACCTAGCAGTGGCAATATCTATATATTATAGTTGCCGAATTTTTTCAACTATGAACGCTGCAAAACTTAATCTTCCTGCTATTTTTTTTGGTATGAGGACCCCATTGCGATTTAGAATCAATTAGTTGATTCCCTTCGATCTTTATTCTATTATCAATACATGGGACATCAGGCTTGCCTGGATTTACCTTGATAAATCTTATGCATTTTCTAACCGTCTTAAAATTCATATAGTGACTTAGCTTTTACCTACGGTTTCATTCGTGTGCATGAACATTTCAGCTATCACTTGGGAACAGTATACTTTTTCTGAATGAAACAAACTAAACTCTTATTCGCATCCTAACTAATATTATTTAGAGTCTAATAAAGGTAGATGTCGTACAAGGAACATCGAGCGTTTTTTGCTGAAGTGAGACATGGCAGCGGTTAAACAATTCCAAGCGGAAGTCCAAAGCAACGTCCACTTTAATATTGTTATGGGAACGATGGTGACGTCTGGAAATGACGCCCTCTCTGTGCATCCACCAAAACCGAATGTAATTATCTATAACTATGTTTTAAAAATATGAGCTATAATATGTTTAATGAAAAGATAAATCAGATCGAGTTTCTTGCCGGTTCTTCTCGATGACTGGGTTGTTTTCCGAACCGGTGGTAACTTTGACGTTCATAAGCGCCTTCTCAGGGCCTAAACTGAATAAAGTATTTTTGATTTTGATTTTGAATTTGAATATTTTTTACTAATATTATAAATACGAAATTGAGTTTGTTTGCCGAACTAGTCAAGCGATTATAATGAAATTGTGCATACATATTGTCAGCTTTACAGAAAAGGACATAGGATACCTTCCATCTTCAAAAAAATGTACTGTTCTCGATGGATAGACGTTAACCCAAGCGAGATCACGTGATATATAATATCCACGTACAAAACGTTGTACAAGTTGCTATATAGCTTACGATTCCGAGTAAAATGTAGACATTTAGAGGCAGATAAAATAATATATATCAACGATCAACTCCATAGACGTCAAAAATTTGCACAATATACAAGTAATTATGTATTGTATATTCTATTTGGATTTCACAGATTATTTGGTGACTATATTGAAATTAAATTGCAATGCAGCGTGGAGTAACACGCTTATAATTCCGACTGTGTCTCGACAGAGATGGATTGTGCATGTCGGAGATTGTGTCATTTGGTGCGTATTGTGAAATGGTTCAAATTAGCCTTTTAATTAAACGGGCTTATAGAATAAAACAGTAGGTATTCTATTAAATGTAATTGCATAAATTCCATATTGATATGTTTTATATGACTATTTATTAACTCGCTATCTTGTAACTTTTTTAACCAATTTATTACCGCTTAAAAAAGTTGTATTTTTCAGGAGGTCACAGACAATGTTCTTCTTTTCTTAAAGCTCAACCCTTCTCCCTGCGGTCGGTATGAGTTTAACAGGCAGTTCCGTTGTGACCGCGTGTTCTAAGGGGCATACAAATTTGTAAGGGACAGCCATGCGATATCGCGTGATCTACTATATGGTTGATGATACCCGATATCATTTGAACTAATTTTGTAATGACTTAAAAATCTGAAATAACCAGGATTAGATGACTATATGAGAAAATGAAGTAATAGAAGAATAATAAAATCTTTATATATATATATGTATATATATTACTTTTCTGTACGTATGTATGTGACTACACTCGTTGTAAACGGTTGTGCAGATTTTAATGAAAATTTTTAAGTGTGTTCAGTAGGATTTAAGAATGGTTTAGAATCACAATTGGATCTGGTAGGTGACACTGTGGTCTGATTTTACGATTTTTTTTTTTATTATTATCAGTGCAAGGCAATGCCCACCGCTACAGTTAATAGTTTTATAGACTATTTGAAAATCAATATAAATATTTTATAATTTAACATTTATTCGGATCAGACTAAACGTTTAAAACGAACCAACTAGTATAAAATTATTTATCTTAGTCACATAAAGATTAAAACCACATATAGATTCCAAAACTCTTATAGATTAACATCTGTGACTTTGAATTTTGAATAGGTATAGAATAGAATACTTACAAAATCATGAAGGAAAAAAAACTCAGCTCTTGCAGTAGGTATACAACTAACCAATAAGGTGTATCAATTAGCTGCAAATGGAAAAGTACGTACTTTAATTCAATTTGTATTAGCATGAATCCGATATGCTGTGTTTTAAATTATGAGATAAATTTTAATTTTCAAATAAAATTCAAAATTTGAATAAAATTTCTTAACCCCACAATAGATTTACAATTTATTGGATTTTATTTGAATATGTTACGCGCTATTCATGATTTAGCAATATCAATGACGTAGAAATAAATATTGTGTAAAAAATAAAAAAAATTCTATATCATCTCATAAAAACTGCTACATTAGTGAAACAATAGAAGGGAAGTATACCACCGTCTTTATAACCGGCAAAGTTTTGTAAAACCGTTGAGATAATGGACTACGGAATGTTTTAAGTTTTCTAGACGATTCGAAATGTCTTTATGAATCCCTGGTATGCAGTAAATTGATATTTATTTCAAACTCTCGCAGTACTAGGCGCCTAGAAACAGTTTTATAAAATAGCGTACATACACTATAATCGTATCCCATACAAGTGATATATTAAAGTTTTTATATTAAAATTTATATTGGGGTTATTATGGCAGTTGTTTTAAAGTTTCTTATGAGCTCTCTAGAATTCTCTATCAAGTGATAACATTATTATTTTGAGGGTTATACACGTATACTCACTAATATCCTAAAGGTCAAAATCTTGTATATTTTAATGTGGTATTTATGGGTAGTTCCCCAGGGTTAGGTTGTCACATTTGAAAATTGCATTTTATAGACAAGTTATCGATGTAGTTAATAGGCTTTTTAACGTCATGCTACGACTATTAGGAGTGGAGCAGTTATAGTACAAAGTTTGGTTAGGATATATAATAAGCGGTAACGAAATAGTGAGGCATGTCATGTGTCTAGGTGCGGTGTATCGACAAACGAGTGTGGGTTGGCCGCGCGACGAGAAGCGAGCACTTTTAGGCATCACATGATTTTTTTTAAACCTAATTTCAAGTAATTTAAAATGTTAAAAATAAAATTAATAATACATTCTGTTTATTAAGGTTAATATATGTGTTTTTTGTTATGTTTTAAATATAAATGTCATATTTTTATATTGGGTCGTTTCACTATCATAAGACTTATTAAATCGTTTAAATAGAATATTGCAATTGAACGTACTGGTAGTAATCATTTTGATGTATTACTTAACATGATAAAATTCGCACCCCGAATTGACATACGATCTCGAGTCATTAGAATATCGCAGAGACATTGGGTTCTTATGTGTGCTTTACCGCAAGTATAACGGAGAGTGCTCCGAAGAAATTTTGATATGGTGCCCTCATCGCCGTTTCAAACACGCACCACCTGCCGTTGGCTGGTTCCTCATCCACATACCCTAAAGTCCAGTAGCATGGCGACAACCATAAGGTTCTCTAGAAACTTCATTATGCACACGCTAACGTTGTGGAATGGGTTACCAAGCACGGTGTTCCCCCAGAGTTATAACATGCGGCTCTTCAAAAGGGATTGAAACACGCTCTTCAAGGTCGGCAACACAACACTGATGGCCTTGGTGTTGCAGCTGTCCATAGGCGACAGGTAACCATTTAGCATCAGATGGACCGTCTGCCTGTTTGCTGCCCAATGGCATAAAAAAAAGAAATTAAACAGATTGATAAATATCTTATTTTATTTCATAAGTATGACTTTAAACAGTAGTCATGGAAATCGGTTTAGTACTTTTGGTTAGAATACACGAAGAGTAAAAAAATAGAAGATGGAGAAAGGTTGCCTTTTGTTACACGGAAAATATTATACAGTTAAAGATATTCCAAATAATTATAACATTTCAGAAGTAATAGTTAATATTACATTACGGGGAAATGAATTAAAATACCGATATGAACCCCTAAAAGCTTATTTCAAAGTTAACATCCTACATTAGTCCACCAGACGAGAGTGCAGAATAACATATATAAATGTGGAAAATGAGGTAAATGGCGGTAATACGCTTGACTATTTCAACACAATTTATTCAACAAAATTCCTCCCCGAGTGCATATTCCGTGTTCAACACTGCATGGCGACTTGGCGAATAGCCCTCCTCTATATTTGCAAGGAATATTTTTCCGGTTACGTGCATTTCGAACGCTGTTTATCTGTTTGGCAATAAGTCGACTTTTCAATAACTCCGCCTGGCGAATGAAATGAGATTTTTACAGTAGGTAACTCGATTGAATTCGAAACGGGTGCGGGCAAAAAATATATTTGAAAATGTTTTCTGTACGATTTATTAAGTTTCATGAGAGTCATGTAGTATAATGGCATTTTGGTTTGTGAATAGGGGTATGGTTTTTAATATCTGGTAGTGAATATTTTATTTTTTATATATTTAGTGTATATTCATCTCAGCTGAAGTTAAGTAACGATTTGGCTTAGGATGGTTACATTTTCAACTTAAAGGTGTATGTAGGATGTAATTTAGAAAATGATATATTTATTTATTTACTAGATGACCAGGTGATTTAGCCTTATCACTCACATATATTTGTGTAAAATGTGGTCAAAATTGGCTACAACATTTTATTTACATTATAAATGCAACACGTTATGCCCTTAACCAATTTAAAAGCTTTCTCATGTACTATTTTTATTTCTGAAACAGAACTGTTTTGTATTCCAACAAAACAGACCAAAGAAATCGGACCTTATACTACAGCTATGAAACAGACAAATTTCTGAACGCACCTTTAAATATTTGACAAACGAATGACATATTTTTATTTCTGAAATGACAAAATACACCAAATCTTTCATAGCTCGGAACATTTTGTATTTGAAAGTTAAATTGTCTTTTTTAGTCTTTTCCTTTACTTATTATTTATATTTCTCATCGTTTAAACCTTCTCTGAACTTTCACAAGTATTTCAAAATTTTAATTAGCCAAATCGGTCCAGCCATTCTCGAGTTTTAGCGAGACAAACGAACAGCAATTAATTTTTATATATTTTTATATATTATATTATTTATTTAAAACACCAACAAGAGTTACAAGATAACAATCTAGTAGAAACATTTAGAAAGAATGGCTTTATACAAGTGCAACCTTAATTATAAGTGTTTACTACTTATTCTTACATGGTAGATTAAATGACTTAATTAAAAGGTTAAAAGCAAAACTTAATTCAACAGCAAGTATGAATCTATTTTTCTTTTTTATCTTAGCTTGGTCATATAATCTCCATATTGTCCACCATGTTATGATTTCGTCACGATATGTTCCTTCAACGCGGTTGAACCCACAATTTTGTTGAGCTAATTTTTTTTCAAAGACTATACTCTTGTAAGGTATTAAACTAACAGATAAACCTTCATTCACTTTAGAATCTCAACAACTGCCATCACATCTTGCGTTATGATTTCGTCACGCTATGTTCCTTCAACGCGGTTGAACCCACAATTTTGTTGAGCTAATTTTTTTTCCAAGACTATACTCTTGTAAGGTATTAAACTAACAGATAAACCTTCATTCACTTTAGAATCTCAACAACTGCCATCACATCTTGCGATAGAAGACGAAGGCCGCATTCAGGGTGTAAAACTTTTCAGTAAAAAAATTAAATGGGTCCGTAAATGTCATTCCAAAAGTAAATTGCGTTTTTAATTTTGAGTACTGTATATAGAAATAATAAAATCTATATTTTCAGAAGGAAGAGATCTTTTTTTATGTTTACTGATACGCGTTTTATTAGGCAGTTTATTTATAAGTCTCTATTCGTTATAATTCACGGACCTTACGTCTATTAATGTACAATCTATGTATATTAAAACTGAAAAGAAAAATGAATTATGGTCGAATTTCGGCTACCCGTCTTCCACTAGCTATCATATATATCACATTCTAGATATCTGTATTAGATATTAAATCTCTAAAAGGTATGTTCGTCAAGTACTTTACCTGTTATCATTTGACTGGCAGTAGTTAGTAGCTTCACACCATTATCAGCGTCTTGAGTTTCCAATCGTACAGTGACGTTAAGCGGGTCGAGAGTTTCATTTCCAGTCCTCCCATGAAGAGTTACCAGGACGGCAGTAGTTTTACCGGGAACCGCAACTTCCGGTGCCACCACTGAGAAACCACTGGGAACAAATAAAATAATCCTGTTATTTCTATTGAGTACTTTACAGTTAATTTTTGTTTTATGATAGAAAGTAATGTGGTGGTTTTCTGCCCGCTTGTAAGCACAATATAATCCAACAACAATGGCGATTAATGATATATAGATATAGATCCATCGTTGTTTTTTAGCTAGAATAAATGTCTCTTTGCATTACACTTTAAGGACCCAAAGCCATAGGGAAAAGGAAACCCACTGACTCGGTTATGGATGATTTGAAAAGTTCTTTGTTGGTCACACCAATTAAGACTACTGTAAGCTTATTGCTTTTTAGCGAACTCGTGTTGTTGTATTATGGAATAGTTAAATGTTGCTGCGTTTGTAACGCTATGCCTAATAATGGGACTGGCTCTTGAATAGAGCCGCGAGAAATAATCAATAGATTTTCCATAGTTAACTAGGAGATCGTTAAAAAGGTTCCGACAACGATATGATTGTTACATAACGAGATTTTCTTTCATGCATGTATACAGCTTATATTCATAGCAAAATTTGAACATATCATAGAGGACAGAGCCATTACGGTCCAAATAAATAAAACTGAAGTGGTTGTTTTTTGCCCGGGTTAATCTTCCAAATTTTTTTTTTTTTTTTTTTTTTAATGTGGGAAGAAATCCTTCATTGGACACCCACAGCCCTGGGGAGCTGTGGGGTGTCAGACTCTTACTGACTAAAAAAACCCACAAGATACCGTCTGCCGCGCTATGGAGTGGCACGGGATCGAACAAGCAAGCACCATGCCACCCCGGCGACAAGGCCCAGCGCGAACGCCCTGACCGCGACGACAGCCCGGTCAAGCTGCCTACCCGTCTACCAAACCAATGTGCAATGGAAAGTCAGGTCCCCAGCCCCTTCCCTCCTTGGTCCGGTTTGGCAGTCAAGGGGTCACCCCCTCCAACCACCACTACCTGTAACTTTTTTACGTGGTTTTCTACCACGGTGACTTTTTAACGAGGTTTTCTCCCTCTCCCTCCGCCCGAAGGCCACCCCTCTGTCACTTTTTAATGTGGTTTCCTCCCACAGGAACTTTTTAATGAGGTTTTTCTCCCTCTTCCTCCGCCCGAAGGCCTCCCCTCTGTCACTTTTTAACGTGGTTTCCTCCCACGGTAACTTTTTCTTGAGGTTTTCTCCCTCTCCCTCCGCCCAAAGGCCGTCCCTCTGTCACTTTTTAACGTGGTTTCCTCCCACGGTAACTTTTTAACGAGGTTTTCTACCTCCCTCCGCCCGAAGGCCTCCCGTCTGTTTTTTAACGAGGTTGTCTCCTCAACACCCGTAACTTTTTAACGTGGTTTTCTCCCACGGTGACTTTTTACCGAGGTTTCCTCCCTCCCACCGCCCGAAGGCACACCCGTCTGTAACTTTTTAACGTGGTTTTCTCCCACGGTGACTTTTTACCGAGGTTTTCTCCCTCTCCCTCAGTCCGAAGGCCACCCCTCTGTCACTTTTTAATGTGGTTTCCTCCCACAGGAACTTTTTAATGAGGTTTTTCTCCCTCTTCCTCCACCCGAAGGCCTCCCTTCTGTCACTTTTTAACGTGGTTTCCTCCCACGGTAACTTTTTCTTGAGGTTTTCTCCCTCTCCCTCCGCCCAAAGGCCGTCCCTCTGTCACTTTTTAACGTGGTTTCCTCCCACGGTAACTTTTTAACGAGGCTTTCTACCTCCCTCCGCCCGAAGGCCTCCAGTCTGTTTTTTAACGAGGTTGTCTCCTCAACACCCGTAACTTTTTAACGTGGTTTTCTCCCACGGTGACTTTTTACCGAGGTTTCCTCCCTCCACCCTCTGACGGGCGAACCGAAGCAGGCCCGTCCTTACCCCATCCCCTGTCCCCTCTGATAAGCAGAGGGGTACTGCGAGGGGCGCCGTCTGCCGGGGTATATGCCCCGACCCGGTTCTGGAACCGAGCCCCAAGAGTGTTTATCGGCTCTCTAGCCTAGATCCGTAGTGTTCTGCTAGACAGGGTCACCTCGTGTAGGATGTGGCTCTTCACCACGCACTGACGGTCTTGGGAGGCAGGCTAAGGCTCCACGAGGGAACTGTATTCGCCTGTGGGTCCACCCCCTGCGGTTCCGAGGTACAAGTATCTCATCCCCACTTGACCCCGGGTTAATCTTCCAAAAGACCTAACATATTTTAATAAGACTTAATAACAAACAAAGGTAATTCAGAGTATTATTTAGGTATGATTACACTTTTCCATAGAGACTAAGAGTTAATGCAAAAATTGATAACCAAAAATCGGCAAAAAGGGTTAAGTGATAACTTATAAAAACTTATAAGCGCAAAACTGATTTGCCTATCGAGGGTTCAATTTGATCACACCTGATTATAATTACCTTAATGATTTTCATATTTTTTAAGACTAAGTATATAAATCGGATATCAGTGACATTTCACAAGAACTTTCAGGACAAATCGGCAAATGTTGGCGCAAATAAGATAGTATTTCTGGGAACATAACTTTAAGAAATACGTTGGTTTTTATGGTAATTGCAATTACTAATAGCTCGTGTTCAAACACTATTAAGTCTTGTATACATTTTTAATTTCCCGCGGTAATTAAATTTTACTGAACAAAAACGTCAGTGAAACATTTGAAGGCTAGTTATCAATGTATTATCGATGTGTTTGCAATTTTCGATTCGCTGAGGTCTTTTAAAGAAAGAATATTAAAATTGCCCATAGCCGTAGGCGGCAGTGCGCCCCAAATCTTGGTCACGTCGGAATTATTATATTTTTCTATTACCCGTGCATCGAATACTGAGTTTTCTTCGTGTTGGGATATGTTCGAATAAAGTATTCAATCAAACTTGTTCGTGTGAACTAAAACTGTACTAAAGTTAGCTTTATTCAAGAAAACTATGTTTCGAGAGGTTTTATTTTATTTCAAGTTGCTTTTTTTTTATCTTTCATCAAACATCTGGTTTAGGTTTCGATACAGTTTATAGTCGATAGAACGTGGCAACTGAATACTAACTGCAATATACTAGGTGTAAAGCCTCCAATAGTGGTACATTTAGGCGACTCTAACGCCTAGTCGTCAAAAATCTGTAGGTCTGTTCCGACAGCAGTCAGTTCTGCTTTAATCTAATCCTGTTTACTGTTTTAGTCCACACCGTAATTTAAAATTAGATGATATTGTGTTGAAACGCACATACATTTTTAAAAGAGTATAACAATATATATCAAGTAATTGAATTATTTTTCAACACTATTGATATTATACAAACTAAAATGTACAATCTTTTTTATTACCGATTAATCTGTCATTATGAAAATAGGAAGTTCCAGAAAACGAACTGAAGTGCCTTTTATTTTACTCTCCGGACGGATGACTCCATAATGTCTTTATTTGATAAGGGTTAAAGTCGATGTGTCGCCAGCACATCCTTTTGCGAATTCCGTTTGAGTATTCGTATTTATTTTCTATATATCTTATTTGAATTGACTCTAATATTTCGGCTTGGTGTGTAGGTAATTTTAAAATAATAATTAATTCCATGTAATTTTATGATATTTTTAAAGTGTATTCCAAGCTCACTTTGTCGAAATTATTAAAGGAGTATTAATTTTAATTTCCTTAACGTTATCTAACAAATAACTATTCGTTTATCTGGTTGTATTTTTCTTCGACAATAGCCCAGGGATCGTTCTATTTGTAGCCCTTCATTTACCCACTATCAAGAGAACAATATTCGAATATCTTTTGTTGGTACCTTCAAGTACATTATATAAGGAATGTAGAAAGGAAGGAATTTCTATGTAAAACTACATTCTTCTAAACTCATCGGTTCAAGTTAAGTGTTCTATCTTAAGGTCAAAGAAATTTGTTAGATAAAAGATACTCCATAAAGATCTACTTCACTATCATACGATCCTTTTTAAATCAATAATATTGCAATTTAGAAAAAAAAAAGAACTTGACTGAATACCAATGTCAAAATTATGTCGTTGAAGACGGTCACAAACGAAGTCTAAAAAGCAAAATATATTTGCTTTGTAATTGCTTGGCGGTAGATTTTCAACTACGTCTTCGCCTTACAGCTCTTTTGACATGTATGTTTTTGTATGTATTTCTATTTAAAAATATATAAGAATGAATAATTCGAACTAAAGATCACTTGAAGAGTGAGTATTAACAATACCGCATGAAATGTTTCTAAATGAATGTACGTGATGATATTACGACGTATTTTCAGTACGGGAACAATCGTACCGCTTATATTGAAAGTGTTACCTTTCGACCTCACAATGATTTAGCTTTCGTGATACATTGTCACCGAACGCCTTTTGAGTTGAAAAGACTCAATCGATTCAAAAATTAAATAAACTAATTTGATGTCAAAAGAATACCTCAAAAGAGTACAAGAGACACAACAGATATATTAATACACGAAGAAAAAACTCTGTACACTTTTTTTAGTACAATGCGCGCACGGAGAAGCCAGAGTCTTGGCATAGACTAATACATTAATTAAAATAAATAGAACAATCATTTTTTACTTTCATACACCATTAAAAATTAGTAGAGTAAATGGGAGGTGGATAATTTGTAATTGGCTTTAGCACCTCGCAGGGAAATCTTCACTGTGAGGAAGTTGATTTAGATTATTTATTATAAAATATATTTTCGGAATAAAACGCAAGAAGCGGATGATGTAAAACTGACAATATTAAAAACGTGTTAGTCTTCTTCTTCTTCTTGTTTTGGCACCGCAGAAGCATTTGCCAGTGTCAATGTTTTGTTTCAAGAGGGATTATAGCAGAATATTTACAAATAATATAAGTTTATTAAAACGTAGGAAGTTCCAAGTGTCTTGTGATAATTATAATGTTCTAACAAGATGGTGGTTTCCTTGTTGGAACTGTTCATGGAGTTTTAGTGGCATCTCAGAATGCATGCTCCGTGGTATTATTTCCCATCCACTTGACTTGTACATAATAACCGAACTATATTACGTAAAACACCACCGATATTACAAAATATAGAGTCTAATAACACAGGATTATGAATAAAATATAAAAGCCACTACATGACAGACCAAGATCTTGCCAAAAACTCCATGTGTTAGTCTGTGGTCAAACAGCTGCACAGAGTAGAAATTTTCTGTAAAAAATTATGTATATCTATAGCAACATATATACTCTTTACATAAATATAATAATATAATTTTAATGAATTACGGTATCATTTCCATTACTAAACGACCATAAGTAAATATAAAGACACAATTACCTATGGTCGGAGTTTTGGCGGGATCTTAGTATGTAGTATGTAGTGGTTTTTATATTTTATTCATAATCTTGTGTTATTAGACTCTATATTTTGTAACATTGGTGGTGTTTTACGTAATATAGTTCGGTTATTATGCACAAGTGAAGTGGATGGGAAATAATACCACGGAGCATGCATTCTGAGATGCCGCCAAAACTCCATGGAAAGTTCTAACAAGGAAACCACCATTTTGTTAGAACATTATAATTATCGCAAGACATTTGGCAAAATCTTGTTACTTGACGCTGGCTAGTGCACAAACCGTGACGAAGCCAAAAAAATAAAGAAGAAGAACTATGGTCGTTACTCCTAACTAAGCTAACTTGTATTATACCAGACACAGGACAAACAATTATGCTAATCATACAAAATTCTTCAGTCGTGTGCGGAGTTGAACCCGCTACCTCTTGACTTAATAGTAGGGCTTGTTATCACAAGGCAAGTGTTAATTATCATGCCAGGCTGCGACACGTTAGGGATTTCAAACACCGACAAATATACATTTATGTATTTCTCTCACTACTTTATGATGCTATAAAAATATCTTTCAAGAAATAAAACTTCTCCACGTATTTACCTTTCTTTCAATACGGACCTATTACGTTACCATTTTAATTCGAGTTATTAAACATACTCGAAATCCGAAAAAGTCGTCGTAAAATTTTAGAAAATTTTAAAATTTTTGAGGTTAGATTCCGCGAACTAGTAATTAATATGCCACTAGTCTGAATCAAACCAGGCGAAAACCTAATTCGACTACTACATGATATCAAATCTAATAGCCTATTAAGCACTAATTATCCCCAAAAACATTTCACAGAATCGAGTAACAATAACAGATACTATACCAAGCCTATTAAACATAGTATTTCTTTCTATAAGAGCGATAACATTGAAGCCAATTCCTGAAATCCCAATAACTCCGTTTATGTAATAAATAAATGTTATATTTCTATAAGAAAACTCGTTGCTGTAGCACCCTCCCACCCGCTGAGCCCAGAAAATACGAGACCTTGTACACGCTTCCAGCTAACTCGCATAACAAAAGGCTTGAAAATGGACATTTGCCAAAGTCGGACGGCTCAATCGATACGAATGCTTACGGAAAAATTGTTTGTGAATTCATATACGAAACATAGACGATTATACTCTAAAGTTTTATAATATGCTATTCTAATTAATTTTTCCACATTTGTTAACGAGACAAAAAATCGAAATCTTGTATAGATTTTGTAAACTGGGTGGTAGTACACGAGCATAGCTTATAGCTCTTCGCAATTGCCTTACGTTAGGCATTAACTGAAATAATGACACGCTTTGGGCACGGTCTTTTCAATTCTTTAAATTTAGAAGAAATTCTAGCATAAAATTTTGGTTATGAAATACATCACTAGATGGCGCTGATACGTAATTTTGAATGATTTAATTTTTTCTTCGCAACATTTTAACAAAATTGTGCTTTAGTATTGTTATATTTTCATAAATGTATAATTAGTCCTTTTTCCCCCGGCAATTGCCTTTTTTCCCCGGCAATTTTTAAAAACCTATTTACAACCTACATAGTAACGGTCTTATCATAAATAGATGCCTATCATGTATAATTAGAGGCGTTGATTTGAAAAGTATTGATTTTTCTGTGTGTTAGGTGTTCATTATGAAAATATCGGCAAGGAACTCGGTCGGGTTTATCTTTTTAACATACATATTTTCATAGATAGATTAATCAATGTGTTATACTGATCTTTAAACTATATTATTATAATATAGAGTGGCTCGAATCGTTGACGACCAGGTGCTTTCTTTAGGGCTTGACAAAGCTTGAACACTTTGGAGCTTCGTAGGGACGTTGCGTCATTTTGCATCTTTTACAAGATCTACCACGGAGAGTGTTCTGAAGAGCCATTTAGATTAATAGCTGCTGCTGAGTTCCATTAATGAATCACTGAACGACGTCAAAATGAAATTCCATCAGTGTCGTCTCGATATTTGGAAGTGGTCTACTATCCGGGTCTCACATGCGTTTTTCCTACGTACGTCGGTCCTCTGAAATGAACTCCTAGCGGCAGCGTTTTCGGACCAATACAGCTCCACAAACCTTCAAGAAACGGGCCTACTTCTCCCTCAGAAGCCGGCTACGCATCTGTAATGCCCCTCGTGTCGCAAGTGTCCATGGGCGGCGGAGATTAATTACCATCATATATATATAACATTTCACCAAAATTCGTTCAGTTGCTTTGTATGTGAAAAAGTAACAAATATTAATCCATTCTCCGGGACTTTTGTTATTTATAACTATTACTATGATTTCTCATACTTATTCGTCAATTCCATACATTTTGAATACATTTCTTAGTTGTCGCTAAGCCTCAAGATAAAACAACATCGTAAGCTACTAACTATACTAAAATACACGTATACATTTCAAGCTTCAACAGTGGAAATCCGAGAAAGTGGTCGCCGTGCGTGACTCCATTCTCGGGCTACTCAACCCGGGTCGAACAGACCTCGGCTACAAATAAATAGAAACGGTAACGGCTATACGTGATATTCGAACGGGATTTTTTTTTCTGTCAGCGATATTTAATGCGGGGTGTTATGTTTATGTGCTCCGTAGGGTTGAATCTGGTCGAGTCACGGTGTTTTTTGAGTGCTCTGTAGGGAGTCTGCGTGTCGTGGAATATAAAGTTTATTTGTTTTAAGATTCCATGTAAGGAGTTCATGAAACTCATACTAATATATTCGTAAGAGAGATGAAAAGAATTTGAAAAAATATCAGAAAAAAAAACGTGTGAACACTGAGATGGCATCTGACAGAGGAGAATGGAAAAGGAAAACATGTTGTGTCGACCCTACTTAGGTGGGATAAGGGTGAGATGATGGTGAAGATGATCAGAAATCTCTTACTGAGGATGAATAAGTACATTTAAAAGTTATAAAGTCCAGTAATCCCTTAAAATAATGTATTACGGTACGCCCCATACGCATCAGAATAATTTGCATCTCTTCTAAGAAGCATCTCTTCTTCTACATTCTTCTACAATGTGGCATAGTTTACAATGTAAAATAGAATACGTTTCTAATATTAGTTAGTTTCGACATTTGGAGTAATTATGGCGTAGTCGATAAACGTAGCTTTGAAGTCTTGCGATTGAGCCGTGGCTTTAGGTGAAGGAGAACATCGTGATGAAACTATAGCATGTCGGTAGTGTCTAAGCCCGCCTCGCTAGCTACCATCCTCAAATTGAAAATCTGTCGCCAAGCCACCACCTATAGGTCTGTTCCGGCAATTGCAGTTGCGAGCCAATCTCCCCGCCTAGATGTAGCGTGTTAAGCATCATAGAGCACATCGACATTTAACATCAGCTGGGATTGTGGTGAAACGCAAAATCCTATAAAGTATAAAAAAAGGCATTACATGTTTGCAAAATTTAATTTTCATTTTATTGACATAGTAAATTCTATTATTAAGTCAAAAGGTTGCGCGTTCGATCTCCATACAACGACTGGTTTTTGTGTAATGAGCGTAACTGTCAGTTTTTGTCTCGGTATTAAATCCTATTGGTATTTAAAACGAGATAATTTGTGAGAATATATCTATATATAATTACTCTTTGACACAAAATCAATTAAACATATTTCAATGGAATATTACAGAATATAGCTTATATATTATCAGAACAATGACATAAGTTATTATTGATGATGATATTATTAAAGTTTTTCAAAATATAAGAATATTTCTTAAGAAAAATTTGTAAAGATACTTAATACCAAAATCACCACACCTAAAATCACTCCCGGAATATAATGTATCACTGTTAAAGTTACACGAAGATAGCGCGTGGTGTGTTACCTATACAAGTAAATAAAATTGAAGTATCTATTTTCAATGTCAAAATATTAGCTTTTTATTAAGTATATATATATATATATTATATTATAGGGGGCAAACGAACAGGTGGGTCACCTGATGGAAAGTGATCACCGCCGTTTATAGACTCTAGCAACACCAGGGGAGTCGCAAGTGCGTTGCCGGCCTTATAAATATGTGGGCCTCCGGCGCTCTCACTGACCGAACGAAACGCAACAGTGCAAGCACTGTCACTTCACGTCGGCTTTCTGTGAGAGGGTGGTACTACCCCGGGCGAGCCGACCCATTCATGCTGAAACCAGTAATAGCTTCAGCGTAGCTCTACCACCTACAAAAATATGTATATGAAAATGAAAGTGAAAGACATGGTAATAAAAAACCTTTTTTTTCTATTCTTATCTGTCTGTCTGTCTGTATATTTATCCCAGTGAATCTCCGAAAAGGAAGACTTTCATTGGCAAATAGCTGAGATAACTTCGTAAGGAGAAATAACTTGTAAGGAGTAACTTAGGAAACTTTTTTAGAAAAACAAAATTAGAGTTGCACGCAAATATCATCACTATATATTATAAAACAAAGTCGTCGGCCACATCTGTCTGTCTGTCTGTATGTTCGTGGTAAACTCAAAAACTACTGAATGGATTGTAATGCGGTCTTCACCAATAGATACAATAATACATGAGGAGTGTTTAGATATATAAATGTTTTATGTAAATTGGTTGAAATATAACGATAATTGTCGGAAGAGTTGGAAAAAGTCAAGCCGCTTGGGAGCTTACATCGAAAACGCTGCCTAATTCTCTTGAGATATAACTATACAATGCATAATTAGATATTCCTCTTTTATAGATCTACAAAAAAGTCTGTGATAACATATACCCATCTATCTTCTAAAAAAAAATGATCACATATAATAGAGGTGCTTGGAAGGCATTTAGACGGATACAGTATTAATCCTTATCTAATAAAATACATTAGTTATCTTAAGCATTTCATGCACATAAGTATATATTTTTATTATCAAAGCAGGACAACGTCCGCCGGGCCTGCTAGTCATTTATAAAATAGAGACGAAATCACAGGCTTCCGCTAATATTTATATGGTATATTGGTCATTTGGTTACCATAATGCATGCTATACTTTGTTTAGAATGAAATAACGATGTATGTAAAATTGTATAATCAAATATAATTCTTTATTGTATATAATAAATACATGGTTTTTGTTGATAAAATAAAAAATACACAACGAACATTCATTCTCTTCGACTTATCTCTAAAGAACACGGTATTGCTATCGTAAACCCTTGAGATATATATCTTCCCCTTTACCGATTTAATATCGCATCGTTCCTTTGGAGCGTACGTTGCGTTATTTGAAAGGTATCGAGAACCACACAATAAGCAATGTGAATGAACACGTGGCACCATCTGGCGACTTACCCAGAAAATAATATAGAAATAGCTCACTGCTTTTGTTAAATAATATAGTTCACATTTATTATGATATATATATATCACATAAAACTAGAAATTTTGCACAATAGGTCCTTACATAATGTACACATAATGTTGCATAATGCACTGAGTAAGAATTTCTGATAAGTCATCCTTTGAGGAAGGTAGGAGTTTAAGGACCATTCATTCAAAATAGAAATTTTATGAAAGTACCTAACCGTTTGCCCGACGGAATATTCTTGTTTCTAAATCCCTAACCTACTCAAGAAATTAACCATCAAAGATGGAGTCCCTAGTGGTCGCTTACATTAAGCAAGGAAATATAGTGCATAATTTCTAATTCTTGATTGAAATTTCTAATTTGAATTTTCAGTTTAGGCAATAAACAACCAATTGATATAAGTAATACCTTAATTAATAATGCATATACTTAAGTTAACGAGTCTTTTAATATTACATTGCTTGTATATTTATATTATTTTATAGAATGCAGAAGTCCTAAGATTATATATTTATAAAGGATGAAAATACGTACGGACGTAGGGCCTATAGTTTAATATGCATATTAAATGTTCAAGACAGTTATTAATCCCTCGGCTGATTTTTTAAGACCCGGACCTCAAAATGGCGGATTATGTTTGTAATAAAAAAAAATCTCGAAAAAATGATACTAATTAAAAAATACATTTTGCATAAAAATAATAATTGTACAATACATAATACGTTATTTTTCAAAGTTTTGTAATAAATCAGGTATTTTTTTAAGCTTATGCTGCCAACAGTCTGTTCACATGTGCCTCATTAGATCTACATTAGTTTGTATAGAACTTAAACCTGTATAGTTTTGGACAGTGCGAGGGTATGAAAGCTATAATTATTAATATTAAATTTACATAATAATTCCGCTTCTAAAGTGTATTCGTATACCTAATATAAATATTTAATTATTACTATTCAAACAACTAAAATGTAAAAACTAATACAGACATCAATGGGACTCAGATCTTTTAGGTCATCAGGCTTGAGCGGAACAAGGTTGGCTACATCGGTAGTCAGGTACGTAATGTAGGAAAGCCGGTGGTTAAACTACTATTCAAATATTAGTCTTTAGTAGCTTAATAACTTAATATGTGCTTAATAATTAATTACTTACGGAATTAACTTAACAATAAAAATGATATGACAATGAAAAACTTAAAAAAAGAGATGAAATCTTACGAATTAATTGATCTCACAACTCGATAAAGTTATGACATTCAAAATTACTGCTTAACATCTATAGAAAAACCTAAAATATTTAGTCTAGATCTTTCTTCTAGTGTAGTAACATAACTGAAAACTACGGTCAGCGGTTAAATACTTTTTGAGTATTGTACGTTCGAGTATTTTACGTACTTCACTATTTCTGAATTGTGATATTCAGTGTTCGTGACTCGTAGTTGGTAAGGTTGGTAAGAATAATGTAAATGTACAAGCCGAACGGGGGGAATGTACTGTGACACCGAACACTGACACAACAGGGCATAGCTCTATTATTACATATTTCCGAACAGTCGATTTTTTTTTTATATTATAGGGGGCGAACATCAGTGTCACCTGATGGTAAGTGATCACCGCCGTCCATAGACACTAGCAACACCAGGGGAGTCGCAAGTGCGTTGCCGGCCTTTTAAATATGTGGTCAAACAGTCAGTCCTCCAGCCAGGGCAGTCGATGATGTTTGATTTATCATACTTCTGGATATTCGACTGCCAACTTGCAATATACAACTACTTGTAGTACCTATAAGTTGTATCATCATATTGGTCGAGCCACTAGAACAAACTAGTCGTTCCAGAATATCTGCGAATGGGTTTGTATTGTTGACCGCAGATCTTTTGCTGACTTGGGGTACATGAACACTTAAATGAGGTGGTGTAAACTCTCCAGTTTTGGTCTTTAGTAAGGGCTTGTAGCTTACCAGCGAAAGTTGGTGTTATTCACCAGCATAGGCTTTATTATACATTTCAGGTAGAAATAGAGAAGCCGATTTTATATTTTTCAAATTTTATAATGAACATATCGTGTATAATAATATTAATAAATAGTTACAAAATTGTAATTGATGGTAATAATATTATGCTCCTTAACTATGCCATAAAAGTTTTATATGATAATTTTACTCGCGAACTGCCCCAGTTTCGAATGCCTGCAACGTACTACTGTGGCGCCATAAGTGCTTAATCGACGCAAATCTATTTTTCTCCGCTTTGATCATAGTAGAAGTAACGTATAAAAATGTTGACACAAAAATCTTTTCTTTTTGCGTAAAATTTTAAATCTTCGATATTTCCTAAAATATTCATTTAAATTACATACAATAAAGGGCAATTTAATTCACATTAAATCACTAATACAACTATAGGATTTAATTTGTTAATGATTAATTCTATATTTGTTGAAATAGCGTCAAAATATTTTTTTGTAATATATAAAATATACAAATTTGTATTCAGGGTCATCCTCATCAAGGAGCAAGGTGCAAGGATTTTTGTAAAGGAACTTTTAAGATATACAATTTTCTAGTACATTTTATCTATTTATCTCACAAGCCTTATAAAGGAAAGCGCTTGAAAATTGCTTCTTACGATTCTTTAGAATACATCGCTTTTTTTCTACTTTGTAGAAATATAATTTACATAAATTAAATACAACATTTCCGGAATAAATTGTCTCAATTATAGTGAAAATCGTATCTAAATCCGTTGCTTAGTTTATAAGAATCAAAAGATCACACAGACAGACACGAAAAGCAACCGAGTTTCTTTATATTTATTAACAACCCGCCGATGTTTCATTTTCTATATCTGTGTATTTCTATACACGTTGTAAATGTTATTACATTCTTTAGGGCCTATAGTTTAACTTCTAAGTCCGTACCTGTTTTCAGCATATGAATAATTCATCGCGACGTAATGAGCCGCTGGCAAGTATTCAGTCACACTGTACAGAAAATCTATAGAAGAAACTGAACGAAGACTCGACCCTAATGATTTTAGGGAAAAAAAAGTGTCGGAGAACGTTTCCGAGGCGGGTGTTGTTTTCTTTTCAAATGTGACCTGAATTACAATTACTATTCCTTGCCGTCGTAAAAGTTTTATATCTTTCGTAAGGGCGGACAAAATCACAGTGCCGACTAATGACATAGCGAATTTTGTACTTGATTTGGGGGTAGGCTTTAAGATATTTCTTAATGTTCTGAATCACGATTTTAAAAAGGAAACAAAGTATAATCCGCGTCAAATTTTTTGGCCGCTCAGTATATATAGCTTTAAGTTTCGTTTTGGACATGGTACAGTCAAAAGGTTAATACAAAACAAAGTCAAAATATTATTTTAGGAGTTTAAAATTGGCATTTATTGATACTGAAATTGTCTCGATATTGTATATAAAAGATCCTTTCATATATATATACTTTTAAAATGTCTGACATGACATAACCTATATATACAACGCACAGCCCCAACCATTGGGGCTAAGGCCATGAAAATTTGCATGCTAGTCCCCTTTACACTGTAGCTGAGCACTAAGGAAGGATTTTAAAAAATTAACTTTTATGGTAGTGAAAAGGGGAGTTAAATTTTGTATGAAAATACGTCATGTTTCCATCAGACAGTTAGTAATTCATATACTGTATTGAAACAAAGGGTCATCAAAGCCTACGGTATGTACATGGCGATGGTATCACGACTGAAAATGGTTCACGTGTTCAGTCATTCGCTCAATACCGAGGTTCGTGACCATTGTGACGCGAGGATGTAATTTAATTATGAACAAGCGAGCTCGTTGGTTCTGCAATTGAGTATATCGGCTTCAAAATAATAGTTTTATGTACCAAAAAAAACTTAAACAAAAATATGCATTTTTATTTGTAGGATGGAAAGATTTTCACAATACGAGTAGCGACAGAAGCACCACTTTTATTTACGTTGTAGATTCTAACGCTTGAACACAATTTTACTCGATGTTAAAAGGCCACGTGGTCTAAAAATGTGAAATACTAAACCTAGGCAAGGACTATCAAATACAGCTCCTGAAGCATAAATATATATATACGTTGCTCGATGACAGATTTTAAGTTTGCGTGTGGTAGCTAACCAGGCGGAAGATATCCTCAATATGCCAGTAAAAGACTTCTCATAATCTGGTCAGGTGTTACAGAAATTGAACTAGAAAAATCATAGGTACTTGAATTTAATTTACAGAGGTATATACATTAGGAATATATTTTGTATCGATGATGCTTCGGTGCAACGGAGCATGTGCACGTTTTTATTGCTGCTCCGTCTTTGCAAATTTAAATTTGTTGTAAAAAGTGTATGGATATGGTTATGTGATATATCTAAAGACGGGGCTTTCCATCAGAAATATGTTATAAAATTACCATATATGGAATATATTGTGGAGAAAATACTGCGAAGGCAAAAGGAGGGTTGATATGAGGCGCGTAGCCGATCGTAAAAATTAAGCCAAATCATACATCAGAACATGAGAAATATGTTGTGCCAACACTATTTTACTGAGATAAGGGTAAAAAGAAGAAGATGCTTAGGTGTAATTATTCTCGGATACTGAATCAATTAATATACCTTCTGATCCTGTTTTCGGTGAAGGAATAAATTACGATGAAATTATAGCAAGGTAGTATGATTTGCAATGCTAACATAAGGACCTACAGGTTTGTGAACGATAGTGACGTCTGGAATTGACACCTCTCTCTGTGCATCCAATAAAAACGATTGTAAAGTTAACGCATTTTTAAATAAATGTATGTTAAAAAGATAAAACCGATCAAGTTTCTTGGACCGGGTAGTTTTCCAAGACGGTGGTAGTTTTTACCGTTCATAAGCGCCTTCTTATGGCCTAAATTGAATAAAGATTTTTTTGGTTTCGATTGATTTCGGCAGCTGCACTTGAAGATCAAGCCCTCTTTTAGGTTTAGAATGTGTACTATCTTAGACCATGATGTCGTTTAAAAATGAGTTTGTGATCAAACACTACAACCTATAAAGTTACAGAAAGGGGAGTGTTAGTTATCCAAGATACTAAATATTTTGCTGGATCCAATATTGTCACTTAATTGAGATTGTAATGTATACCCGGCTGCGCAGAAAGAGGATAAGCATTTTTGTAGTCCGGTGAAACTGTAGAGGCCAAAGTGCCAACAGGGTATGTCAGTTCGAAAAGAAAAGAGAGTAATATTATTCCTGTGTATTGTGTACGCTCTATACCTTAAACAGCTTGACATTCTTCACATAGAGTAGTTGTTGTCAAATTTATCTTAATTGTTTTGAAGCCATTTTTTAAATTCTTTATCAATAATACTAATTAAAAACATTGATTCTCGGTCGCTTGAAGTGCAATAATTATTACACTGACATAAAGGTTCTGGCATCTATTAATGATTTAATATAGTAAAAGTGTATATATAAAATCGTTGTAGAAATTACTTCTAAACAAGCTAAAGCGTAGGTAGTTCAAATGTTGAAACCGTATACGTCGTGCACTCGTGTTCCGATAAACGTTGAGTGCATTAGAAAAGGCAAACACGAGACTGAGTGGAACACGGTGCTTGGTTAAGCTTCCCCGAATCAACTCCGTCGGTTATTACATGATCAACCAACCTTCCCCTTCACGTTGCAAAATTGTTTGTTCGTAAAATAAACATTTTTATATAAACTAGTATTAAAATGAGGTTTCGTTGATAATTTCTGTTTAATACAAATGTATATTTCATATATCACGGGGTAGGTACTATATAAACCGAACAGTATTGAAGCACTAAGTTCTTTTAAATTGTTGGGTCGTCATTTGTCACACTTCTGTTCTTTATCATTTGTATTATTTGTTATAAATATCTAAATATGTATATCGCTTATTATTTTCATATTAGGTAAATGACTACTAAACATTTTAACAATGTTTTATATTTAGAGTACTTCTTATGATTGATCGAGATACTGTCAATCTTAAATGATCAATCATAAGCAAGTGTTATAAATGTCTAAATATATCAATTATTATTTTCATGTTGGTTAAATAATTGCTAATGATTATTATAAAGTTCTATATTTAAAGTACTTCTTATGATTGGTCGAGATACTGTCAATCTACAACGACCAATCATAAGCAAGTAAATTGGTGGGGATGAAATCACAATAGCGCGCATTCAGAGGTATGTCGGGCATTCGTTATTCAAGATCGAGAGCAAACACATGGGATATATCGCCTTTAGGCTGTTGTAAGTAAAACGGTACTGTAATAAGACTGATAGTTAATACTGCGTAAAGTGTTTTTGTATTTAAAGTCCCTGCTACTGGTTGATGAACTAACACGGTTTACATCTCAGAAGCGGGATTAGCAACTTAGTGCCCACAACAAGATCTAAAATACGCATAAGTATTTGGTGAACATACGCAGAAAACGTAAGGGTTATTTATTATTTTATTTCGTTATGTTTATCTACCCTCGTGGATCCTTCTAAAGAATATTTTATTTGAATTTCAAATGCGGTAAGGTCGTGATTATCGAAGTAAAAATGAGACAACAAGTTTATTTTTGTTGTGTATAGACCTACGGTTTTAAAGTTTAAAGTAGTAACTACGAGCATACATTTTTTTTGATACATCAAGACTTGCTAAGGCCAAAATAACAAGTGTAAGCGTTTATTAGATGTGCTGACCCAGCTTGTTGACGAATTTAGCTCTTTTGATTATAGTAAGCTGTTTTGTTAAAGCAATAATTATATATCCGTAGGTAATGAAAAAAAATCCTGTATTAATTGTAGTGTTTTTTTCTTGTAATATACGTTGAGTCTGTGACTACGTCGATGAATAAAGGTATTCTCGTAAAATGGTGGCGCCTTCACAAACTCGTAAAATGCTGGCGCCTCCACAAAGATTTCGTGACACAACATGAAACCGTATCCATGGTCGCGGGCGTATGCGCTCGAGACTGAAAAAAATTGTGGCAGTCTTCGCAGTCGGTTGCAGTCCGGGCGGTTCAGGGTAAGGTTATCGCCACGGGCGATTGGTCAGTCCCGTTCCAGTTTGCATTATATGAGAAGGGCGAGCTAACGATATCGTCGTCATCGGCGCTCCAGGACACGATCACGTGTTCTGGAATGGCAGGTGACGCGCCGTGCTTAATTGAGGTATTCACCTAGGCACAGAACTTTGCGCCTTCGCACACCGTCCTGTGAAATAACACGTCGCCGTAATCCCGAGTGAAATAACAATTTGTTCATTGAAATATTCGATTGTGCTCTTAGGGCTTTGTATAATACAAGTGATCGCAATAGGTATCAGGTCTTAAATAGTGTAATGCCTGGATTTTGATCCTTTTATGCAAAGAACAAACGATTAATACATGCCTTCACAAAGTTGACTAATCTGCACGGATCTAGGGTGGAGCGATAAGTAAATAGTCCATTACGCCTTACCAAAATTAACAGGGGTAGCTAAAACTTGGTATCACGGTCCCCTCGCTTCTATTTTTTTAGGCCAGAATGGAAAATTATGCTCATTTACTAACTAAAATGCTCCACAAAAAGGTACGCCATAGGGAGTTGCTCTTATATCAATGTGAAATGTGAGGAAAACGTGCAGTCGACTGTATCATAGCAATATAGAAGATCGTGGTGTTAGATTAGAAGCACAATTTGAAGACTGCAAAAAGTGCTGCTTTGTTGTGAGGGACAGCAGCTGAGGTAGACACTAAATTTTGATTGCAAAAACGGGCAGTTCGAGTAATGTACAATGAGGGACCTCGCGAATCATTAAAGGCTAAGTTTCAAGAATTCGGTGTCTTAAATCTGGGTTCCCAATACGTTCTTGATAATTTAATATATGTTCGCAAAAACTAGAAATTGACAAACTGGTCGTTCCATGTTTTAGACTCGGTAAAACCAGTAACAGTGTTAGATTTTTTGTATAACAAAGTCCCAAAACATATTACTGATTTGCTAGACTATGAGTAGTGCCATTTTAATCGGGTTTTGGTGTCGAAAGGGCTTTTATAGAGTGGATCGATAAGTGAACGATGGTGATGTCTGGAATTGACTCCTTTCTGTACACCCACTAAAACTGATTGTAACATATACATATATAATATATGTGTATGTTAAAAAGATAAGCGCCTTCTTAGGGCCTAAATTGTATAAAGTATATTTGCTTTGAGTATCTGGTTGATTTAGGAAATGAGGGTACTTTGGTCCGTCTCGGTGAAGCTCAACGTTTAGCATTAGACTGGAAGGTAGGAGAGGTGCCTTTATTAAGGGGATAGGTAACGTACCATATAGCGCACTTGGTAATGCGAATGTCATGATCGAGGTGCAGGAGTGTAGTAGAAAATTACGTGGAGATTGGTAGTAGATGACTTTTTAAACAATTGCCCGGTACTATT
The DNA here is from genome assembly GCA_035772565.1 of Antheraea assamensis. Lineage (NCBI taxonomy): Eukaryota > Metazoa > Arthropoda > Insecta > Lepidoptera > Saturniidae > Antheraea > Antheraea assamensis. Next base: position 251,347 of record JAQQSE010000251.1, read on the forward strand.
AAGACTACACTTTCACGGAAGGACCCTCTGTCAAAATGATAAAGTCGGAATCCGGTGTTTTAAGCGTGGAGTCTTATTTTATTTGCGCACTCTTATTCGTGGAAGAAACGCGCATTAAATACGGCGAATTAAGGGTGATCCGAGTTAACTAGCGCAAATCTGTTTCAGTTCTTGTGCTTCGTCTTACGCATTAATGTATATGAACGGTATTTTGATTACTATCATTCACCCTATCATTCGACGAGAGAATGGCCCGTCAAGTATTCAGAGAGCATTTTAGTTACTTTGTCGCACCAACCAGTTTAATTATGGCCCAAACGACAAGTTTCATTAGTATACAATTTAAAACTTTTACTAAATCATGCGGTATAAAGCACGTGTCGCCACACCCCCGAAAGAATGTAGCAATAAATCTAGACGGGCCAAATGGCTTAATGGGATGAACATTTACCAGACATACAGTTGGGTATTTTGCTAAATGACTTTACGCCTGAAGTGAGGGGGAGTTTAGACAATATTAGGACTAGCGCTGGTGGCCTTATTAGGACACAACAGGTGAAGAAAAAAAAAAAAAAAAAAAACGGTAGGATAGGTATAAAAAGATGTGAATGAATTAGAAGGAAGGCGATTCGGTTAGAGTATAAAGAGGTGCGATAGGTATAGAACAGTCAAAGAAGCTCGAACCTAGATGTAATAGAAGTCCCTACAGGATTAAAAATGTGCTCCCCAACGATAGATTCGTGGTCGAGGATATGACTTTCACAAAGTCTAGTTAGAGGTTTCTGGCTATAGTAGCTATTGATAAAACATATCGTTCTGGTTATGGCGATTTGTAAATTGACGTATAAATTAATGTATTCATAGAAATGAACATGGATATTGTACACTCACAGAAATAAACGGGTTTATTAGAGGCTGGCTAATAATCGATTATCAAATTGGTTGTCGATGATTACACAGTATGCTTAAAGTAAAAAAAAAATAAGAATACGATGTTATGATAACAGCAATGTTAACGTGATTCTAGGTACCGATGATTAGTGTCATGTATCATCGTAAATGGTTCAAGTATGAAATGGCTGAAGTATTTGCTGGTCAACGTAATGGATCAGTAAATACCGATTCATTGGTTGGAGTCACGTGCTGATGAATCTGTGTGAGTCATCCCACGCTACTGGTCAAGATACCCGTGATTAGTGTCATGTATCATCGTAAATGGTTCAAGTATGAAATGGCTGAAGTATTTGCTGGTCAACATAATGGATCAGTAAATACCGATTCATTGGTTGGAGTCACGTGCTGATGAATCTGTGTGAGTCATCCCACGCTACTGGTCAAGATACCCGTGATTAGTGTCATGTATCATCGTAAATGGTTCAAGTATGAAATGGCTGAAGTATTTGCTGGTCAACGTAATGGATCAGTAAATACCGATTCATTGGTTGGAGTCACGTGCTGATGAATCTGTGTGAGTCATCCCACGCTACTGGTCAAGATACCCGTGATTGGTGTCATGTATCATCGTAAATGGTTCAAGTATTAAATGGCTGAAGTATTTGCTGGTCAACGTAATGGATCAGTAAATACCGATTCATTGGTTTGAGTCACGTGCTGATGAATCGGTGTGAGGTGCCAGGTAACGGGTGCCTCGCGTTTTAGCAATTAGTGTAACAGTGTATATACTGGCCAAGGCATGGATCAATATATATACTGCCAATATAAAAAAAGAAAAAAATGTAACGATGCCAGGGATGTCAGATAACAGACGCCCTCAAATTATAAAGATTTGCTGATTAAGGTTATGGATTATGACATAATGTAAAGTAATTGTATTTGAGCTTTAATTAGATACTAAATGTAATGTATCACTGAGCCAGTGAGTTATATTGATATTTTTAATCGTATGGCTAAATAGAGTATCCATTTTTGTAATTACAATTGAACATTTAATTCTCTCAGCCATTTTAAGGCGTCGTCGGTAAGATTGATCAGTTTGTCGGGGGAACCGTTGTATTGTCGAAGTGGACATTCCTCGATGATTGTTGGATTGTTTGCCTTTCCGCCCCGCAATCGCAATGTGCAGCTCACGGTCTACTTTCTGCACATGGGCGCTACCTAACCACACCGGGGAACAATATTCAGCTATGGGATACACCAACGAAATGGCTGTAGTTCTCAATACATTGGCGTTTGCGTCCCAACTAGTTCCAGTCAGTTTTAGAAGCACGTTATTTCTAGATTGCAGTTTCCGCGAAGTCTTTTCAAGATGCTCTTTGTATCTGAAAACCTGTCTCTATATGAGTGGTCAAGGCCAGCACTTGGTCTGTGCAACTTCTACCATGTCTAAATCCAGCTTGTTCTATAGGTAAGACCTCTTCGATAAAGTTGTATTGATAATAATGCGTGATTAGTTCGATTTCCTTCAGGACTTAAACACCTAAAGATTATTATTTTAAACAGAACGTATGTGACGCCATTATATTTCTTACATATTTCTAAATGAAATAGTTGGAGTACTTAACGATTTTTTTTTCTTACCAACGAGGGACTCGTTGAAAAAAAGGATGGCCGAGCTGTTATAAATATCTAAATATGTATATCGCTTATTATTTTCATATTAGGTAAATGACTACTAAACATTTTAACAATGTTTTATATTTAGAGTACTTCTTATGATTGATCGAGATACTGTCAATCTTAAATGATCAATCATAAGCAAGTGTTATAAATGTCTAAATATATCAATTATTATTTTCATGTTGGTTAAATAATTGCTAATGATTATTATAAAGTTCTATATTTAAAGTACTTCTTATGATTGGTCGAGATACTGTCAATCTACAACGACCAATCATAAGCAAGTAAATTGGTGGGGATGAAATCACAATAGCGCGCATTCAGAGGTATGTCGGGCATTCGTTATTCAAGATCGAGAGCAAACACATGGGATATATCGCCTTTAGGCTGTTGTAAGTAAAACGGTACTGTAATAAGACTGATAGTTAATACTGCGTAAAGTGTTTTTGTATTTAAAGTCCCTGCTACTGGTTGATGAACTAACACGGTTTACATATTGTATTAGTTATAGTTTAGTTTAGTAAATTAAGTTAAGGGTACTATGGGGCTGATACAGTCATACAAATCCCTATATAAATTAAATATATATATACATATAGGTCAAGACGAGCAAAATAATACCTTCTATAACAATCAATCCACCTATTATTATTCACCTGCTTATTCCTCTGTGTCTCAACATCGACTGCCTTTTACACTGTCTTTTTTTCGAACTAATCTACGCTGCTAGGCTAACTAGCAGGGCCACTACAGTTTCACCGGACTACTAAGGGGAGCGTTTATGGCACTCACCCGATTAGTCCTTGTACACTGAATGTTCGACCGCTTTATACCCGGTGACAAAGGTGCTCATATTATCATACTGAATGTAGTTTTATCCAAAAATACGACTTTGAATTGCTTTGAATTAATTTAGGTAATTCCGACGCCGCGAACTACCAATAATTATTAAAGAAAACAACGAACAACCCGACACCCTGAAGTTAGCTATAGTCTACATTTTATTCAAAAAAACGTATATATGTATTAAATACTTTTTTTTCTATTGTTAGTATCGTTTTTTCTACAAACGTAGAATACGGCGAAAGATAAAAAATTTTTGAAAAGATTTTTACCTTGTTACGCCAAAGAAGTATAACTTCTAAAGCGTGTAGATAAGTACACACACACACACACACACGTTTTTTTCTCTACTTTATTTAAATATAATATGCATACATTATACATATAAACATTCCGGAAAGAAATCTCTACACGATAGTGAAAGCCTTATTAAAATTCGTTGCGTAGTTCAGAAGTTCTAAGCGCGCTTACAAACAGACGCAAAGAGTACCAACGTTCTATAACTATTTATGAATGATTTTAACTATTCCTAATACCGGGCATAGTAGATACTCAATTCAGTGGATAGTACCATGTCGCTATACTATTATAATTAATGTTATATCTTGAGTATAAATCATGTCTCTTAGTCAGATTGCTGTGTTTCTCAAGTTACGTAGATGTTTAATTAAACATCGCCCGTTTGTAGACAACAAATCTAGTGGAGTTTCCACAAGATAACTGTCACGATATGTGATTAGTTGATGTAATTGTTATATAAGGGTTTAATGCGTATACTTGAATGAACAGATCTTTTCCAGTTATTAAAATTCAATGTAGTGTTTTTTGCTAATTATTCTATAAATTCATAAAAATTCCGATTTTTGTAATGTTACAGGTTCATGAAATTATATAGCGATGTAGCCTAAAAGGATAAACACGATAAATCTTCAGGGAAACATACGGACCATAATACTATGCTTTTTCTAATCACGTTGTTTTCTTTTTCTTTTGTGCCATAGGGCAGCAAACGGGTAGACGGCCCATGTGATTTTAAAATGGTTACCGTCGCCTATGGACAACTGCAACACTAGGGGCATCACTGTTGTGTTGCCGGCCTTTAAAAGCGTGTTTCAATCCTTGTTTTGTAGAGCCCCATATCATAACCTAGGGGAACACCGTGCCGGATAAACCATTCCACAACTTTATCGTGCGCATAATAGAAGCTTCTAGGGAACTTTACTTTTGTCGTCATTCTGTTGGGGCTTTAGGGTATGTGGATAAGCAACCAGCCAGCGGCGAGTGGTGTGAGTTTGCAACGGTGATGAGGGTACCATATCAAAAAGTTCTTCAGAACACTCTCCATTATACACGCGGTAAAGCACACATAAAGACTCAATGTATCAGCGAAATTTTAATGAGTCTAGATCGCATGTTAATTCGCAGTTAATTTTTCAGGGAGTCCAAAGAAGAAAGCTGGTAGGTAGGAGCAGCAGCCCAGATGTGTGAGCAGTACTACATATGTGAACGTAGCTCTAGTCCATCGCAGGACTCGAATGTATGTCGACCATTGAGCCATCATTGGTTTAGAGACGAGATAACTTATATTGAATATTAACGAAATATTCAATTAACAATCCTTTACTGAACTGTTTCAAGAACTGACAATTCTAAAGAGCCTACCTTTTAAAGTGCAATTTCGATGCCAGAGTTTTAAGTAATCAATTAATTTAACTTACGATGGTCAACATAAAAGCAATGTGTTTATTATATATTATTAATAAATATTCAAATCTAATACGCTATCACTGATTTAACATAGACTCAACCAAGAACAATGTGAATCCGTTTATCAATACAAGAAGAGAAAACTTTGTACCACTTTTTAAGCGCATTGCGCGTACGGAGGTGTGGGACATTTGGCATAATTAAAGTTCAAAGGCAGAATATGTGTTCAAAATACACTGAATTAATTTATATTAAGAAGAAAAGGTAACATCGTTTATGTTCATACAGAATGTCAAACATATCTAAGTCAAATACACTATTCTGTAGTTTTTTTTTCGAACTGACTACACTGTTGACCTGGCAAGGCCTCTGCAGTTTCACCGGACTACTAAGGGGAGCGCTTAAGGCACTCACCCGATTTTATATAGGTGTTCTGTAGTCAAAGAGTCACTCTCGCTAGAGAATATAAATAAAGAAGTTATATCCTAACTAGAAAAAAAGAACGAAAGAGTCATTTATTCGACACATACAACACATATTTACAAGTATACATAAAATATTTTAAATGAGATAAGTGTTGCATGGAGTCAAATAGGTCTATGTGTCAGCGTAAGGCTGCAAGGTTTGCAAATGCAAGCGTTGCAGCGCTGATTTTCAGACAAGACCTGCTGTATACACAGACCCCATATAACTACTATAAATGCGAATGTGAATTTCTTTGCTTGTTTGTTTGTCACACTTCGAAGCCTTAACTATTTCAACTAATCACCATGAATTTCATGCTTAGTCCATCAGATGTCTAGAAAAGGACCTTGTATCCGGAAAAAAAGTACTGTGCCGAGGGCTTGGTCCAATTTAAATCACCGCGAGGAAGCCGTGACCTGAAGCTAATATCATATATTCCACTAAATCGAAAAATAATGTACACTGTCGTATATGTAAAAAATCGCAGGTAACAACGTAATAAGGGAAAAGTAAAAAAATATGTATGCAAGGATTTTAGAGGTAACATTGATTGAACAAAAAACTATTAAAAAAGCAATGATTACGGTTGAATTTCCACCATTACATAATAAATACAATATTATTATAATGATAAATAAATATAATTAAATCAATTTCCACCTAAAATTTTGACATAATCGTACGCGAATAACATACAAGGTTTTTTTTAAAATGAATAATATGTAAATGTTAGCATTAACCAAACATTTATAAACGTATTTCGAGATCAAAGCGGCACACTCGACGGTCCCGGCAAACCTCAGTAAACCCCGAAAGGGTTGCCCAGAACATTGAAAAAACTTATGGGGCGCTTTCCAGAATCGCGTTAGGGAGTTCCGCGGCCCCTTTCATAAAGTAGCAAAGTTCCCTCAATTAAATAGATGACTTTGTAAAATAAATCGAGTTTTCCGAGGCCTCAGCCATCAGCCGAAGTGACGTCGAGTAGTAAATTTTATTAGGATGAGAGAGAAAATGATTAATTGATTTTCTGTGTCGAGGCGTAGCGTGTAACGAATGACAAACAAAATTTTCAAAAGCGATGATTCGGTATTTTTTTTTATGATTACGCGTTATGGAACGTATTGTAAAAATCATATAAATTAAATTTATTAGTAATGATTATAAAACTAACTGAAATTATATTGTGTTAAAAATGTTAATTAAAACTGATCCGCTTGGCCTCAACAAGCGTTAATATAACGCCAGCCTGCAAGAGTCCCGAAGTTGGCTTAAAAATGTTTTCTTAAAAGAATGTTCAAACATAATTACCCGCACACATATTGGTTCTTGTAAACGCCAAGAAATCCAGTTAATTCTTATATTCCAATAATACTAAAAAATCAAATAAATTAATGTATAATAATTCCATCAAATTGGTAGGTACACCGCGGTGTTTGAACCTACGGACATTATATCAGTATACAACTGATCAAAGGACTCGATAACCACGATTCGTGTCGTGATTAGACAGAGATAAACAGAGAAAGTGAGGCATTTCTTTAGCGTTCCTGTTTATGTTTTATTCATAGACCTACTTAAATATTATATACGCTAAATCGTTCTCACTATTAAAACAAATTTAACGACACTTGACTTGCTAAAATATTGCAAACGACTTATTAAAAAGTATACATAGACATGAAAACCCTTCTTCGGTACAGTCGGTTAAAAAAGCATTAGATTAACATTTTCTAAAACATTTATACGAAATAAATTAAGTTTAAACAGATGATAGCGAGGGCGTCGTTAATACTATTTCAAAAATGACTTGTTCAGATCGCTGGAGTTGAATCGTTCCGTAGAAAGTCAAGTAGCTCGAAACGGTCTGAGATATCTCCTAAGTTTAATCCCGGATTAAAATTAAATTAAGTTACGGATAAGTGAGATGGAAAACAATAATAATTAAGCGCTTAATTTCATTTTCGAATTACTTCGACGTGTAATGAATTCTGTTTAATTAGATGGAAAAGAGTAATCACCGGTATTGCTTGGTATACATTTTATTTTATTCTATAGGTACTAGCTGTTGCCCGCAGCTCCGCATTCGTTTTTTTTTTTATAATTGTGAATTACTTCTTACAAGATCAGCTATCTGTTACTGAAAGTTCCGTGAAAAATGGTTGAAACGTTTTGGAGATAGTACTGCAAACAAAGCCATGGGTAAAAGTTAGTCCAAAAAAAAAACGCTTTAATTACATTTTTATAACGTTAGCTATCTGTCAGTGAAAGTCCCATGAAAATAGGTCTAATCATTCTGGAGATAGTACTACAGACGAAGCCATGGATTACGGCTAGTTTAAAATAAAGTAGCCTATGTCACCTGTTGTCATTTTAACTATCCGTTAGTGAAATTTCTGTCAAAATCGGTTCAGCGGGTTAGGAGATTACGCGGAAAATACAGACAGACAGACAGACAGACAGACAATTTGTTTTTATCTGTATCGTGTATCTGTTCATATCCAATCAGTAAAAAGTCGTTATTTTGATATTACAAGTAGACAATCCAATTTTAATTATATGTATAGATTAGCTTTTGCTCGTGACTTCGATCGTGTTAATGCAGATTTAATCTATCCCGTAGGAACAGTACTATTTCTAGGTGAAAGATATCCTATGTTGTTTTCTGTTCACCGGACAATGTGTATGCAAATTTTCATGATTAGAGTTTATGTAGTTAAAATGTAACAAACAAAATCACTGACCGAGACAAAAGTGAATTTCACTAATAATGTTTATGTTTATCGTTACGAGATGACGCCACAGTACAAATAGCTCGCGCTTTCATGTAATCACTATCTTTAAATGACATGCGGCTGCTGGTCCGACATAAGTAGTCTAGTGAATCTGTAAGGGTCGTTTTTTTCTTGTTTTTTTTTTTTTTGTCGGGTGAGTGGCTTAAGCGCTCCCCTTAGTAGTCGGGTAAAACTGTAGTGGCCTTGCCAGGCTAACAGTGTAGTCAGTTCGAAAAAAAAAAACTGTAAAGGTCTGTGTCAAGTCAACAATATTTTGTTTATTTTTAATTGTAACAGTATTTATGGCCAGACTAAGTATATATACATATATGTGTTAAGTCTGAATAACTGAATAATGCACTTAGTTTTTCCATTATAAACAAACCGACCACTACTTTAAATGAATTAACATAAATTTCAGTAACGTTTTCTGAATCTGAAACGATGTCAAGATGCTAATGTAATTTATTCCTTCTCAAGGTAAGCTTCAAATGGACGTATCATAACGAGGTGACGGATGAAAAGATTTGGGCTTGATCTCTTGAGACACAATATATATGCAAACAGTAGGTTAACTTTTATTGAAAATTGTTTAAATTGTAATTAACACTAAGGAACCTGATAGGTACACGTTCTTCTGCCACAGACCTTAAAAGTTCTTAATGTATAAAAAATTGAAGGACTAGGAAGTAGGATATTTAGAATTACACGTTTTTTATCTAAGAAAAAAAAACCTTTTTTTTAACATAGATGAACACTTTATACATAAAGATCACCATCACCATCACCATCATCAACCTGTCAGAGACCCACTACAAGAACTCTTCTAGAAGGAAGATATGGGCATAATCACTATACCAGCTCACGATGTACTAGCGATTTCAAACTCGGAGAAATCCACAGTTCTCTATTTTTCCAACATACTTTGGTATAACAAGAATATTTCTCAGGTTCAGGTTACCTCACGATGTCCAACTTCACCGTCAGCCGATAGAGTTACCAATTTAAATGAGTAAATGTACGTGAATTCCGAAAAATTCGTTGGTGTATGCATGGGTTTCAAGCTGTGGATATCGAATTGATAATACCACCTGTCAAACCACCACGACCTCTTATAATAACAACCACGAAAATTTTAAATTATTTTTTCTTTTAATTTAAATTTAGAATTTTTAATTAACATTTAACACAAATAAAAATTTTTAATATCACCATAATGCCACATTTATATATTTTTAAGTATGTACTATCACTTTGACTTACTTACTTAGTATTCACAAAAGTCTATGAAAAGACTAATAGATTACAGATCAAAATTATTCCTTTTATTCACCCTATTAACATTGGCATTTTATAAAAAAAAAAAACGTTTTTATTACACCTACATACTACAATGAACTTGCTTTACCTCCAAATAATTATCTAATTTTGTTTTGCTAGAAAAAAATAACGCTATAAAATTATACTGTAAAAAATTCCTTTTGTTTATTTTATAATGTAATCGTTACGAACGTTGTTTATTTTAAATCAGCGTATACTAATTAAGAGAAATAACGCATCAATAAATTTTTATCATTATTTAGTTTGGTGACACGGTTTTTCTAAAACTTGCTTGGCTTAGCTGCCCCCCCTCGAGTAAAATCTGCTCTCAAATAAATACAAGCATTTTACTGCAGCTGCTCTTGATATCCAGTTATTTAATATCAAGCAAAACTGTGATCAGAAGCTAAAATTTATAAACGATCGTATATATAAATATCTTTATCAACAAATTTAATTTTAATTATCGTTAAGAAGTTATCGACAAGAGATTTTTTCCGTACCATTAAAAAGTCCCATCCTTTATTTATACGTCATTATTCCTCGTACTACACGCTCCTTACGTTTACACTGTACTATATTTATATACGGCTTAGTACAGTTCTTACTAATTAAAAAAAATAACAGGTAATAATATTTATATATAAATACTTGTAGATTTTTTTATTATGGCCTTATTATGGTCCAATAACGAACAACTGGACGACCTCTTGTATATTATCTATAAATATTAAACAACCTAAGCCAGTATAGCATACTAGCCGTCTTCATTGTATAAGGATACAAAGCAAAATCATTAGCAAAATGTCCATCAATCAAAGTGAAATGCTGAATATAGAAATAAATAAATAAGTAACAAAAAAAAAGAAAGAAAAATTTCTGAAACGGTAATTGGGGAAAACGTTTCTTTTTCTTATGAATTTTGTATTGGTGAAAATGGGAAATTGTTACTTTAGTAGACAGACTGTCAGAATTTTTGAATCGGACGAAGGAACATGCGAGTCGCTAAGTTATTAGAGATGAATAAGCTTTTCTACTGTCAATTGACTAAATGTTGATTAAATTCAGAACTAAAACTCATTGTTAAAATGTCATCTCACCTATTTTGTTTGAGTTACGTAAACATTATGTGCAAATAATAACAAAACAAATTTTAAACTATTTTTATACGAATGACATTTTCTCATATAAACTTTTTACTTTTCGATAGATACAAAAATAAACATTATCTATTACCCTGTGAACTTCGTATCACTTAAGTATATTTGTGTAAAATGCGGTCAAAACTTAATACAATTTTTTTATTTACATTATAAATGCAACACAGTTATAGCACTTAATCAATTTAAAGCTTTCTCATGCTGTATTTTTATTTCTGAAACAGAACTGTTTTGTGTTCCGACAAAACAGACCAAAGAGATCGGAACTCATACTACAGCTATGAAACAGATAACATTTCTGAACGTACCTATAAATATTTGACAAACGAATGACAAATTTTTATTTCTAAAATGATAAAAGACAAACTTTGTGTATTTGAAAATTAAATTGTCTTTTTTAGTATTTTCCTTTACTTATTATTTATATTTTTCATCGTTTAAACATTTTGAAGCGATAATGGCTCAATTGGTAGTGTGTTCGAACATAGCGTCGAAGGACGTAGGTTCGAATCCTAGCAACTGAGTCGGAGCTTTCAGTGAAGGAAAATATCGTGATGAAATCTAAGCATAGTGGTAGGGCTTTTTCTACGCCCGCCCGGCTAGTTACCACCCTCAAGTTGAAAATCTGTTGTTAAGCACCTGTTGGTGTTTTGCGGCAGCTCCACTTGAGAGCCAGTCTCCCTCTAGGTTTAGCGTGACTACCATTTTAGACCACGTCATCATTTCACATCAGATGAAATTGTGAGCAAACGCTAACCTATAAAGTATAAAAACAACCTTCCCTAAACTTCCGCAGATATTTCAACGTCTAAATTAGCCAAATCGGTTCAGCTATTCTCGAGTTTTAGCGAGACAAACGAACAACAATTCATTTTCATATTAATAGATAGCATTTTAAGTCGCGTAATTCAATGATACATATCCAATTTATGTAGTTTTCACCGAATTCCGTCGTTTGTTTAATTAATGTCGGACGTTATTACGAATAATTTGTGTTTTGTCGACGTCCGAATACGAATTACGGCCCATTTATGTAAAATAGACGTGGAGGATTTATCGGAATCCAATATTATACGAAACGAGAAGTGTTGAAATATCTAATGAACATAAATTCAAACATTAAGCTTTTTGAATGTATATTAGAAAGACGAGGAACGTGGTAGAGCTACGCTGAAACTATTACTGGTTTCAGAATGACTGGGTGGGCTCGCCCGGGGTAGTACCACCCTCTCATAGAAAACCGACGCGAAGTAACAGTGCTTGCACTGTTGCGTTTTGTTCGGTCAGTGAGACCGCCGGAGGCCCACATATTTAAAAGGCCGGCAACGCATTTGCGACACCCCTGGTGTTGCTAGTGTCTATGGACGGCGGTGATCACTTACCATCAGGTGACCCACCTGTTCGTTTGCCCCCTATGATATAAAAAAAAATAATAATAAATCTGTACAAATAATTTAACTCTACAGGCTTCGTTATACTGCGAAGTGAATAAAGAGGATTAAAACATTAAAAATAAAAAGGATCCTATTTCAAAACCTTTACTACGTTATACAGTAACTCGTAAATTGAAACAAAATGTATGCAAAAAATTGGGGGTTTCCCGCGGACCGAGGACCTTATCATGGAGAGCTATGACAGCCTACTCGCACTAATACATTCAAAGAAATAGTAAGCCGCGTCATATACAATGTAAAACTTTTAGCAATAGAACAAAGATATCGTAGTTTGCTATTAGTACAATAATAGTAATTATCCTTTAGCAAATGAATAAGCAAATTTTAGAATATTAATTATAGATTATGATGATGTAGGTTTGAAACATTCAATAAGACGGAGCTTTCGGTGAACATTCTTTCTATAATGTCTGCATTATCACTCTCAAGTATCAACGAACACCTACAAGTTTGTTCTGCCAGCTTCATTTGAGATTTAGAGTTCTCCTTTTGGTTTAACGTATTACCATCAGGTGAGCCAATACTAAAACTAAAGCCAAAACCAATACGAAATGTTTTTTTTAACATTTTTATTATTAGATCCCTTAAAAAACTTAAGTAAACGTAACTTAAAATAAAAAAAAAAACTTGCACCATTAAGCGCCTAGCATACGGATACCTGGTTGGCTCACCGTCAACTTGTAAGAAAAAAGCGCCACACAGGCCCACACCGCAAGTGGACTTGTGCACCAGTGCACTAGTAAACTCGTGGACTTGTGCACCATTGCACTAGTAAACTCGTGGACTTGTGCACCAGTACACTAGTAAACTCGTGGACTCGAGATGCCGATTTGAGGTTTACCGTTTCAATGATTGACCTCTTTTTATAAAAATTGTGTTTGCTTTTTTTAAGTAATTTATTTGAAACTTTGAAGAGAGGGTTACTATTAAGTTTCTGATCTGGTTAGAAAAAGTTGTAGGTCCAGGGTTGTGTATAATATGTGTAATAGATTAAACGAAATTAGTAATATTGTTACAGTAGTATTTTTTTTTCTTATCACATATACTTCAATGTATATTTATTGTTAACAAAATTTTGTGTTATTTAATAGTCATTCTTTCAGTATTTCGTAAAATATATATATGTTTAGTGAAACATACATATGTCATATCTTGTAAGCTTGTACCCTTGTAAATAGTACATATAAGTCAATTTTTCAAAATATAAATAATTTTTAGTCACCCTTACTTGACTGACTCAAATAAAAACCTATGGACCGTGTAACTTTAAAATTGAACCTCCAGTGACGTCACAGATTTTCCTTCGCCAACATTCTGTGAAAAATGGTTACATTCCAAGTTTTCCACGTCGTAAAATTTTAAAACGTCTCCCACATCCCTCTCTTACCGTACGGGAAGGAGCAAGAGAAACGAAGTGATATTAAAAATAGTGTGCGAAGGTGTCGCTCGAGTTAAAAACTTCCTATTTCTCGTTATAACTATGATGGGAACGTAAGGTGCCGTAGTCTACGAGAAACTGGTATAAATTTATACAGGCAAAGTTTGTTTATTTAAAAATGTGTTATTATATCTTCACAATGTTCTCTTTGAGAGCAGAAAAAGTAAATCTCAATGCTCGATTCTGAATTGAGTTGATAAAAAAAAACAAACAAAATTAAAAAGTTGTTAGATACTTTATGTTATATTAAATTTTATTCTTACGTTTGTACAGAATGTTTATTATTTAAAGCATTTTTTTACTCGAGTGTACAGAAAAGGAGAGTAATATTTTTTGAGTTACATATTTATAACTATTTCTTATTATTATTAGCGTATTTATTTATATCCATGTTTTAGCCTAAAGTAGTGAATAAGTTATATTATATTATTTAAGTATTATTTATCATTATTTTATTTACGAACTTACGCCATTTCAGATATGTCAGGCCCATCATAGCCTATATCTATTTACAATGAAAAATCATAAATCTAAAATAAATACGAAAGTGATTGGATAGCGAACGTAAACGAACTAAACGGCATTTTGTAAGACTCCGATGTCGATTCTGAATGAATAATGAAGAATGATTTCATCATAAATGAAACTTCTTTTGTATTTCTGGAAACACGACTCTCCAGTTAGTCAAATAAACATGAAAACTTCGGGAGATATCCAAGAGACAAGTTTTATAAAAATGTCATGACAAAATAGTATGTATTTTTTTTTATATATTATAGGGGGCAAACGAACAGGTGGGTCACCTGATGGTAAGGTGATCACCGCCGTCCATAGACACTAGCAACACCAGGGGAGTTGCAAGTGCATTGCCGGCCTTTTAAATATGTGGGCCTCCGGCGCTCTCACTGACCGAACGAAACGCAACAGTGCAAGCACTGTTACTTCACGTCGGCTTTCTGTGAGAGGGTGGTACTACCCCGGGCGAGCCAACCCATTCATTCTGAAACCAGTAATAGTTTCACCGTAGCTCTACCACCTAGAAAATATAAATAAAATATATATATAATTTTAATCCCATTCCCAATATTAATTTTTCAACTACTTCACAAATAACATCCACTGTTCATGGGTTATGTGATAATACATTAAGAAGTAATAGACATTATCGATTTTACAACACTCGTTGTAAAACGGTGAATCTATAATTTCAATTAGAAATCTGTCTTTTTCCCCATGGAAGTGTATCCAGACCTTAATCTAAAGTTAGTAATAAGTGAAGTTCTAATAATATTGACTTCTATGAACCGCGGTACAGGTGAAGACTGGCATTTAATTGTACGCTACCGAGTTCCTTTCTCATTTGAAGCCAAATTAAAATATTGTTATATTAGCAGGGCCGGCGGACGTTGTCCTGCCCTGATAATAAAAAATATATACTTATGTGCATGAAATGCAATTCCAATTCAATTTGATAAGGATTAATTCTGCGTCCGTCAAAATATTCTTCCAATTACCTCATTGTATGTATGTGACCATTTTTTTAGAAGATAAATGGGTATAGTAAGCTATCCTTAAAACATAAGTATATGCTATAGTAACTTTTTTCTATATCTATAAAAGAGGGATATCTCACTATACATTGTTTTGTTATGTCTCAAAAGAATTAAGCAGCGTTTTTGATGAAAGCCCCCGAGCGTCTTGACTTTTTTCAGCACTTCCAACAATTATTTTCCAACTCATATTTCAACCAATTTACACAAAATCCAGACATATTATATATCTAAACCTTCTTCATGTATTATTGTATCTATTGGTGAAGACCGCATTACAATCCTTTCAGTAGTTTTTGAGTTTATTGCGCACATACAATTTATTACATGTAGAAATAGAAGGATTTTGTTGTTGTGTTTTATTTAATTATTCATTCGATTTGTTTATTTTATTTAATTAAGTCTCATTATTAATTTTTCTGTGAAATGTGTCTATTAATTTTGAAAACTAAAGGTTTACCATAATATTGTCTAAAGTTACTTAAAATGTATTGCCACTCGTGAGAACCAAACTCTAACTACAAAAGTACTGCAGCTTTACAGTGCAATAATATGTAAATATGTCGCTTCCATCCCAGTCTTTGTATTAATAAAGTCAAATACAACAATAAAATCTACAAAAATATTTTTTCATTTAAAAAAAGTATACAAGTGTCTCGGCGACTAAGCACACTTGTTAAAACAGTGGTAGTATTTAGTGTTCCCGGTGACGCTTGACATGTTTTTACTTTTCATCCCCCTGCCCCCGCTACACCGCACCGCACTCCCGGCGGCCTACTGCCCTCGTCGACTCGGCTCGAGTGCTACACGAGTTTTATGTACCACGTTTTCGACTTACACAAGGTCAAGTGTTTCTATTAAAGTCTCTGAATGTAAATCTGAATACGAGTTTTTGAACGCGTTTTTAATTAAACCGATTCGTTTGTTTTTAATGCACTCTCTAATAATGATTTCGGTGAAGAAGCTAAAATATTTTTTTGTAGACTTAACTTACATATTGTAGATAGGTTACGATTGTTTTTTCAATTATTATTTTTTTAATTAAACTGAGCTTTCATGGTAACACAGTTGGTGAAAAATGCCATCTATAATAATAAATCGTGTTCCTCAAGGCCTATATTAATTAGTACTTCATTTGCAATAACTTTAATAAAATTTGTATAAGAATCTTGTGCTAAGACAGTTTATTTTATAAAATGTGAATAGCACTGTTATCTGTCTATCTGAATTAATTAATACATTTATTTTAAGTAAATATTCACCTGTTTTCCTTTATTTTATTTAGGGACTTTCTGATATGTCAGTCCCATCTTATCTACTTATAACTAAAACAATAAAAAAATACATAAACTAAATAGAAAAATTAAACAGACTACGTAGCCTTTTGGAACAGTCCGATGTCGGTTCTGGAAAGAATGAAATATTTGCTTAATTGTTCCCGAACACTGATTAAAAAATTACATCAACTGGGTCACCATTCGTCTCAAATAGTTAAAAAAGTGATAGGGCTAAGTATGCACCAGCGATAATGTCTGGTATTTTATACATCGTTCGATATGGTAAAAATTATTTCAATTGGCCGCCAATGAGTGAAATTTATTCCTGCATAAGCTCCCCAAACTTTCAGTAAATTTCATCACTTGTTCGATGTTATCACAAAAAAAATCGATGTAGTTTTGTTCTCATTCCAAGATAATTTCTGTAAAATGACTATCAATTAATATGTACTAAAATTATATTCATGTAAGTGTGAAATCTCTTCTGCGTTGCTGTTACCTGCGGATATTTTCGGCTCAAAGGTTATATATCAATGTATAAATATTAAAATCCTGTTTCTAAATACGTATAAGATCGAACTACACTATTGACATAATAATATGTAGAATATATTTTTACATTAAAAAAGGGGAAAAAATTAAAACTCACGTATTGCATTTCGCAGCGACGGCGATCACCAAATTGAAGGTGAGAAGTACGAGTAATCTAACTGCCATGACGTTGCGCCAGGTCAAAGCATTTTCCTAATTAATATATCTGGAACAAAAATGTATTATAAAATATCACAGTTATATAATTTACTACACTTCATACATATATACATTATATACAATACAATAGTCGTTTGTGCGTTTTACATAAACGCCACGTTTTCAGCTACAGTTACGAAGAGACATCGCCTCATTGAGCGTGTTTTATCGGCTGCATCATGGCGAGTGTTCTGAAGAATTATTCAACCTCATCCCATCTTCTCCTATCCACCTCAGAACCACACGGCCGGGTACGCGTCTCCACAGAGTCACAGTAGCAACCTTCTCGGCAAGAACGAAGAAGTTCGAAAATTCTTATTTATGTCTTACTGTGAAGATGTGGAATCGCCTCCCGACTAGTGTGTTCCTTCCCTCTTATGATATGGGGTCCTTCAAACGAGGCGTGAAGAGGCACTTTTGCAGATCGGCATGATAACGACGACTGCCGTTGGTATTTAACACCGACAGTCGCCGTTGTTTTTGGACTGTACCGCACTTACCATCAGGTATCGTACAGTCATTTTGCCGAACTTATATACAAAAAAAAAAGAAAAACGTTTAATTTAATTTATGAATTAGTACAGTCTCCAAATTAATAAGGAATATTAAACGCTTCTGGTATGATGAACGACGGTCTTTATTTAAGTGAAAACTTATTTAGGCGCATTGAACAATGAACGAAAGTGAATCGTCAGGCTTAGGTCGGTGACGCTGAATCGAGTTTATTAGGCTCCACTCGACGTGAAGCGCGCTCGGGTTGGTAATGCACCGAATCGTGTATACTCGGTCCCAGTCGTTATCACCCATGTTTTTCACTTCTATCGTATGGTAATAAGCACACAGATTTTTAAAGTGAAACATTTTTACAATGTCTCAAATTTTTTCGTACATCTATCGCATATCGCATTACAGCCGGCGGTAAAGTGAAAGGCGCTCGACAGCGCAGCCAATGCCAAAATGGTGAAGCCCATGGCTCAATTAAAATGGTTCCCTGATTTAAATAAATATTGTACTCAATTTTTAAAAAGATTATAAACACAATTTTAATACACTAAATCGAATAATTTTCCGACAATTTTGAGCTTGTGAAAAAAGTTTCACTTGTATCGTGGTTTCATAAACTAAACATTTTTTTTAACACATGTATTATCTTATAACTTATGTCTTCTTTTTATATTGCATAATTAAAATTACTGATAACTGATATCTTCCAACTCACTGTGAAGAAAATATGCTCCCAGAAGGTCGCCGCATTGCCTTTGTATATTATATTTTTTTTTATCTACAACCATAAAAATGACTTTATCACGACATTAGCGCGACCTACAAGATTGCAAAAGGTTGTTTGACCCCATCTCATCCATAATATGTGACATGTTGCTAGAAAAATACGGTATAACTGCGCTAATATATTGTTATCAAAATATACGCTTTGTAGTCAACGGATCACGGACTGTACTAATAAGAAAAAATTAAATACTCAAATATTCTTGGCTCGAATCATGTGCGCCGCATATGTACAATGTAAGAACAATTAATGAACTAGAAAGAAAATAGGGAAAAAAAATATAACAAGAATAAAATCACTAGAGCAAAGGAATTCCCGAAGGAACATAACCTCACCTACCAACTCTTGAGTGATGTTGTAAAAGAGATATAAAAAGGGTAAAGTTAAGGAAGGTTCGGTGTAAATTACCGAAGCATGAAAGGGGGATAATTACAAGGGGTGAAGGGAGAACAATTGCCGGAAAACAGTGATTAACAGGATTCACCCGCGATTCTCTCATTAATGTTGTGCTAATTATCAATTTCGATTTATGATATTCGTCGGCTCGATTCTAATTTGATTCAGTTCGGTAAATTGATTGCATAATTATATATATACAGTTGAATATAAATAATCTACTAAATAGATTGTCTTAGGCTATAGGAATAATAAGTTTGGTCTATTCAATTGTTGTTTTCTGATGAAATTATAATTTTAACGAGAGTAATTTGAATGAAAAGAATATTGAATTATACAATTAAGGGCGCAAGGGCAAGACATTGTGGTAGGGATTTTTGTAATACCCACACCACCCTACAAGTTGTAAATGTTTTGCCAAGCAGATGCTATATAATAATAATCTTATAAGCATAGATGATACGCTATAGAAATGCGAATGTTAAGATGGATGTGTGGTGTAACAAGAATGGATAAGATTAAGAATGAGTATATCAGAGGAAGTTTGAAAATAGCACCAGTGACAGAGAAGTTGAGGAGTAATAGGTTAGCATGGTACGGGCATATTATGAGAAAAGATGAAAGTCATATAATAAGAAAAGTTTTGAGTTCGAAAGTGGACGGATATAGAGGTAGTGGAAGACCGAAAAAGGTGTGGATGGATAGTGTGGAAAATGATATGTGTATAAAAGGTGTGAATACTGAGATGATTTTTGACAGGGGAGAGTGGAAAAGGAAAACATGTTCTGCCGACCCTACTTAGGTGGGATAAGGGTAAGATGATGATGATGAATCATAGATGATACGCTGACGTCCAAAGATAGAAGGGCATTATATACTTTTACAATAGTTAGTTTAAAATACATTCAGAACGCTGACGTTCCTGAGCTCAAAACTGTCTATTATACTTGCACAGGAGCCTTTCTAACTTGGTCTTCATAAGTAGCCACCTATTATGGTTAACCTCTGAACCGCGGTCCTACTGTGGATGGTCGTATAAAGCCGTATGCTGCAATTTCAAACAATTTCAAACTTCATTGCTTTAAAAAGATGATAGTGAAACTGCATCTTTTTGTAATTTACAGTATCGTAGGATTATTAAAGTACAAATCAATTATCCACATGATCTTAAAGAGACAAAGCTAGTTATTTCGTTTCGTCAGAAACTCAAAGGCGAAATTGTTTACAAAGAAAAAGAACGACGTGCTACCTGTACAGTGGCGCACGGCTTTGTTACAATTCTATAGATTCTATATATAGTCTAAATTGATTTCAACGTATAATAGATTGTAAATTTTTATCATTGTAACGTTCAAGCAATGTTGGTCTCAATTTGATGAAAATTCCATTGTATTGAAGTAAACTTTTAGTAATTAAATTGTATTTATTAAATATTAATAGACATAGAGACATAAATCAGACACTTGACGATACCACTATATTACATAGCACCCGTGCGAAGCCAGGACGAGTCACTAATATCACATATCTCAAATAAATTTAAGAGATATTATAGCAAAATGACAGCACATAATCTAACTGTAGTTAAAACTTTACGGAGCTTTTATTATTTAAAATTTCACGAAATAAAAGTATATTTATTATATGAATGAAAATGTTTTAATCTTTTAGAATATAGTCTGAATTTTAAATTTAAATAGGTCGACGACGACACGTTCCTTCTGAAAGTCACTCACGAAGCTATCGCTCTCTGGATGTCAGTAAAATACTCCGTCTTTCTAACAGAATTAGACCCTAACAATTCCAATTAGAGCATGTACACAATGGAACCGTTCGATCACAAACGTCGAACCATTGTATCTCGCTCAATAGAACGAATCTAGGACCCTGTTATCTTATTCGGTATAATTGAGTTCTATCAGAGATGTTAATTTTGCAATTGATATATAGTTATTTCATAGTTCCCTGTTGTTACTTTAGACACAGGAGGAGACCTTATATTACGATGAATAAAAAAAAAGAGTGTGTGGACTTATGTTCGCGCGTTAGAAGTTATACTTCTTTGGCGTAACAAGATAAAACAATTTTACAAATTTTTATATTTCGCCTTATTCTACGTTTGTAGAAAAAACGTCACTAAAAATAGAGAAAAGGTATTTAATACATATATAGCTTTTTTTGAATAAAATGTTGACGATAGCTAACTTCAGGATGTCGGTTTTTTGTGACGGTGTGCGTGCGCATCCTAAAAATTTACTCTCATTATTTTTCCCGAAAGCGCCAAAAGAAGTATAACTTAAAAAAAAAAATTAAGTAAGCGTTTTCCCGACATTTATAGGTCTTTTTCTAGAACGTAGGTCAATTATGCCAAAATCTTATTTGCGGTGCGTTTAGTTGTTATATCAAAATAGTTATTTTTAAATTCTTTGTGTAGAAATATAATGCATTCTATTATAAGAAATTAACATGACTGTCGGTTGAATAGTACAGAAGTGATTTACTGCAGCATAATTTATGGAGAAATGGTTAGCATCAAAACCTTCTTAAGTCTTCTTCTGCTTAAGTATGCCAACTGTCATGATAGTCAATGGTTCTATATTTCGATAAAGAGTGTGTAAAAACTAATAAAGGTAATAGAAGAATTTAATCTAGTACCGAATCTGCTTAAAACTTCAAGGAGTACCAAACTTCGTATTCGGAAATATATTTTGTATAATATAAAAATGCTGCGATTCGGAAAAACGATAAAATAAACATAAATGTAAATACAAAGAACAAAGAACCCTCAGTAAGCAGCATACGGACCCTAGTGCATATAGGTGCTAACCATTTCGGGTTCGCGTTCCCTTAACGTAGAGATCTGAATGAGGGTGCGCGCTCAGCTGTATAAGACAGGTAAAGTATAAATCGTGGCCCTTTTTGAGGTAACGTATCGAAAAAGTCGTCAATTGCCTACGTAGCCTTCGTGTTGGAAACGTTCTGAAATGTATTCTTATATTATAAAGGAGATATCAACATTAAATGGTAGTTAAAGCTTTCAAATAACTTGTTGCGATAGTTCTTAATAGCCTAATTTAATAGCACTTTGCGTTGGGTCTATCAGGTTAGGTAATTCCAAATAAATAAAGTTAAGTAGATATCGATTTCAGAGAACGTGTCTTGAATAATATACATATCCCTTAATGTAGATGTAAGCGATTACCTGCAAAAGTCATTTGGAAGCGAATGTTGCTGATAAATGGGAATATTGTGCGTACTAGAGAATTTTTATATGTGTCCTATATCTAGCAGTGATCGAATATACGTTGGTAATAGCGATCCTCGTAAATGCTTTTTATCTTGTGTCAAATTCTTTATCTGTCATCGATTTCACAAAACCAATTGATATCACTGTAAGGAACGATATGCAGGTTTATATTTCATTTATAGGAGTACTGTAAATTATATTGAAATTAATATAAGATCAACACCTTCACCTGTATCTGTTATCTCACTATTTGCCTCCCTACATTAAATTCATATTCATTGAACAAAATTAATTATTTCTAGTAACAATTTAGTAACGAAGAGCCTGATAGCCGATTGGAGAAGATTCGCGCCTACTTTCATTTCCTATTTTACTGGTTACTCTTCGATCTTATATATGATCTTAGATATGATTTTGAAGCGATGATGACTCAGTTGCTAGTGTATTCGGACACAGCGTCGAAGGACGTAGGTTCGAATCTAAGCAACTGAGTCGGAGCTTTCGGTGAAGGAAAACATCGTGATGAAACCATAGCATGTTGGTAGGGCTTTTTCTAAGTCCGTCTGGCTAGCTACCACCATCATTTTGAAAATCTGTCGCCAAGCACCTGTTGGTATGTTCCGGCATCTGCACTTTAGAGCCAGTCTCCCTCTAGGTTAAGCGTGACTTACCATCTTAGACCACATCATCATTTAACATCAGATGAGATTGTGGTCAAACGCTTACCTATAAAGTATAAATAAAATTAAAATAAATATATTTAATGTAGTATAAGCTTGTAACAATTTATTTAATTTAAAGCGATGTTGACGTATTCTGCCATATCGTGATGAAATCATAGTATGGTAGTAAGGCTTTTTCTAAGTCTCCCTGTCTGGCTACTTTCTTAAAATCTAGTACCAAGTAGGTAGAGGTATATTCCGGTACTTGAAAGCGACGTCTAACTCCAGGTTTAGCTTTTATATCACCTCGGACAACATCGTGATCAAAATCGTTGACGGCTAACTTGATAGCACAGCGTTGTTGGACGTAGGTTCAAATCCTTCGGAAAAATCGTGATGGAACAATAACACTGGTGTTAGGGCTTATTTCTAAGTCCACCTTGCTAAATACCACACACTACTGCAGATGTTAAAAATTTATCGCCAAGCACCTGTTGCTGTGTTCCGGCAGCTGCACTAGAGAGCCAGTTCCTATAGGCTTGACGTGTATACCACCTTAGACCACATCTTCATTTAACATCAGATGAGATTATGGTCAAATGCTAAATCGCATGGAGCATTAAACAAAGTTTAAGTTTCAACGTATTATCTCCACAATCCGGGAAAAAAACGCAAAGTCACTATAAATGATTAAATACACGCCTAAGTGCCTAAGTTAAAACAACATAAAAACGCTTAGCGAAGGCGAAACGGTAGCAGGCCTTCAATTTATGAGACAACTTTTTTGCGTCACTTTTATTAATTAGCCGGGAGAGGTCGAGCCCTCAGGGCGTAGAGTCCTCTCTGTCTAATGGTTCTGTAACTTTGAAGTTAAAAATGTGACTGTAAATCTGTTGACAGACGCCAGTAGTATAAAACGTGAGTTTTTTTTCGTTGGATAAATAAAAACTTAATTGTTTTTGTTTAAGAAATTTAATTATAAACAGAGGGCTACCTTTTATTTTAAATTAACTTCTTTCAGTTATTTGTTTAATTTAGGTGACGATTTATATATACTACTTAATTTTTATACATACAACGTATATATTATTTTTTAATTGGTAAATTTATTGCAATGGTAGTAAATCCAACAGTTTAACCGTGAGTTCGCAAATTCGAAGCTGAAGGAGATGAAACAATGACGGGTTGGTTGACATCGTTTTCTGACACCGCGTCGATTGGACGCAGGTACGAATCCATGGAACTGAGTAGGAGCTTTCAGGGAAGGAAAACGTCGTGATAAACCGTGGCTTGGTGATAGGGCTTTGTCTAGGCCCGACTGGTTAGCTACATTTCTCTAGTTAATATTGTGACCTAGCACTCATTGATTTATTCCGGTAGCTACACTTGAGAGGCAGGTCCCCTTCTGGGTTTAGTGTCTTTACTATATTATACTACATCGTCATCTAACACCAAATGAGATTGTGGTCAAATACTAACCTATAAAGTATAAAGAAAATGAGTCGATTCCCGCACATGACAAATTCGTGTAATAAGCCTAATTGTCAGTTTTGAACCTAAGTGTTAAATATCCATATATTTAGGTACTATAATGCAGCTATGATTGGCTTAGAATAAAATGGATCACTTGTTAAGTGTAACCTAGTTAAATTCTCATACATTTATTTATTAATATATAGTATATTTCAATAATTCCATATTTTGAATTGAAAATACTGTAAAAGATATAAGTACGTCTCACACACGGTAGAAGTGAAACCTTCAAAAAATGATAAAATATTCATATAAGCGATACCCATGAACAATACACCACGTGGGTTAAGACGTCTTTTCCCAAGGCTTTGTAATGTATTACAGGACCAGAGCAAGTTTTAAGTGGCATAATGAGTTGATTGCGAATATAAGAAACACTGTATAATTTATTCGAACCCAGTTTCTCGTACTCTAGATCCTATAAATGTATATATTTGTCTCTGTTTAATGACGCTTTTTCGTGTCATCGAGTTTCAAATGACACAGAGGCTATAAAAGTTTTCCTTTAAAAAAAATCTTACTCTTCTGATTTAATTACAGATATCGCTTCTAATTGTTAAAGTAAACTAAAAATATTTAACGCGTCATACAAAAATAATGTTTTTAATCATACTAAACAAATTCGATCGAATTAAAGAATTAAATTATTCACCTTTACGGCATCTAGTTTGGTCTCATTATTTGGTCATAAATATGGTCTACAGGAAGAAGGTTCTGCGATAAACACTTAGATAGAAAATAGACTGTATCATATTTAAAGTTTTATTACCATTATACCAAAACCATCGCAACAAAGTCGCGAGCGTAGCTTGTGATATCATAAAACATATTTACTTGCGAAAATCTAAACCTTGAACTATATTCCTCATATGCCGGTAAACAGTTGCGCAACTGACACGCTGGTATATCCGAACTTTATCACTTCCCTTGTAAACACACGGTTGAGCGTTATGTTTATGAGCGCCCGTGAAAACGCCAGGTGCGCCCTTATATTTATTAGAGAGAAAAGTTTCCGAGCTTCTGAGGCCTAAAATAGTGTTCGTCTAGCATCGCATAAACATAAAGTGCCCACGAAATTACGAGCCTTGTTACGGGTAAGTAATTTCTACCGTAAACCACACGGTAGGTTTACATGACGTTGGAATGGAATATCTTCTGTTAATATGATTTGATTTGAAATTTAGATTAGGTAAGTTTAAATTAGTGTGAGAGACGTTGGTACTATGATGATTTGAGAGCTATTTCATAGTTACACGTAGGCGTCAAGATATGATAAAAGTAATACAGGTCGTAGGTACCTACTGGTTTCTAATAAGCTTTTGTTCGGTCTTGATTCATTAGAAGCTTCATTAGCAGTGTAAATAACCAGTACAAAAATAAATAATTCAATTGAAGAAACAAAGTAATTAATATACAAATTTAAGTCTACTTAACTAGCGATTTTTTTAAATTGTAACACGATAAAGCAACGGCATTTTTTTTAATACTTTATAGATAAATGTTTTGACCACAATCTCATCGGATATTAAATTATGATGTGGTCTAAGGTGGTAAGTCGCGCTTAACCTAGAGGGAGACTGGCTCTCAAGTGCAGCTGCCGGAGCACACTAACAAGTGCTTGGCGACAGATTTTCAACTTGAGGGTGGTAGCTAGCCAGACGGACTTAGAAAAAGCCCTACCACCATGTAAAATTGCGTTGTACCTGATGGTAAGAACAATGCAATTAGAAAACAACGGCAGTCAGCGAGAGATCTTGAATCTATCAACAATCGCCATCAGGCCGGATTCCAAATGGAACATACAACGTTTGATCCCAAAACCCTAGATACTAAAACAGGAAAACTGTGACAAGTTATAGCATTATAGCATTTTGTTTGATCATTGCATATAAACTAGTTGCTTGTTAAATACGAAACACTTAAAATTTAATGTATGACGTCATTAATGATTAAGGGGTTAGTGAGCTGGCTAGGTATGAATTCTTTAGAAATTTGTTCCTTTGTTTACAATACTTAGTATGATAAACTTTCAATGTATACGCGATAGTACGTATCGGTGAGTTAACACTTTAGTTACTTCATCTCCTACTACAAGTTTATTCATGGTGTTCATAGAGAACTTGGATACAATTGTCATGTCCTAAATACTCGGCAATGCTATAGTAATATTTCTCGCAACGCAATCAACTATTAGTTAACATTAAGAAATTATAACGCCAAATTATATTATACTAATAGATTCTTGGTTGCTTAGCTTCGAAATAAGAAAAATATGGCACAGGGTCAATCGCGTTTAAAATATAAGTAGCCTCGAACCATCTATAGAATGTATGCGTGACGGTATTAATTTGAAATAAAGTGTCCACAATTCTGTACTAAGCACTCTATGATGTTTTTCAGCGATACAGTGTTCCCTTACATTAGGCATACAGAAAGTCACAAGTAACAGACGAAGCTCTGTAGACAACTGACGAGCGCTACGCTCTATATTGCGTTCGCGACCGAAAATGCTGAACCGACGTTTCTCGCCTGTCGACACACATGTATGGAAAATGCCTCATCAAATGGTCATAGTCCTATGTCGATAGGTACAATAGTATTGAAGTGGTTAAGTCTCGTAAGAACTGAATTTTGCATTATATATATTTATAGATAGAAAATAATATAAAATTTGTAGATAACTTAATTAGTCATTTACTGATTTAAAAAAAGTGTGTGTGTGGGTGTGTGGGTTATGTACACGCTTTAGAAGTTATACTTCTTGGGCGTAACAAGATAAAAATCTTTTCAAAAATTTTATCTTTCGCCTTATTCTACGTTTGTAGAAAAAACGACACTAACAATAGAAAAAACGTATTTAAGACATACATATAGCTAACTCCAGGGTGTCGTTTTTTCGTGACAGTGTGCGCGCGCATCGTAAAAATTTACTCTCATCATTTTTCCCCAACGCGCCAAAAGAAGTACCTATAACTTCAACAATTGGGACTTTTTTATCATTGGTGTAAGTAACTATTTATCTAATAAATCTTGAAGTTATTGTATAAGTACATATATAAAATCTGTTTGATACATATTTGCATAAGGAATAATATGAAACAATGTGTAGAAAAATATTTAGCTAAATGTTTCGCTGTCTGTCTGTGCCATGATCCGACAATTCTCAAGAGCGGAAACGTGTAGTGTTCTCCCTTGTGTATTTACCACATTTCCCTCGCTCGGTTAGGAGAGGATAAGCACCACTTTATACTTTGTCTAGTACGGGAAACGCACTAGTTTCACGCCCTTTTGAGGTATTCACGGCCCACGAGCGCCATCTGCGGTTTCACGGACGTTACGTAAAACTATAATTAATTCAATTACATGTAACCTAAAAAAAAAAAGAAGAACTCACTAACAAAATTTGACCACTATTACGAAGTTGTAAAGTTTTGTTGTAGTTTTTGTGTGTTTTTTTTGAAGTTATACTTCTTTTGGCGCGTTAGGGAAAAATGATGAGAATAAATTTTTACGATGCTCGCGCACGCCGTCACGAAAAATCGACACCCTGAAGTTAGCTATAGTCAACATTTTACTCAAAAAACTATGTATGTATTAAATACCTTTTTTCTATTGTTAGTGTCGTTTTTTCTACAAACGTAGAATAAGGCGAAAGGTAAAATTTATGAAAACGATTTTTATCTTGTTATGCCAAAGAAATATAACTTCTAACGCGTGTGCAAAAGTACACACTACTTTTTTTTATTAAACGTGAAAGTTTTTTTTTTTCAATTGATTACACTGTTAACCTGGCAAGGCCTTTACAGTTTCACCGGACTACTAAGCGAGTAATATGGGCGTTGTTGTTTCGTACTGATATATCGTAATAAAATCTGAATATATTTCGCATTTCCATTTCTGCTGTCGGAAAGAAGAATAGGGCATCTAATGAAAACCCAAATCG
Organism: Antheraea assamensis; assembly: GCA_035772565.1. Taxonomy (NCBI): domain Eukaryota; kingdom Metazoa; phylum Arthropoda; class Insecta; order Lepidoptera; family Saturniidae; genus Antheraea; species Antheraea assamensis. Next base: position 279,728 of record JAQQSE010000251.1, read on the forward strand.
GGGAAAAGTTGAAACGTTTGTAGCTTGGTCCTTTAATATAGTACGCCTAACTCGTTTTTTAATTAAGTATTTGAGAACAGAAGCACATAGATGAACAAAAAACAATGCTATCGAATGCACCTTTTTTCCTGATTCCGAATAACTATAAAACTCAATCCTACCTAATACTAAAAATGCGAAAATGTGTTTGTCTGTTTGATACACTTTCACGCCTCAACTACACAAGTTCAAGTACTTCAAGAGTACAAGAAAGGACTTGGGTAACTTTTATTCAGAAAAAAAAATGGTTCCCAAGATCTACGACAACGCGATCGAAGCCACCAACAAAAGCTAGTAATACAAAAAACGACCTTTCCTAATATTGCAAATTTGATTTATAATTTTAAAGTATTCAATTGAATAAATTGCACAGAAAAAATATCCTTCACCTACATAATACGAAGGTCATACATAATAATTTACAAAAGAAGATATATCTCGTGTACCAACATACGTCGTTTAGAACACTTGAATGAATTTAAGACCTCTCGGTACCTTCTACATTACTGTTCAAATAACGTTTCCATAGATAAACAGATTTAATGTGTATTTATTTGCCGGCTGAAATACACCAGCGCTCGTTTTTCTACCAAATTTCTGTACTAACCGTCCGAAGTTGACATCTCGCTAGATACCCTCAGAAATTTACGACCTGATAAAACACGACCAACGAGTGTAGACCTCTCACGATGAACGACGCCTCCCTCTGCGTAGACGCCTTGTGTACGCACCAGCGGGTCAAGGAAGGTCAGGTTAAAGCGTTCAACGTATAAAACTTGTCTGCCAAATGGATTACCCCGATTAAGCATGGATGACCTTTAACCCGTATGGGTTGACGCACAATTAGTCTAAGTTTGGATTTCAACTTTACTACTGGAACTTGTAAGCTTTTAAATGGATAAAACAAACTACGCGATCAAGATTTTGAGTTACAATTGGAAGAAGAAACATCTATGATAGAGTATTGTAAAGATTTTCAATGAACATATTCAAAGCCTTGCGTAAGATATTCTTCTATAAGAGTGAGTAATAAAACAGTTTTAAAGTAATTTTCATTATAATTGAAAAATGGTACATGAAGAGAGAGAGACCACAAGACTCCGAACAGTATATCCGAAGTAATTTACACGATAAACGAACGATACAGTGGAATAATTCAATTAAGTTAACTTACTGTATGTCTCTTAGAATTTAAAATTAACAAAAATCCAGTCGTACTCATACAAATCTATATTTTGTAATATAATTAGCTGATGTTGACGAGATCGTTCTGATAAAATGATAATAATTATTTACTAATCATTTTAAAAATGAAATATTTGTAACAACAAACAAATTTGTAGGTGATAGAGCTACGCTGAAGCTATTACTGGTTTCAGCATGAATGGGTCGGCTCGCCCGGGTTAGTACCACCCTCTCACAGAAAGCCGACGTGAAGTAACAGTGCTTGCATTGTTGCGTTACGTTTGGACAGTGAGAGCGCCCACATATATTAAAAGGCTGGCAACACACTTGCGACTCCCCTGGTGTTGCTAGTGTCTATGGACGGCGGTGATCACTTACCATCAGGTGACTCACCTATTCGTTTGTCCCCTATAATATAAAAAAAAAATAAAAGAAACTCATATCTCATTGTGGTGGTTGATGCGCATATTTCCGTTCCTATATTGTAGGAAATAAACCGAGAAAATGAGAAATAAAGCCTGATTTTTAGTTTAAAGCAATAGCGAACAAGAAACGGATAATCTGTATCTTTGTCTATTTCTCTATTAATCTGGAACAATCAAGAATTCTCCAAGAATATCATGAATGATAATCTCGTAGTAACAGACTACGATGGGTACAATATTACTACTACATTGTAAATACTATAGTTTAAAGAAAAAAAAAGATTTCCAAAAGTGTTTTTTTTTTTATCTCAGGGTTATTTTTCTTTGATCTTCAACTCGCTGGGCTACATAGGTGGGAATACCAGATTTGTACTGACTCAACCCCCGCGATGTTTTTCTTTCCTTTCAGCCGAGTGGGCAGGAACACTTCTACTTGACCCGGCAGGTGTTGGTCCCTCAGCAGGGCCCCAACTTGCGTTCTTAATATAGAAGGCCTAGTATTAGACCTTTCCCTGACAAAGTGATGGGAGACGCAACGAACAAATAGTATAAAAATAAAATGAAATGTATTGTAAAAATAACGTGCCTCGACCTATCTTTAATCATTATCGGTGCCATAAATCAAATTTTAATCACATTCCAGAGATTTCCACCCTTTGTTTTATTAGATACGCTCTTATACGTCACATTATCACCGATTAGAGTCCTTTGCCGGATACTGAAGGGAATACAATGAGCGTAGAAATATTTAAAAAAATAGGAGCATGATAAGGATTAGGTTCTAGTACAAATTTACTGTATAGATCGTTTTTTTTAATAGTGAGCTTGTTTTTCAACTTTAATTTTGTATCTATGATTATTATTTGATTCTAACTACAAACAATTTTTAATCACATTCGATTGTAAATAACAGTAGGAATACAAATCTCCATTCGATATGAATTTAGTATCAGTTACATGGCTTATCTGGCCCCAGGTTGGATAAAAAGCCTCAATAATACGTTACCATTTTCAACACATTGGTGAAACAAATCCAGTCATTTATCTACAGTTGAGAATGGGTAACGCGCGAAGACAGTCGCAGCTGGCGTGCATATATTTTCCAAAAGGGTCGTTCCGAGCTCCACTTTTTACGTATCAGAATGCGGCCAATTACTGAAAGGGCTTGTGGTGGAATGATTCAAGTAATGAGACATAGGAGGGGAGGAAAATATCAAGTAAATCTATTATCAAAGTAATATACTATATTAACCTCCATAATAAACTCGGTCTCTATGACTCGAAGTACTACTAAAATCTACTATAAATAAACAGCTAACAAAACAAATAGTTTTTTTTTACTTTACAGGTTTTAACGTTTGTCAACAATTTCATCTGATATTAAATGACAATGTGGTCTAAAGTCAAAGGTCTAAGAAGTTGCTGGAATACACCAACTAGTGCTTGGCGACAGATTACCAACTCGACGGTGGTGGCTAACCAGGCGGCCTTAGAAAAAGCACTATCAACGTGCGCCTCAAGGATTCGTACTTATATCTATTGATGCTAAGTCGGAAACTCAATCAACTGAGCCATCATCGTTTAAAAGATATAGTAACTACAAAAGTGGTAGTCCGTTAATATATTTACAAACAAAAAAAGTTTACTTTCAAATACTTTACAATAAATATATAAGATACTAGCGGCCCGCTCCGGCTTCGCACGTGCATAAAATATATAGCCTATGTCATTCACTGAAAAAATGATTCAAATCGATCCAGTAGTTTTGACTTATTCATTACTGCCCGTAGCCCGCACACAATATTTTGATAAATCTCGTAGGGTTCAACCTGCGTTTGTTGCAATGTAAGTGGAAAAAATGTAATTATTTACGACATCACATTAGAAACCTCAAAAATAACAGTATTTCTCTGCTATTTAATGAATATTATTATACATATAAACCTTCCTCTTTAATCACTCTATCTATTAAAAAAACCGCATCAAAACCGGTTGCGTAGTTTTAAAGATTTAAGCATACATAGGGATATAGGGACAGAGAAAGCGACTTTGTTTTATACTATGTAGTGAAGCTATTAAATTTATTTTAAGTTCGACTGTGTGATGTGACCTTTTTATTATTAAATACAATCATATTAATATGATTTAATGTACATGACGTAATATAATTTGAATTTAATTAACAATAACGCCTTCGTATCGTCAAATGTGCCGTTCACTCGTAGCAAGAGCAATTCGCGCATAAACCATTAAGCTCTGTGATACACAACGTTATTATTACAGCAGACGACAGTTAACTCGCTTTTGCAGACATGAGATTTAATGGACGTATGTAACATACATTATGGCAACAAGTTATGTCGAATCGGAACTTTCTAATGGGGTCACTAAATCTGGTCGTAAAAATGAAAGTTCCCTCCTATTTTCTCATACGATCCATTTCACATTAACAAGTTTTAAGTGTTAATAGAATATATTATACATTTATTATTAAAAGCCATCGTGGAATTGTGAGTTCAGATATTGTACAACGAGCGTGAATTTTTAATAAAAATCCAGTACTTAAAAGAAGAGTGTAACTCAAAAACAAAAAATAATTACAGTATAATCAAGTGCAACGTGGACTATAATATTTTCAGATCGATTAAAAATTAAATTTTTAATCCACGTTCGTCATTTTAATAAATAGTTGCCAACTCTTAATTTTTTCAATAAAAATATTGTGTAACCCCGGATCTATATTAATATTAGTGGTTGTATTATGGTCGAAAGTCGACCATATTTCTTTGTGATTTTTTTCATCTAAATGGTAAAAACTGTAATGAATATACAAATATTGTAGACTGTAGATGAGAGTCACTTGAAGTGTGAATTTATAAATAAAAGCTACGACTCACCATTGATGTGAAAATAAACTATTTCGTTTTTTTTTATTGATAACAGACATGCTGTCTGCATCTGAGTGCTGTCCAAAGAGTCGGATAAGAGAAAACTACACGTAGCAGAGATGCAGATGTTAAAACTAGAATCGATAAGATTAAGAATGAGTATATAAGAGGAAATTTGAGATGAAAGCCATGTAACTAGAAACTTTTTAAGTATGAAGGCGGACGGATATCGGAGTAGAGGAAAACCGAAGAAGGTATGGATAGATTGTGTGAAAAATGATATGTGTATAAAAGGTGTAAATACTGAGATCACGTTTGACAGGAGAGTATGGAAGAGGAAAACATGTTGTACCAACCCTATTTAGGTAAAGGGTAAGAAGATGATGATATTGATAAAAAATGAATAAAAGCAACCGATGACAAGGGAGAAGAAAGAAAGGTTCTAATTTGTTTTATCTCTCCTATTTATATATACAAATAAATGAATTACTTAAACCTCACCATAAATAATATACATAGGTGAAAAGCCATTAAGTATCTCAAATCCATAAAAGCATATTCGTTTTATATTAAATGACAGTTACCTACGGATTAAAAAAAACAATCACAACTTTTCCCATAATGGAAACTCTTAACACGAAACGCAAACGTATTCTATTAATTCAAACAATGGGGATTCAAAAATTTGTTCAATCAGCAAAATAAGTATCTAAAAGTAGAAGTAAATTTTTCTAACAAACAGCATCTGTCTGCCGGAGCGATCTAATGCAACGTTATAGGTGCGAAACTTCAACTGGTTTCTGCGGAATTAGGTCCCTGATCGAATTCATTCTGTGTCCCATTGAAATATTTGTTTGTGTATATGGCTTGACTCTTCTTTAAAAAAAAAACAATCTATATTAAATTAATTTATTTATTCGGTTCATATTTATGACCTTATCAACGATGGAAATCTCAATAGATTTATTTGCATATATATTCAAATGCACATTAAGCAATTAGCATTTCCTTAATCAGTATTGTGTTGTGAAACAGAATTATACACAAACAAAAATAAAACGACTGAACTTCAAACTGTCTATTTTTTATTCACAAACGTCATACTCAAATATTCAAACGAATGACGATACGACATCTCATATGCTAAAATCAGTCAAGCAATATAAGCTACATAGCACGTAAACCTGTTAGCTACAGTAGCGGCAAGCTATGATGGCCGTTTTGACGTTTGCCCGCTCATGAAGTTTCGTATAAATTAAGAACTACGTTTGTGGGAGCAAAATAATGTTCTTTATTGTCAGTAGTGACATGCAGTTAGTCTGAAAAGTTATCAGATGTATAATTTTTAGACACAACATTAATTTAGTTTACATTTGTATATTATATATATGTATCTAACATGTACTATATCTAATTATAGAATATGGCGTTGCGAATAAACTTAATCTTTCCACGTTTTTACTAATAAAAAACAGCGCCATTTAAGACAATCCTTAATGGATTATAACTATTGGTGTTCTTAATTACAATACAATTCCGAATTTATATTTTACAAAATTCGTAATTATGTGAAGAAACATATTTATATCCTATATGTAATTATATATATATAGGATCGCGGGCCTGCACAACTACTACACCTTCTGCAAACTCATGTCATGTTGGATAAGAAAGCAGCAGTTGAATATATGATTTTCGAAATTAAATCGACATTTCACGTCACTATTTTAATCTGCCAAAAAGGCCATCGTAACGCGACGCTACTATAGAGCAATAACAATTCGCCGCATAATGTACGTGGTATATTGCACTGTTATAATTAGATTCTGGTAGATTGGTCAGTTTATCGTGTAATCTATAATGTCCGCGTACTTTAATGAATGGTAATGTATTGTTACAATCGTAAATGATTGTAGTACACAATGTCATGTGCCACAAAATTGATGTATGTATACTCTCTACACGTATATCACGTCGATATTCTTTATCTTATTTAATAAGTTCACTAAGCATTCAATAATAGTCATTCTGACTTTTTCCTATAATCTACGAACTTAATAAAAAATTTAATACCTTTACAACCACTTTGTACTCGTCATCCTTAACATAGGGGCAAACTTCTAAAAATATCATGCGCCTATTACGAAGTTACTATCCACACGTTCTTTGATCATTCACCCTTAATATTGTCCATATCAAATTACCACCCTTTAACCCCCACTTATAAATAACAACTCCTCTACTCTTGATAATCGATGCGTCGCTAATGTAATTTGATATTGAAAGGATAAAGGATATAAATACATTAATGTTACCTATTAGGTATATCACGACTTCATCTGTTTATTTATTGGTATATTTAGGATAAAATAAAAAAAAAACTTCATTCAATTTAGGACCTAAGAAGGCGTTTATGAACGTCAAGATTATCACCGGTTAGAAAAAGAACTCAGTTATCGAGAAGAACCGGCAAGAAAATCGACTAAGAGTTCAGAGATTTTGTCGAGCAAAATAAACAAATTACAAAATTACTATTGTACATATAACAATACTAGCTTTTGCTCGTGGCTTCGCTCGAGTTTGTAGATTTGACTTATCCCTGGGGAACAATTACTTATTTCTGGATGAGAATTAGTAAATACCCTGTGATCTTTTCTGTACCCGTGATAAACTTTCATGAGAATCGGTTGAGAAATTAAAAACTGAAAGCGTAACAAACAAACAAGCTAATATTCTTATTTATAGTAATAGTTACGACTAGTTTGATTTAAATGTGGCAATATATATTTTGCTCTCAAAAGAAAGATGGACGCGTCTGTCCACTTTGAGCTGAGTTTAACAACATCGCAATATTGGGTTTTCTTTATAATTGTAATCCCAAAAAAAATATGCATCGGTCACATTTTTTTTTTTTCATATTATAGGGGGCAAACGCACAGGTGGGTCACCTGATGGTAAGTGATCACCGCCGTCCATACACACTAGCAACACCAGGGGAGTCGCAAGTGCGTTGACGGCCTTTTAATATACTCGTATGTGGGCCTCCGGCACTCTCACTGACCGAACGAAACGCAACAGTGCAAGCACTGTTACTTCACGTCGGCTTTCTGTGAGAGGGTGGTACTACCCCGGGCGAGCCGACCCATTCATGCTGAAACTAGTAATAGCTTCAGCTTAGCTCTACCACCTACATATGATCTTCTGTTTCAAAATTACACTTAACGAAATAACGATTAAAACGTACTTCGCTGAAGGCACAGGTTACAGACTTTTCGACTTGTCTCCGATTTGTGTTTTAGTTAGGTGCATTCTTTTTCATTACTAAGGCGGTTATATTGAAGTTTGACGGAAAGTGCCACAGTAGCATAACAATTCTATGCGGAGGAGTTATAAATATGGCCTCCGGTCAGGTGGTAGAACATGGCGACTGTGTTCGAATAGATTGTATCCACGATAAATTCGCTTTAACACTCGTCATAGAAGCATGTTTAAGCGTGTCGCGTTCCAAGAACAGACAGGCGTATTTCAATAATTATGCAAAGTGCAAAAGAACTATACCAGATTTATTCGTGGCCATCATATACATTGTGATAAACGTATCTGACTTTAATCTACCCTATTTCGCGACCAAACCAATGTATATCCAAACGCCTAGATTCTTGCAGGCCGACATGATAGTGACGAGTTGAGACAATTCAGTCACTTTTGATTAAAAAAAATCTAGTAGGTACAACTACTTTCTTTTTAAGAATAAAATGCGTATATTTACTGCCAACAAGACTACAATTTCCATAAAAAGTATAAAGTGTCGTGTTAAAATATTTTTATATACATAGTGATGGCATATATAGCAGATTAAAGCTTTCAACTGATTTTTATTGGGTTAATGGATGCGACGTAATTAACACTGTAACCGCGCATGACGACACGGATCTATAGAAATGTTATCGGATTATATTAGACCATCCAATCAACCGGCAAAGCTTAACAACATACAAGTAAATATTTATTAAGATGTATTTATAATTTTACGCATACATAAATAAATATATAAACAAATAGAAAAGACAGAAGAAATAAGAAATACACCTCACTGTTTAGGAACGATTGTAATCAGCGGATTAGTTCAGAAAATTAGAGCATTTGCTACATTCAATAAGCGTAAAGCAAGAAGATGAAGAATACAGCAATAATCATAATTGTAATATCGAATAGTATAGTATTAAATAGTAGATTTTTTTATGTCTTACATTATTGTTGAAGGTAGTTTAAGAGCCTAACACATTATTCCATAACCAGCGGTATTCCTATAATTTTTTAAATGTATTAAATACACAATAATATATTTATTGATATAATTCTGTTATATTCGGTAGAAACCTACGATAAAGGTGAAACTTCAATGTTTTTTTTAATTTTTTTTTTCTTCGAACTGACTACACTGTTGGCTTGACAGGCCTCTACATTTTCATCTAACTACGATTTTTTCTTTCATAATAACTGTGGCATTAAATATAAATTATTTCACTAAAGAGAGCAGGGTTATGATATGACTGTAATGATGTAGACTAGTGACACTGTTCACACTAACACAATGTTACTAAAGTGTAAACGAGATAGGCGAATGCTTAAAATTCAAATCATGTACGCAAAATAAATGGGGCTTCTTTTAATTTTATCCGCAGTGTTGTAGCGACGATTGCTGCATAAATTCTTTTAAATCCTATAAATCATTCTTACTATGTATATTCCATTGATTGTTATATGTTATAAATTGTTGATAATTATAAGTACTACGACTTTAATTAAATATTTATTTTATTGGTCTAACTACAAAGCTACTTAACAGAAAAAATTTAAACTCTGGCCACCTATTTAAAAGATCGCTGTCTCAAAGTTAGTATAAACGCAGTAACGTCGGCGGGATCGACGACTCGAATTGGCGTTCCACAGGGTTCCATTTTAGGGCCATTTCTGTTTTTGGTATATATTAATGATCTGCCGCTAGTGGTTGGATAATTGTACTGACATGGTTCTTTTCAGTTTCTTTTACAGGGTGGATTTATATGTGAACGATGGTGACGTCTGGAAATGACGCCCTCACTGGGCATCCACCAAAAGCGACTGAATGTAATTATATGTATCTATGTTTATTACTATGTTTTAAAAATATGAGTTATAATATGTTTGATGAAAAGATAAACCCGATTGAGTTTCTTGCCGGTTCTTCTCGATGATTGGGTTGTTTGTCCGAACCGGTGGCAACTTTGACGCTCATAAGCGCCTTCTCAGGGCCTAAACTGAATGAAGTATTTTTCATTTTAAAATAAAAATTAGCTGAGTCATATCAATTTTAGGGAATTAGTGAAATGGAATAACTTCGATTTGTGTGTCGTATGTAAAAAACAGATTTATGACTCATGTTTATTAAGTGTATTATTCAATGTATCATTCCTTATTACATTTACTGCCAACTTCAAATAACAACGACTTTTATTCCCGGCAACATGATCATACGAAATACCGTTGAAGATTCCAGTTTCACCCACAGAGTCGTAACATATGAAATATACCTTTAAATTAGGTCAATTTATATTCAGAAGTCGGACGAAAACATTTGAGAGGCGACACTCCGACCACTTTTATTATTTACTTCGGAGTACCACCTCCTGAATATCCAACGATATTCAAATAAAAAGCTTTCCACGACCCTGACGAGTGAGAGGGATAGCCTTATAGATTCAAAGTGACACGTCTCTTTACGTCACGTCGACCGTCTGATTAGTTTATCGTGTGACAGATTTTAGGGGCTTATTTGGGGATGAATATATTTTATTGCCTCAGCTTTTATTTTTTACACCAACTTCTATGACGTAACACAGACGTCACTTGGGAATAAAATATTGTCTGAGTGAATGTTAAATCGCTATAACGCTGAGTTTTATTATATCCACTACATATTATAAAATAAAGTCGTCCGCCGCGCCTGTCTGTCTGTCTGTCTGGATGTTCGCGATAAACTCAAAAACTACTTAACAGAGAGAAGGTTTAGGTATAAAATTTGTCAATGTTTTTTTTGTAAATTGGATGAAATATAATAATAATTGTTGAAAGGATCGGAAAAAGTCAAGCCGCCTGGGAGCGTTCGTCGAAAACGCTGCCTAAGTCTTTTGAGATATAACAAAACAATACATACTGAGATATTCCTCTTTTATAGATCGACAAAAAAGTCTCAAATGGCATATACCTATATTTTTAGGATAGCTTACTATACCCATCTATCTTCTAAAAATGGTCACATATAATGAAGGCTACATTAGATGGTTAGAATATTAATCCTTATCAAATTGAATACATTAGTTAACCTAATCATTTCATGCACATAAGTATATATTTTTTATTATCAGGGCAGAACAATGTCCGTCGGGCCTGTTAGTTATATATAATTTGTTTCTATTAAGGTTCGTTAAAAAATTAACAAATTTAATGAACGATCAATCGAAAGAGTTGAAATAATATGTTGAATATTATCTAGAATAAAATCTCTATTGTATATATTTCTATAAGGAGTGCATGTTTTTATGCCAAGAGAAAATAGTAGTACACGATGCGTTAGTATTTCATACCTAAATTTAGATAAGTTACGTATTTCTAAAAGTGCTTAAAATTTAACGAGAAAAAAAAGTACCGATAGCAAATAAATGTTGTTTGCATGAAATAAGGAAATCATTTTACTATACGACAGTTAAAAAATTAAGCAATCTGTCTCAGATAGTATATTACAATTCTTTACATTCGTGATCGACCTCGTAAGCGAAGCAATCCATTAACAGAATGGCTTCCGTTATCAAGTCATAAATTTATCTGCTATCACAGGCTCCACGTCAAACGAGTAATGTATTGATAGGCTTGTTTGGGATAGACACCGGGCTTCGGATTTCAGCTGATAATAAATCTCTGGAACCATCGATAATAAACACGCTCACAAGGGTTTATTAACTCTGATTTATGTATTTTGATGTGACAATATTTCCGGACATATATGTATTGTTAGGAAAAGCGTTGCTATTTTGGATTTATATCATGAAAAAAAAACAGAGTAAATTCGAGAAAAAAAGGCTACTTTTGTAACAAAAAGAACTCACTCGGTAGTCTGTCATAAATTTCCTTTACTTAAAATTTAGAATGCTACATAATGAAAACATATTATACAATAATAACACTGTGGAGGTTTTCGAAAAGTTGGCGGTGTGTATTCCATACAAACGTACTCCTCTATTTTATTCTTGGATAATGAAACTAGATCAAAATGTTTATACTATAAAACATATATCTATCATTGTCATGTACTATTTTTTTCTGTAAATTGAATATTATGAAATTATATTCCAAAGGAATAAAATAGCCCAATTTTATTTCTGTTTTCCGACATCCGGTAAATATTTTTGACGGATATAAAAAAAAATAAGCAAACACGTGTAACGCAGCTAAAGTCAACTTAAATTATTTCCTGAAAATATAATTATAATCGGTTCATTTTTGGAGCATTAACCACATGAATATGACATTATAATTTTGTCTATGCTATATAGGTATGAGCACCTGCGAGAGGCATGTCTCTCTCGCACTATATTTGATAATTCGGGCAGAGTGCGACAGCAATACACACTTGTTAAAATGTATACCTAAAAGTCCTTCAGACTGCGCTACATCTTAGGAACTAAAAGCAAAAGAAATGACGGAGCCAATCACAACGTCTTCCCCAATTGCAAATATTTAAGTGATAAAAATGTTGGCGGTGTTCCACGCAAAATACAGAGCAGGCCATGTCATACTAAATTTGACCCAAATGTAAGGAACGTTTGGAGTTAGATACTACATTAATTCTTTATATATACCCGTCAAAATGTCAGCTTAGGTTTTTACGAAAAATTTTATTTTTCAAATATTTTTACCTTATTTCAGTGGGATTTAATTAAATTGTAAACAAAATTACGTGGCGAAAACAGTCATGCATTTATTAAGTTAGGTTTCCAACATAATGAAAACATATCCTCTAAGTCCGTTTGACTAGCTACCAAAAAAAAAAAAACCACATGGTGCCTTCTCACACCTATTTGGCCGGGGAACAGGAACTGCCAAAGGCACTACTTATGCATCCCCGGCAAGTGTCGGCCCCTCATCAGGGGCTCCGTCTGCGGTCTGAGGGATCAGCATGATAGACCCTGTTGTCTAGCTACCAACCTTAAGTTGAAAATCTGTCGCCAAGCATCTGTTGGTATGTTCTTGCAGCTGCACTCGAGAGCCAGTCCCCTCTAGGTTTGGCGTGTATACCATCTTACACCACATCATCATTTAACATTAGATGAGAATGTGGTCAAACCTATAAATAATTTAAAAAAAATCCTAAACATATGACTATAGAATATTAGTTGCAAAAAGATTTCGTTTTGAATTTATTAATGGTATTTAAGTACCTCACAAAAAATGTTTTATATTTTGTTTCTGATTAATGCAATATTTTAGTTAACCTTATAAGTTTTAATAATAAAGTTATATTTAATATTAGACTTAAATGATCTTGATTAAATATAGCAGGAAAAACTCTCATGATCTTTCCCCCGAAATGTTTAAAATTAGGCAAGTATTTTAAATTCTTATATTGTGGATTAATTATTTGTAGCCTTGACAAGAAATACGATACCTATATACTTCTGTATTGAAGACTAAAAACCATGTCAAGTAGAACTTTTTAATAACAGGGAAAAATTTCAAAAATTAAAAGCCTTTTAAAGCAGCTGCTCTTCAATTCTTTGTAATTATAAAAGCTGAAAAAATTAAATATTCCATTCTTCAAATTTAATTTGCTTTAATTGTTGTCTCGTATCTGCGTTTGACAATTTAATTTGTTCACATTTACTGTAACCTTTGTAGACTTCTTCAAAATTTTAATTATAATTTGAGTTGTTATTTTAAAGGTTTGTGTTTTGTATTTTGCTTATATTTACAGTATAATTCCTTTTTTGTACTACCTCGGTGAAGTGATTTCATAGTATCTGATGAAAAGACGAAAAGTTAAGCCGATTTGTATAAATGCTTCATAATAATTCGAATGAAAATCATGATGTCTTAGGAATAACAGAATGCACTGGTCGAGAGACGAGACCACATCTTTATTTATTTAGGACAGCTAGTGACCAATACACCAAACATGAATTAACATTATATACGAACAATCTATAGGCATATCGGCCTTTAAAACTGCCACAGCATGCGCTATTTGGTAGACAATGGTAGTTTAACTATTATAAAAGAAGACTAAACTAAATATAGACCAATATAAGATAACAGTATTATAAAGAACCATTATATAAGGAAATAAAATAAAATATCGACAATAAGAAACACAGAAATACAAAATCAAAACAAGAAAATCTATAATAAAGTAAAAATTTATGAATTGTTATATTACAGCAATATTTTTAAAGATTAGATACATGATATTCTAGCTATAAATTTACATTTATTCTGAAATTAATTAAACTATACTTGCGTTAATGTAAGAGACAATAAAGGGTTTTAATAAATACCCCAAATAAATCCATATAATTTAAATATTTACGAAACATAACATCAATCTGAAAGAAATTAAAATCAGTACTTTGATCCCATAATAACTTTCAAGATTAGATTTTACATATCCAATCGACAACATGTCATATCAGGAATCACAGAGTTAAAACCTTATTTAATTTTGTTTCTCAATACTTATTTAAAGAACTTCTATGTAAAATGTAACGCTTCTGGACCGATCGGTATAGGATGTGTGCTGTGTCTATGTGAATCTTATATTTGAAAGACAATTTTATTTGTTTGCTCAAACAAGCTAATCTTATCATATTTAACGTATTTAAAGAGAAAGATTATCTATCTCACCTAATCTACATCCCATTCGAATACAGCAATTACCGTAAAAAGTATAGCTCAGAAAATACGAAATAAGTGTTAGTGAAGTTCCGCCGTGTACTATGACGCGGGGTATGGGTGAGCGGGGGAGAATTGACCGCCCACGAATACCGATCGTTGACGAGAATCGCTGATCTGCGAACGTTTATTACACCGGGTTAGTGTACTACGTGGCTCAGTATGGTAGTCGGATCCCTATGACTATTTTTTTTATGTTCTTTATACATTATAGCATTTGACCACAATCTCATCTGATGCTATATGACGATGACGATAAAGTTTGAGGGTTCTAATGCAGCTACATCAATTTGTACTGTGTGACTTAACCTGGTCTACTTTGAAAAAGCCCCACTACCAATCTATGGTTTCATCATAATGCCTTCCGTCACTGAAAGCTCCGATTTGGTTGAAAGGATTTGAACCTACATCGATCGATGCGTTATCCAAACAGACTAACAACCAAGCCATCATCGCTTCAAAAAAAATCGTGCTTTACCTAACAGTGTAAGAACTGAGGTATTATATATAATTATTTTGTGTATAATGTATTTACCTATCAAGTCGTAAGCTAGTCTCAATTATGCAAACGGATCAATCGACTTTAGCTAATGTAGGTTAGCATATATTTATTCATGAAGGAAGCAACAGCCTCCATTAATTCTCTCGTTAACTGTACTGTACATTTGTAAGCCCGAATACTTGGAATATGTAAATAAGACTATATCTGAGCCTAGCATAAAAATGTTAATAAATGGAAGAGATATTTATCAGAGCGGACGCGTTTTCCGAAATTGTTTCGCCTGGTAATATTTCCATTTTTAAGGTTATATTTTTTTTTATGTTATTATTTTTTAGGACCTTCTTCAAAGGCCGGCTAACGCAATCTGTAATGCTCCTCAGTGTCGCTGGTGTCCATGGATGGTGGTCATTACTTACCATCCGATAACTCGTCTGTTCGTTTGCCTCCAATGACATAAAAAGGAGCATCATTTGGATCCCTTTTTAATGTATGTTAATACTTGATAATTATATCTCCTTATATATTTTAATTTTTAAGCAAATTAATTAATGTAAAATAAAGATGCAGGGTTACATCGAAAACTTTTTTTAATATGTGGACTGGTTGTTATCCGCTGGCTACTTTAATCTATGGTCTTAATTTGTTTTTTTTTTGTCGTGTCTTAATTATTGGTTATCCATTCTCGGATCTCAAGAAATCTTTTAAATGACTCGATGAATAAGCTCTCTAAACTATTCGTCTTATCTGTAATATAGCACACATAACAATCCGAATACAAGTCCAGACTACAGAATACATTACTAAAATTGACAACCTTTATAGAATAAAATAGCCTAAGTTCGGTTTTGCGCGTGATATAGTGAAGAGTTTAATACGAAACGATGTTAAAATATTATTATAAGTATCTAAAATTGGCATTTATTTATCCTAAAGTTATCTCCATGTTATACATATATTATAATACTTATTTATACCTAAATTGTGTTATGCCCAACTATCTTCAGAGCGGTCGAAAAGTTTGACGCGGACTGTAGTCTGACGTATCATACATTTAAAAAATATATAATGCTTAACATTCCTAATTATATTATTACAAGGATGGAAGTGTGAATATTGGTTTCACTATGGTTCATTGTTAGTAACGCAGTCACTATTCGACATAACATTTTTCATAGAAAATTTAAATTTAGCTGCAGAGTGAGTGAGATAGGCTATTTTATATCCTGGAAAAAACCTGTGGGACAGACTCGGTGCATAATTTTCAGAAAAAAGTTCAAAGTGAACAAATTTTTTGAACCAAGGGAGCGAAGTCACGCATAAACATTAACAAAAATATAATTCTTATATTTTAGCTGCACTCCGCGGTTTCTCTAGCATTTAATTATTTTACTCCTGTACTGTTAATTCATGTTCGCTTACCATATCTTCTCACATATAGTTTGTATGCTAATTGCTCCACTCTTAAGATTCGTTGCATATTATTAAATAGTTTATAAGTTTCCTCAATATATACATTATAAAATGCAAAAACGAATTACCTAAATATAATTGATATTTTCAAGGACGAACAAACAATCATTTGAGTACTATAATATTAGTATATATTATGTTAAAGTACGTTTGTACGAATATTTATCCAACAATTTCGCTTTCACGGCTCGAAGGGCTTTAACTAACAACCAAGAACTAGAATATATATACACTTTGGAAGTAGAACATAGAATTCTTTTTATCAATTACTAGTCAAAGTTTAATTACAGCCAGCGAAGCGTACGGGTAACTGTAATAGATAGTTATTGTATCTACTCCTACAAACCGACTGTAATGGAAGCAAAACTATCGAGGCAATTAAAGTTCGAATTGGTGTAACAAGCCAAACATTTATACACCGCCAACCGGCTCTATGGAGCCCATGATATTTGATTACCTCAGTACAACTGTTTGTGTTTGTTCTTTGTGCATACGTGTGAGGGAGTTAGATAATATTGGCATGTGTTTTAGTAAGCTTTGTAATAATTCCTATGGAAACAAAGAAGGTAAAATTAAAATCACTCTAATAGTTAGTATTTTAAATACGAATGTGAATGAAATTTACGCACACACACATTGTTAGCGGTACAAGGAAGGACATAAGGTGTTTTTAAATACTGTTCCTGAGTGATAGTTGATGTCTACATTAATGCGAGCAAAAGCACGGACAGAATCTGATATAAAATTACAGTAAACTTTATTGTGATGTCAATCAGGTATAATTAAGGCAAGTTACATTAAAAATATTTGTCAATGTAGACGGAAACATAAGCCATGCAATAAAAATATAGAACTTATCATGAGAATGGTAAATGGCAAAACAATTTCCTTAAAACATTTGCCTTTTGTCGTTTTAGCTAAGCAAAAGGCAGCACGTCTAAGGGAAATTGAGTTGTCATTTGAGTAATAATTCTAGGCCTTGCTTTATTTTAACGACGATTTAGCGGCTGACAAAAATGTTTGAAGAGTACGCTGTTGAAGTTAAAAATATAGCAGATAAAGCTATCTAGTTCCTTATGTCGTAGTATTTAAGGACGGTTCTTATGCCTTTTTTATTGGATACATTTAATTTGACAATTGTAATCGTGCTTACCCTGTATTGTATTTATATTGCAGTTATTTTGGCGCAATTTATTTAATATAATGAGTTAATGTATATTTTTGATGAGGGAGCTATTTTAAGCTCGTTTCGCTGGCTACCACTCTTAAGTTGAAGACATATTGCCAAGCGTTTTTACCATCTTAGACCACATTGCCATTTAACATCCGATGAGCTGGTGAACGTTAAAATCTATACAATTAAATATATTATTTTCAATATATTTACGTAATTATTTTAATTAATTGTATAGTAATCCTGTAACCACTTACGAGAAGTACTGGGTAATTGTGCTTATAATTTTGCCGCATGAGCAATTCAATCATCATCTTCTCAATATTTTTCACATAATATATCTATACCTTTTTCGGATTTCCTTTACTCCTATATCCGCCCACTTTCATGCTTAAAGGTTTTCTAATTACATGGATTTCATCTCTCCTCATGATATGCCCGTACCATGCTAACCTATTACTCATCAACTTCTCTGTTACTGGTGCTATTTTCAAACTTCCTCTGACATACTCATTCTTAATCTTATCCATTCTAGTTACACCATACATCAATATTCGATCCTCTGCTACATGTAGCCTTTTCTTATGCTATTGGAGGTACACGACCAGACGGGTTACCTGATGGTAAGTAGTCACCGCCGCCTATGGACACCTGCGACACGAGGGGCATCACAAATGCGTTGCTGGCCTTTGAGAGGGGGAGGGCCTCAAGCGCTCTCACTATCTAAGCCAAAAACAACAGTACAAGCACTGTTACTTTAAGCCGATTTTCTGAGAGTGGGTGGTACTACCTCGGACGAGCCGGCCCATTCGTGCTGACACCCATTTAGGGATACTGCATGGCTCTACCACTACTAGTCTTCTCTCAACTTTCTCCGTAGTAGCCCAGCACTAAAGTCCATACAGCATGACTGGTCTTATAATAGTGAATCATTTAAGTACAATCCTCGTTACACATTACACATTACACGTTAGTAACAGATTTCTGTACAAGACATCATAAATATTTGAATCAATTTCCTAAGTCAATACATTCATCGGATGCTATTGATACAGATGATCAATGCATGTTAAATATACATATATATTTAGTGCTGAATGTATGTAATTTAAAGTCACCAATAACCCTTAAAGAAAATAAGGAAATCAATTAACCATTCTACAAATAGAAACAAAATTGTTTGCAGTCACATAAACATTCTAATTATACCGTCTCATCCAATTACTATAATAACCTTGGCAATACATGAAGCAATCATTCGTACATATACCCAAGAGTTAATTGGGGTTTGTTAGTTGTCAATTGTTTATTTGTTTAGCCAGTCGTGGTCGGCTTTGTGTACCGGTCCTGTGTAGTTAAGCCCCGGATAACGAAATTCAAGTCTCTCTAGTTATATACGTACAGTTAATAAAGAGTCAACAACTTCATCCAAAACTTGTTGAGTGTTTTAATAGAGCTGGCATTCGTTTATAACATTATGCATCTTTCATAATCTGAATATCGATGTCTGGATTGTAAGCGAAATATTAATAATGGCGTCTGTCTTCCCATCCTCCTATAACTTGGGAGTATTCAAGAGAAGAGTGAATAGATACCTAGAAGGTAAGCGTGATTCATCGTCGGCCTACATACATACACTTACTATCAGGTGAGATCGAGGCAAAGCGCGTGCATGTAAATATAAAAACAAAAAAAAGTTTGGACAGTTATGATAGCAGGAATAATTGTAAATTAGTTATCCATATTCTGGACTTAATGAGACAAATGAAAGTTTTAAAGCAAATGAAGTGTAATTTTGTTTTAATGTCATTCCGAAATCCGCAGGTTCGAACCTCGTTATGTATCAACGAATTTTTCGGAATTCGCATACATTTAATAATTAAAATTGGAGACACCAACTAAAGGTGAAGGAAAACATCGTGAGGAAACCTGAACCAGAGAAATGTTCTAGTACCTAGTACTACCGCATGAAGGTAAAAATAGAACTACTGTGGACTTGTCAGAGTTTGAATTCACCAATACGTCATGGACTGGCGTAGTAATTACGCCTATGCCTTCCTTCGGGGAGAGGCCTATGGTCCTGCAGTGGGCTTCTTACAGGCTGATAATGATGATGATGAAATAAAAACTCAACTACAATAAACTTGTTTACTTGTATTGAGAAACAAAATAATTATTTGTATGTAAATAACATATTTACCTTCTCTATTTTTTATTTGCAAAAGCCGTACATCGATATGATAGCACCTAAGTCAGCCAAATTAAAACGAATGTAATACCAACTAATTTGTTAAAATCCTTTAACCTCTTTAGGTCTTAGATCAAACAAAGAAATAGAGGTAGTGGCCATAAAATTTTGAGTCCGGTTTCGTATATATATTTTAATGCTATTGGAGGCAAACGAACAGACGGGTTACCTGATAGTAAGTAATCACCGCCGCCCATAGACACCTGCGATACGAGAAGCATGACAGATGCGTTGCCGGACTTTGAGGAAGGAGTAGGCTCGTTTCTTGAAGGTCTGTGGGTTGTATTGGTCCAGGAAACGCTGCCGCTGGGAGTTCATTCCAGAGGGCCGACGTACGTGGGAAGAACGCACGTGAGAACCGCACAGTAGACGACTTCCAACCATCGAGATGACATTGATGGAATTTCTTTTTATGGCGAGTCGTTCGGTAATGGAACTCAACTTTTAACTGCTGTGTTTATATAAGTGTTTAAATTGATTACAGAAACGAAGTAGTGCTTAAATAAGTTAGTAAAACGATCCTGGGTTGGCGTTCGTTAATATTTTCGCAATATCAGTAAACCATGTTCCAAATATTTAATTTATATTTTTGGAGGTTATCATAAAGTGTTAACTGCTTATTTTCCTATACGTAGTACTGCGGTAATAGGTTAATATATCAAATATTACAATGTACTGTCTGAAATAAAAAGATAAAGATAGGTAAAAAAAAAACCTATACTTAGGTACTATTATAATATTTAAGCAAGTCAAATGTACTAAATGAAATATTCAACAACAAGTTACTAAAACGTCCTCGGAGAGTGCAGCAGTTTGCAGTTCGGTAACTCTGTTAAAACTTTATAACGTTTGATTAGGCCCCGGGAGGAAATCTGGCGGGGAGTTCGTTCTGGTGCGTTCCACTGATTACCTATTGAATTAATTTAAGTACAAGCGAGATCGAAAACAACCTTGAGAAAATAAAGTTATGCAGTGCGTTTCAGATAAGGAGATACTTAAGTCGGCGCCAACTTCACGCACTACTTGTCAAATTGTCGTGATGAAGCCGTAGTATGGTGGTAGGGCTTTTTTATAAGTCCGCCTAGGACTAGTTACCACCCTCAAGTTGAAAATTTGTCACCGAGCACCTCTTGGTGTGTTACGGCAACTGCACTTGAGAGCCAGTCTCCCTCTAGGTTTAGCGTGACTGCATTATTTTAACATCAGATGAGAGAGTGATCAAGCACTAACCTATAAGTATAATAAGTATAAAACGTAGCTGCCTGAACATTGCCTATAGTTATGAGGTAGTGTCTAGCCGGATAAACGTTTTAAAAATATGCTACGATGTTACAGTTACACCCTGATGTTGTCCTTCAATGTAACGATAATTGTATGATTCAAACCCACGGCGATCAAGTCTAATTCTCCAGTAGAAAGCGAACATTACTTTAAATTATATTCTTTATTTAAATAAAATTTTTGAGGTTATACTTTTTTAGGCGCGTTGGGGAAAAATGATGAGAGTAAATTTTTACAATACGCGCGCACACCGTCACGAAAAACCGACACCCTGAAGTTAGCTGTAGTCAAGATTTTATTCAAAAATAGTATGTAGGTATTAAATACCTTTTTTCTATTGTTAGTGTCGTTTTCTCTATAAACGTAGAATAAGGCGAAAGATACAATTTTTTATCTTGTTACGCCAAAGAAGTATAACTTGTAACGTGTGTACATAATAAGTACACACAATCTTTTTTTAGTTTCATCAGAACAACATGTATACTGATTATAATTTACAATAAAAAAAAAACATTCTTGTCTACATTATTTTTTTCTAAGTACAATACAAATAAAATCAAACAAATCACGCTTCACCAAAACTTACACTCTAATACTCCTCAAATATTTTTATACGTAATCTATATCAGCGTAATATATCCCTTTATATCTCTTACATTTGTCATTATTTATACGCTAAGGGCGTATTATATAAAGGTGACCGTCTACGACCTATGTCTGACATCTAACGAATACATAGTTATCTTAGAAGTACGAGTATTTCTTTTAAAAAGAATAAATCTCGAAATAAAAGGTTACTTTTATTTCAGGGCAGTACTTTCAATAAGAGAAACTGCTTAGATAAAAGAATACTATTGCATAGATCGTGTACAATAAAGAAATCAATTTATCCCTTTTTATAATATTGACCCGTGACTCTGAATGCGTTTGTCGTTTGTCGTAGCTAATATTTTTTTAATACTTCTATTGTAGCAAGTGGTATGAGATGGATGATGGTAGAGCTACGCTGAAGCTATTACTGGTTTCAGCATGAATGGGTCGGCTCGCCCGGAGTAGTACCACCCTCTCACAGAAAGCCGACGTGAGTTAACAGTGCTTGCACTGTTGCGTTTCGTTCGGCCAGTGAGAGCGCCGGAGGCCCACATATATTAAAAGGTCGGCAACGCACTTGCGACTCCCCTGGTGTTGCTATTGTCGATGGACGGCGATGATCACTTACGTCGTTACTTCGTTTGCCCCCTATAAGATTTAAAAAAAGGGCTCTACGGATCTGAGTGCGATCGGATCGGATTACAAAACTGACAGATGAGCATAGATTACATATAGCAGAGTGTGCGAACGTTAATATGACTGTGTGGTGTAACTAGAATGGATTAGATTAAGAATGAGTTGAGAAGTAGTAGGTTGGCATTGTATGCGCATATCATGAGGAGAGATGAAAGTCATGTAACTAGAAAAGTTTTTGGTGTAATGTTGGATGGACATAGGAGTGAAGGATGACAGAAAAAGGTGTGGATGGATTGTGTGAAAAATGATATGGGTATAAAAGGTGATAATACTGAATAGACATCTGGCAGGGGAGAGGGGAAGAGGCAAACATGTTGTGCTGACCCTACTTAGGTGTGATTAGGGTAATGTGATGAAGATAGCAATTGTTTATTTTTGCAAATATTTCACGTTATCAAAATTCTTTCTTTATATACTTTATACTCATCTGATAATAAATAAGGATATGGTCTAAGATGGTAAACACGCTCAATCTGGAAAGACTTGGCTCTAGCGTGCAACTGCTGGAACATACCTATATATGCTTGACGACAGATTTTAATTTGCGTATGGTGGTTAGCTAGCCAGGCGGGTTATGTTATGTATGTTTTACAACAACAGAAGCTCCATCTCATTTACAAGGATTCCAATTTACGTCACTTGACGCGGTGTTCGAACACGCTAGCCACTGAGCTACCATCGCTTCAACATATATCAAGATTGATTTCTAAGAAGAATAGCGTTAAAAAAAATTCTACTTATTTGGTGTAACTACCAATTTCCATGGTGATAGGTAAAACGATGTACCGACACCCATGTTTATATTGTGTATATATATATAGATATTAACGATTTATTATCCATATAACATTACTTTGGTATAGACAAAGCTTTTAAAAATACCATACAAAATGTAAAATCCTCACTCAGAAAAGTCGCCGTAAAAACGTGTTGAGACTTAACAAAGCTTTGTGTAAAAATGTTGGAAAAAGTTAAATGCGAACAAAAGGTGGCAGACATATTTGTTTTTTTTTTTTCTTTGTATAATCACAGATTTAAAAATTGTGCTAATATTGCAGAGACGCTGGAAATAGCCTTTAAGTTCGTTAATATCTCTTCGGCTGGTGTGGGGATTCGGGTATTTCTCTGGGAAGGGATATACAGCTATCTTAGTCAAGCACTGAAGAATACCTAACATCATCATCATCATCTCACCCTTATCGCACCTAAGTAGGTTTGACATAACATGTTTTCATTTTCCACTCTCCTCTATCAGATGCCATTTCAGTATCCACACCTTTTATATACATATCATGTTTCACACAATCTATCCATACCTTTTTCAGTCAACCTCCACCCCATATGACGATATAGTCCAAGATGGCGTAGTATAAACACGATAAACATAGAGGCGCTTGAGATCAAGTGTAACCGCTTGAACACACGATAGATGCATGACGACAAATTTTCCTCTTCAGCAAACCACACGGGCTTATAAAAAGCGCAGCTATCATGCAATGGTTTCTTCACGACATTTTCCTTTGCCGAAATCTCCGTTTCTTTAACAATTATTCGAACCTATAAGTACATATCGAGGGGGTGTCTGAACATGGTAACGTTTGGACCATCATGGCATCCCCTAGCAACTCTCAATCTTTATCCTTGATTTATTAAGTTCTTTGCGGGACAACATCTGCCTACTAGTACCGCGAATTATTCAAAAGTTTCCAAAGCTTTGCTTAGTTGAAAATAAAATAAAACTAGAGATTTTCATCAACACCTGTTTGTCGCAGTAATGCGCTGAACGTGTGAAAAGGCTCATTTCATCCCAGCTTCTCTTTGAAGGGCGATAGGCTGGTATAATTGCCAATAGCTCCGGGCTAAGTTCTCGCTTCTGATATCACCCGCACAAGTCCATTAGCGGCGAACGACTCGTACTTAAATAATTATGTGCTTTCAAAGAATAGTTTCAAACTACTATTACTTTGTAAAAATGACACACAATTCAATTTTAAGGTGTCTCCATGAAGGATTGAAGGATTCAATGATTTTTTTTTTTATAATCATAACTCCATTTTATTATAACTCGCTCGCTTCGGGTTATATACTGTTCTATTCGCTACTAGATGTCGGTGTAGCGTATCAACTTCTGTACCGTTACATTGATCGACAGTGATACAAATATTAACTCACATATATAGATGGCGTTACCGTAGGTGACGATATACTTGTTTAATATCTAACTCGTCTAAGTCTTGTTGAATAAATCGCATTCTCTCATAACTTGCTCCATACAGTAAGTTTACTCGACCTACAAAGACCGGCTGCCGCTATCTGCTTGGATTATTTTTAGCGCTATGCCTCCCTCTTATCTTAATAACTTAGTTCAGCTTGTGACTTTTAATAGACTCTTTTGTACAGGAACTTATTAAAAAAACAAAGGCGTTTTTATCTGTGAAGGTTACCTCGTTAGTGGAAACTCCGGAAGGCGGTACGTATATTCTCTGAATAAGGAATCTTTTGATTTTTATCGTCAAAATAATCAATAATATTTTTATACCATATGAGGACAACCATGAGAAAAATCTTTGTGTGAAAAAATTATTCAAAACCGTCAAGGGACTGTAGAAATCAGAGAAAGAATTTACATTGTATAAATTATACTCTATTATTTCTGGTTATCTTATTGGGTACTGATAAACAGATAATGATAGTTTATCATAATATGCTTTCAAATAGTAGTTTCAAACTATTATTACTGTATAATAGACATCACAATTCAATTTTAAGTTATGTTCATAAAGGTTAATTCCATGCATGTTATGACAGCCTTGAAGCGATGATGGCTCAGTTGGTAGTGTGTTCGGACACAGCGTCGAAGGACGTAGATTCGAATACTGGCAACTAAGTCGGAGGTTTGCGGTAAAGGAAAACATCGTGATGAAACCATCGCATGGTGGTAGGGCTTTTTCTAAGTCCATCTGGCACCTGTTGGTGTGTTCTGGCAGCTGCACTTGAGAGCCAGTCGCCATCTAGGTTTAGCATTTCTACCATTTTAGACCACATCATCATTAACATCAGATGAGATTGTGGTCAAACTCTAAGCTATAAAGTATAAAAAAATTAACTTTTTATACTATAACTCAATTCAATTCAAAAAAGCCGCAAAATAATCTGTACCTATAAAATCTTAAGTGTCTGTTATTTGTTGAGTTTAACCTTCGGAATAGTTGAACCAATTTCAATAATATTTTAAGTGGTGTATTTTTCATAATAATACCGAAATTACATATCATTATGATTTTCCATAGGGGTTAAATAGTAATAAAAAAAAAAAATTATGGGAATAAAAAAACAGTCCACAATTAATTCAAATAAAATATGTAAGTTCCGTGGAAAGACAACACTACTCTTAAAAGAGGGAAGTTACAAGCATCAGCTGTACATATACATATATACATGTATATAATAAATGTTAAATATGTACGTAATAAATGTTTCATATCATGATAGCGTATCCGAACACTGCGTCGATGGACGTAGGTTCAAAGCCTTGCGACTACGCCGGAGCATTCTGTTAAGGAAAATATCGTGACGAAGCCGTGGTAATAGGGTTTTTCTAACTCCGCCTCGATAACCCCCCTTAAGTTGGAAATTTAGCGCCAATTAACTTTTGGTTGTGTGCCGGCATCTGCACTCGCGACTCAGTTCCCACTAAGTTTACCACATTGTCATTTAAGACCCGGATAATCTACCTATAAAGTAAAAGATACCTAATAAGTAAAAATATATAAGTATATAAAATGTGTAAATATATATAATGCATATAGTGTGAGAAGAAAGACATTGAAATTATATAGGACTAGCGGCCCGCTCCGACTTCGCATAGGTATAAAATATATAGCCTATGTCACTCACTGAAAAAATGATTAAAATCGATCCAGTAGTTTTGAATTCATTACTGCCCGTGGCCCGCACGCGTTGAATTTGGAGTAACCTCAAAAATAACAGCATTTCTGCACTATATAATTGATGTTATTATACATATAAACCTTCCTCATCAATCAATCTATCTATTTAAAAAAACCGCATCAAAATCCGTTGCGTAGTTTTAAAGATTTAAGCATACATAGGGATATAGGGACAGAGAAAGCGACTTTGTTTTATACTATGTAGTGATAAGGGGATCCAAACGTAAGTGAAGCTTAGAATGATTTTACAACAAATTCAAAATAGTAAGATCAAACTTAAGGTGCTTCTGCTTTATCTATTACAATTATAAGTAAATAACTAAGTCTCCTGATAATAATCTAAAGGTGATAAGGGCACTATTTAATTATGGGCATATAAAGAATAGTAAAGAGTTAAACATATCCAAAAGTTAGCTTAGAATTATTTATGAACATTTTCGTTTTAAATGGTCATAGTTCTATATATATATATATATACAATATTGTATATAAAATATATCACCACATAGTATAAAACAAAGTCGCTTCCTCTGTCCCTATATCCCTATGTATGCTTAAATCTTTAAAACTACGCAACGGATTTTGATGCAGTTTTTTTTAATAGATAGAGTGATTGAAGAGGAAGATTTATATGTATATAATAACATCCATTAAATAGTGGAGAAATACTGTTATTTTTGAGGTTTCTAATGTGATGTCGTAAATAATTACATTTTTCCCGCTTACATTGCAACAAACGCAGGCTGAACCCTACGAGATTTTTCAAAATAATGTGTGCAGGCCCGGGCGGTAATTTATCAAAACTACTGGATCGATTTTAATCATTTTTTTCTGTTAATGACATAGGCTATTTATTTTATACCCATGCGAAGCCGGAGCGGGCCGCTAGTTTATATATAAAAAAGAATTATCTCTTACTGTACATTCACTTTATAATTGATAAAATAGGAGTTTGGCATTGTTTCAAACATTGACCCTTTAATTGGCAAAAAGACAATTGTTTGTTGATGCAACGCCAAACCGTATTTGGCTAGAGTATAGCTTATAGTATCGGTAAACCACGCAATCCTGTATCGTATTACGTAAACAATGATCAATATTTGTTTTACACAAAGCTTTTGGCGGAGTTACAGATACATTAACAACATGGGTAATAGTTGAAGCTCGTGAACAAAATACCTATTTATTTTCTTTATATCACCGATGAAATTTACAATGGAACCTTAAATTCAAATCTAAAATGATTAATTAAATTGGTCGTCAGTAAAATCGGTTTACGGACGATAATTTTACGTGATAACTTCATAAGAAAACATTGGTGAAAAATTGCATACTTTTTGCCGCAACGCGTTGTTGTAATAAACAATGGAAACTGTTTTTTTTTTCTCTCTTTATTTTATGTGTATGCTGTGTTCACATCTAGAAGAGTGCAATCATTGCATGATTTGTTAATATTGCTAATTTCTAAATTATACCTAGATTGTAGTCAATTTTGTGAAGCAATAAATAAAAAAAAAAACCACATTAACTTTTCACTTTTTTACGTCATTCGAATAAACATAATATTTATATAATTAGTTAAATATATATAGTGAAATTGTTTACAATATAATGCTGCAATAAAACAAGCCCACAAAACGAACGGAGTATGTATTAAAACTGAACAATCGAATTAATCTGACACTGGTTTCCAATTGAAAGAGAAAGAGTCAGCGTTTCCGAACGGATCGGTTGGGAGCCCGATAAATATGACAGCACAGGAAATTGGATAGAATTTCTGCTTACATGATGGTCGATTGGCACCGGTATCCACACTGTTTTTATTGAGAAAGTGGAATTAAATATTTTTCATATATACTTATAATAATAAATATTGTCATGCTATTTTATAGGTTATCTGTAGTACGAGCTTAGGCTTATATTTTACTATCGACCGACTGCGAATTCTTCTGCGTTTATATGCTTATTGCGTATATAGTGCACGATGAGATAGCTCTCAGATGGCAAGATATTTTCAAGCTTACTTGACTCTTATCCTTATATTCTGGTCAATTTAAATATAACTTTTTATTTTGGTTTTTCGTACTGACTACACTGTTAACCTGGCATGGCCTCTACAGTTTTCACCGGACCACTAAGGGGAGCGCTTAAGGCACTCACTCGATTTTATGTAGGCAACCAGCACAAGGGCGCACGGCGCTCCTCGGCTTGGACTGTCACCAAATATCCCGAGTCTAACTAAGCTAAGCTATTATTTCATACTCGTACATATATAAATTCGTGAACATACACGTGTACCAAGCATGTATGTTTCACGAACTCATACATGTATCTTGAATCTGACTACTGACTAATAATTTTATACATTACTCAAAAAAATCAAAAATACTTTATTCAGTTTAGGCCCTGAGAAGGCGCTTATGAACGTCAAAGTTACCACCGGTTCGGAAAACAACCCAATCATCGAGAAGAACCGGCAAGAAACTCGATCTGGTTTATCTTTTCATTAACATATTATAACTCACATTTTTAAAACATAGTTATAAATAATTACATTCGGTTTTGGTGGATGCACACTGCTACTGCCTATATGTTATTCTTATGGATAAAATATATTGAAGTTGAATAAAAATATGTTCAGTAGTTTTTCGTGATTATTTGATTGATGAATTGATGATAGTTACTTCGCGGGAATTCACCGTTAAAAATGATGGTGGACGGTTACTTCGCACTTCCGCTTGGAATTGTTTGGCCGCTGTCACGTCTTACTGTAACAGATAACGGTTGTGAAACAAGCAAAGGTAATTAAATGGCGTCGTTGATCGATGATTGAACCTGTCGTCGATTAATAATATTAATATATATTCGTAAAATATAAAAAAGTGTATGTGAATTGAAAAAAAGGAAACAAATTATATAAAAAAAAAATTAAAAAGAAGTAAATAATTCATTTAAAATTTGTTGCATATTGTCGTGTAACGACTACAATAGATTACACGGATTATGCTTCTTCACGGAGCATTTTTAGATCGATATTGACTTTTCTGATGCGAGCGAGCGAGACAGCGGCTAAACAATTCCAAGCGGAAGTGCGAAGTTACGTCTACAAAAAAATTGTTTTCGTTATAAAGTAAAAACCTTGAATTCACGTCTGGTATTAACTGATGATGCAGCCAAATTACACTTTAATTAGACCAGATTTTCAACTATAGTTTTCTATACACGCCTAGAAATGTTCAGTTTTAGAGGTTTCATAGACCGATATTAAACAACTAATATACCCAATAACTAATTAATAACTGTCCAATGTTAGTATATCTTATATAGATCATCATGCATCATTATCAACCTGCAAGAAACCCACTGTAGGGCCATAGGACTCTTCCTGAAGGATAGTATGGGCATAAGGACCACGCCAGCCCACGATGTATTGGCGTATCCAAGCTCCGAGAAATCCATAATTCTATATTTTGCCACTTACTGTGATGCTACAAGAACAATTCTCAGATTCAGGTTTCCTCACGACGTTTTCCTTCACCGTCAGCCGATAGTGTTAAATTAGTAACTGTACGCGAATTCCGAAAACTTTGTTGGTAGATTGTAGGGTCCGAATCTGACGACATTGGATCGATATTTCACCGGTTAAGCCACTCGATCACCACGACTTATTTTAAGCATGCTGTATTCATACGGTATTGTACATTTATGTCATATATGGTATTCGTATATAAATACATTTAAAAACAAAAAAAAGCAAAAGTCAGCAATATTCAGCAATCTTATTAACCTGATACCGTCACCCAATCGAACTAGTAAACTCAGCGTTTCTAACAGACAGGTCGGTAGGCCAATAAATATAATAGCAAAGGAAATTGGTTGAGTTTCTGCTTACGCGACATTCGTTCGGCGTCGTTGTCTACTTTGCGCTTATTGGTAACGTCAGAAGGTGGCTATTGAGAACGATATGATATCAAATTTTGTAGAGTAACAGCGTAGGATATACGATTTCTTAAGAAATTTTCTTTAATTTTATATATTGTATTTTTTTTTATATTTTAAAATCCAATAGCTGAACCCGCGACTTAACACACGTTTGTTGTTAGTATTATTATTTTAGTTACTATATCATTCGTAATAAATAGTCGAGTTATAGCAAAATCAATATCGTGTAAATATTCTCCGTACTCAAATTTTTACATGTAACAATTTTCATAGTGATCGATCGAACGTTGTAGAAGTTAATTTAATACAACGCCATCTAGTAGCAATTATGTTAAAGTTATCAAACCCAATTGTATCGATTTTTACGTGTATACGAGAAATTGTAATGTTTCTTTAAAATCTGTTATAACATTTAAGATTCTCATATTTAACGACAACAACTATAATGGAAACGATATTGGACATTTATTGTATGTATCTATAGTACATCATGCATGAGAAAGGACGAAAGTCATGTAACTAGGAGAACATTAACTATGAATGTGGGATAGACAGAGGAGTAAAGAACAATCAAGAATACATGAATGATTTGTGTGAGAAATGTCATGTATAGAAAAGATGCGATATTATTGAGACGATAGTCTCATACGGAGAGTGGAAGAGAAAAAGCATGTCGTATCAACTCTATTTTATATAAAGATTTACGAATAACAGAACGAATTTCACAGAACAAAATAAGAAAGGGATTGTCAGAAAAGATAAAATACACTAATTTATAAGGTATTTTTTTGCGTATTCTTTTATTATTTTGGGTATTATGTTTCTTATATTCCTCACATCCTACAGGAGGAGTAACGGCACGCTGAGACTGGTCACGTCTATGACTATCTAGACTTAGCCGCTGAATATCCAGTAATCGGAGTGGACTTAATACGCAAGCAGTTCCCGCTCCCCACCACAAAAGTCCTGAGAAGAATGCCATAGGATCTTAGTCAATGCCAATATGATATACCTGAGATGTCCGACGTTGAGATGGGGCTCTTAAGTAGAATTTTGTCACGTTAAAAAATTCCAGCAACCAAGCGCCAATTTATACTCGCCTAAGACACATTTTTTATTTATTTTGCTTCAGCGTTAGACAATGTATATCCAGCAGTAGAGAAGTTTATAAGCCAGCATGGTATTGCAAACTTAGCACGTACTATTGATATCGATGGTCACCGTTGCACTTTGATTATATTGTGCTTACCACCCAGTAGACTACTGTCACAGTACTGTGCTAACATAAAAAAATAGTTTGGTAAAATGTACTACTTATTTATCATCACACTTTAATAACTGCACCTTATTAGTGGTTTTTCATATAACTTGAGTAATATACATTTATATATATTCGTCAAAAACCACCGACTTAATAGTTTTACGTAAAATATACTCTCCATTTATCAAACTTTTGATCTCTCGACTTGCGCTATATTGTTGAGGTTTTGTATAACTCGAATAATTTGGACTTATTCAATATTTTTAATAAAAATATTTATTAATTATGTTTTTTTTTTGCTTTTTATACTTTATAGTTAAACGTTTGACCACAATCTCATCTGATGTTAAATGATGATGTGGTCTAAGATGGTAAGTCACGCTTAACCTAGAGGTAGACTGGCTCTCAAGTACAGCTGCCGGAACACACCAACAGGTGATTGGTGGATTTTCAACTTGAGGGTAGTAGCTAGCAAGACGGACTTAGAAAAAGCCCTATGGTTTCATCACGATGTTTTTCTTCACCGAAAGCTCAGACTCAGTTGCTTCGATTTGAACCTACGTTCTTCAACGCTGTGTCCGAACACATTACCAACTGAGCCATCACCGTTTCAAAATATAAAATATACTATATATTTACCATACTTTTTGATTTCAGTTTGCACCCTATCATTAAGCTTTCATATTATATATACTCCAACGATATAGGCTTATATGTTAGTTTATACAACTATTTTTATTATTCTAATCAATTTTTAATTATGAAAGAGTATCAGCATACACAAATAAAAAGCAGGGTTCAATGCGAAAAATAAATATTTATAATATAGCCCTGGTATGCAATTACACCGTACCAGGTGACGGTCCGCCTGTTCCCCAATACATACATATTTATCACATCCCCACGGGACGCCGGTGGCTACTAACATTACGATGTATTTGCCAAAGTTGTGGGACTCAGTGGCCCCGAAATAGAACTATGTTTGACTCTCAATATACCCACATAGTAAACTTCATTATATTTTAATATCGATTCTATATATTGTTAAATCAGCGTATAATTAAAATATCGATTTGCAATAACAGACATTTATTGACTGACTAAATTACTGTTATACAGTTACGCTATAGGAGTTTTTACGCCTTATACAAGTATGTAGTTGTAATGCGCTTATAGATTCCTTCCTTTTGTTTCTATTCGTTGTCCAGAATAACAGAATAAAACTGCCCACGCTACCATTGTAGTAATATCCGCAACAACTAATTTAGGTTTTTTTTTTATATTATAGGGGGAAAACGAACAGGTGATCAGCGCCGTCCATAGACGCTAGCAACACCATGGGAGTCACAAGTGCGTTGCCAGCCTTTTAATGTATGTGGGCCTCCGGACCTCTCACTGACCGAACGAAACGCAACAGTGCAAGCACTGTTACTTCACGTCGGCTTTCTGTGAGAGGGTGGTACTACCCCGGGCGAGCCGACCTATTCATTCTGAAATCAGTAATAGTTTCAGCGTAGCTCTACCACCTACAGCACGGTATCAGAGGAACGGGAAAGAGGTGAAGGCGGAGCAGGCTCGCCTTCGCACGTTCCTCGTCCCTATTGCATATACGCCGATGCGTATTCCAGTGTGAATGCTAGTTGCAGTACGTTAATACTCAGAATACTTTCGTTGTCAGTTATATGTTATTGTTATTTTCGTTCTTTACATTTTCTTGTGGGTATTTTTGTTACTTTTTCTCTTTATTGTTACTTCTTCTACATAAATTCTTATATACCTAAATCTTTAAAAACCGTACGGTTTTGGACGTGGAACATGTGAGTGAATAAGGCAAAAGTCTTTACACCTTCTACATATAAAAAAACCTCATTTCGTTCATTCGTTCATAACATTTCACTTTTCTAATTCCATCCCACATGTAGTTCTACAAAGTACACCTCAAAGCAAATTACAACTTTAAAAAATCTGACAACTTTTTATATATTGACATCAACCAAACGTTTAGGTTGCAGAGAGTACTAAAGAAATATACATACATATTTATATATACTCTAGAAGAACATAACTCTTCGTCTACTCAGTTACATGCAAATTAAATTAAGTTAAAATCATGCATTCAGTAATACCTAAATACGTATCTGGACTATTACTACATACAAATAAATGTATAGTATAAATAAAGTATATATAGTTAGCTTTGCTGTACGAGGGGTGAATATCAAGAAAGCGTTATGACAGTTGAATAATGAATAATATAGGTAACTGATAGAAAAAAAAATGATCATGCATTATTTTGATTTACAATAGTTTACAAAAAATATTTTGTAAGGTAGGTTCTATCCTGACTGAAAGCATATAATAGCCCGGTAAAATGACGACACAATGCCTGATATTTCCAAGAGTAACGGCGATCAATAAAATATCTGCCATTTATGGTAGATCGACTTGTCACGCCATCGTACTATCCTCTCGCCGTGTCATAGTGGTGGGGTGTTAGTAAAAAATTTCCGTGATCCACCAACTCTTGTTATTCCATAAGATTCCAATTTACTTATCGTCAGCTATCTTAATAATCAGCGTAAATCGAAATAAAAATACGTTTAATTAAGTTACATATTACATCTAAAAAAGTGCTTGTATAAGTAAGGCATTACCCACCGGTTCTATAAATACACCACTCATTGAGAAGAACTGTACAAATCGGTATTGTTACAATAATTTTTAGCGAAAGTGCAGAGAGGATAATAAAATATTATTTTCAGAAGTCACTATTCATTCAGGTAATAATACCACTCTATGACCTTTTGAAAATAAAATCTGTTTAACATAAAAAGGTAGGAGAATAGTTCCCACAAGTATTTAGTTCACATTAAAGAGAAACATTAGTAAATTCAACTACTGCATAATTACTTAGCCAATAAGCGACCAAGAAATGATAACACGCATTCTAATAAATACACATATGGAGGAAGGATTTTGTTTTTTGCCCTTATTCGAACTTACCAAATTTAATTTAACTTAGATAGATCTGCGATCCGAAGCACTAGTCCAAACCGAACCGAAGTGCGCCGTACACCCTCGAACTGGTTGGCACAAAAAATAGGCTGAGTGCC
Source organism: Antheraea assamensis (assembly GCA_035772565.1). Classification (NCBI taxonomy): domain Eukaryota; kingdom Metazoa; phylum Arthropoda; class Insecta; order Lepidoptera; family Saturniidae; genus Antheraea; species Antheraea assamensis. The sequence goes on from JAQQSE010000251.1 coordinate 314,477, forward strand.
TTAAGCGCTCGCTTTAGTAATTCGGTGAAACTGTCGAGGCCTCTTAGACCAGTAACGTAGTCAGTTCGAAAAAAAGAAACGACACAAAATAGATGAGAAACTAAATTAAAATAGCAAAACTAAAGACCGTAACGTCAAAGACAACGTTTACAAAACTAAATCAAAGCATCGAAGCTCTCAGATATTTCACGGAGACGACAAAATGCTTTTAATGAAACACCAAAGTCCTTTAAGTAACCCGGTACCATTTTTCCTATAATTAAATTAGAATGGGAGAGTTCTTGCGTCACGCCGCATTCCCGGTAACACCTACTTCTTGATGGGTTTATTTTCTTTCGTTTGGCAAAATTAATTATATTTTAATCAACACTTTTATTAAAAATATGTATTTTTCGTCTATACAATAAGCACCCTCGTGTACTAACATTAGATTTATAGAATACCTTGGTTACCTATCCCTCGGAAATAGTACTTTTCGCGACGAAAATAACTATACACTCTGTTCTTTTTTGTATACTATATAACATTCTTGGAAATCTAATGTATGTCCGCAAAAACTTAGGTAAGCTAGATTTAGTAAAACAACTGAGATAATTTAAATACTGGAAACAATAACAAATAAGTCATTCCAAGTTTTAGGCTCACTAAGTCCGGTAACAGTTTTTTAAGTAATAGTCTTGTTGGGTTTTATAACGAAATTCCAAAGCACATTACCGAATTGCCGGTTACTAAGTTTAAGCATCATGTCAAGCGGGTATTTTTTTCAAACTAACTGCACTGTTGGCTTGACAGGCTTCTACAGTTTCACCGGACTACGAAGCTGGTTTTAATGTTTAAAGGCAATTATAGGGTGGATCAATATGTGAACGATGTGGACGTCTGAAAATGACGCCCCTCGCTGTGCATGTACCAAAAACGAATGTAACTAGCTGTGTCTATAACTATGTACGTTCGTAAAAATATGTTCGATCTAGAACTAGATCGAGTTTCTTGCCGGTTCTTCTCGACGAATGAATATTTGAAATTGATAATCAATTAGTAATTGAGCATTTGCAACTAACAAGCTATATATATATATTACTGACATAAATTAATATATCAGTGTATAAATGTACATTGCAAGGGTACGTATAATGAATGATACTTAGATATATGTTAATTGAAGGGGTGAGATCGGGGCGATCCATTCGGAGTCGGTCAACTCGAATATTCGATTTGCTAGACTATGTTACTACGCCCGCAACAATTATGCGTTTGAATAGGTCTAGCAGCTTTAAGCCTTGATCCTCTAGTACGTTCCGATGTAGAAAAGATTTGATTAGTTTTATTGGAATGCTAGAGATTAATTAATAAACTATTGGAACGTACGTATAGTATCTACAATTTACGAATAGAATTAACCCGAATTTATTTGAGTATTTTAATTTATTTTTAATTTTTTGAGGTTATACTTCTTTTGCCGCGTTAGGGGAAAAATGATGAGAGTAAATTTTTACGATGCGCGCGCACACCGTCGCTATAAACCGACACCCTGAAGTTAGCTATAGTCAACATTTTATTTAAAAAAAAAGAATGTATGTATTAAATACCTTTCTTCTATTGTTAGTGTCGTTTTTTTCTACATACGTAGAACAAGGCGAAAGATAAAAAAATTAAAAGATTTTTATCTTGTTATGCCAAAGAAGTACAAACTTCTAACGCGTGTGCATAAGTACACACACTACTTTTTTTTGTTGTGTAAATTTGATTTTCATATTTTACTGTCGTTTTATATGCGTTGACGATTTTGTTATTGAAAATGGTTTAGAATTTATAACTATTTCAAATACTAATATTTTGGTCAGTATATATTATGTTCACATATAAATGGATAAATAAGATTTTATATCTAGTATAAACTATGTTTCAAATATATTCTGTAGTGTCTGTTAATGTTCGTAAAATACTATGGCCAAATTCCTGATGACATAAGCAATTTAAATAAGAAATTATACACTTTTCTCAGATCGATTTATTATGAATGCCATCATAAAATATGTCCAAGAGTTTATCATATCAAAATTGACTGTCCATTATCATGCATAATATGATAATCCGTCCATTTCCATGACAAGATTTAGAAGAAGTTTGATAATAGAAAAGAAAAGGGAACCGTGTCGTAGACATAATGGCTTACTTTGAGAGGAATTTGTGTTGTTTATTTTGACGTAGAAAACTTCAAAGGACACAAAGGAGGTTTGTTAACTTTGGGTGTTTGTTCTGACAGGGAGAGGTAAATTAGGTTTTCTTGCGTAAGTATTTGCGGTCTAGAACACTATTTTATATAATTTTCTCTGAGAAAGATTTCTATGAAGTTTTAAAGGGGCTATGGTTTAAACAGTGTATAGATTGCCATGAATTTAAATTCTACAATAAGCCTGAGATTTCCGTGAAGTAACGCTCATAGAATATTGACAGGAAATTCTCTAATACCAACCTGATTATCTGCTACGCTTAAGTAGATAATTTATCGCCGAAGTACGGTCGATGTGTTTGGGTAGTCACAATCAATAACTAGTTCCTTTTATAGGTTTAACCTGTTACCACTTTCGGCCACATCGCTGGTTAATATCACGCTAGAATCTGGTAAAACGCCTTTAGAAGCAACGTACTTATTAGAATGTTTTATTTTGCTCCCGCTCTATCGAAAAACGAAAACATATCCAAGGTGAGAGCAAATTCTTAGCGTTTAATATATTTGAATGACTAAATACCAATCTACCAAATCAAAAAAAAGTAAATTATTGTACCAATTGTGATAGCAACGATAACATTTTTTTAAAAGTCGAGACAATCATAAGGGTTTCCGATAGAAGTGAAAACACAAACCTTGGAATAACTGTGTTCTTTTTTTATTTTTTAAATTAATTATAGTTGGAATTATTTCAATTTTACAATTTGTACATTGAAATTATTAACATTAGTCTGGTTTACATCTATTGGCACTCTGAGCAATAATTATATACAGTCCATTAATTAATGAATAAGCTTAATACAAAATATCAATATTACTTGTACACAGGCCGCAATACTACGCGTCGGTAATCTCGCGCAAGTGCAATATGTCAAGAGCATATTGACGGCACTGGTGATGCAAAATCACAAGATTCTATCCAACCAAAAAATCAATCACGCATATGATACGAACCCATAAGTTTTCCTCTACCAAGTAAGTTTTAGCTTAGAATAAATTGGGAATAAAACGGGACTGTTGCGTAGGGACTCAAACACGTGACTGACCCACGCATCATTATATCTTACTGGCATAGACATTTACAGTTCGCTCCTTATCGGTAAGGTTCGATTCTCGTCGGGCGTTCCTCGTGCTCTCTTAAGGTACTTTCTGACCTATGCTTTGTATGATGATTTCTCTATTGGTAAGAGTAGTAGCGTGCAAAGAAATCAATTTATTAAACCTAACTTTTGGTTCTGGATATTATTACCTCGTTGAAATAAACAGTCTCTTGAGATTCATATTATTAGTACAGCTATAGAGTACCGATTCAAGCATATTTGGAAAGAGAATGTAGGAAAAGAACATAAATAAGGTAAAGCTTTAAAAACTATTTTCGTATCACAAAACGTTACACAATCGGCAATTTACTAAAACGCTTCATCACGTTCTAGTAACAAATTCGAAACGCGGAGGACATTATTCCTCCTTTTACACATTTTAAACGTTGTGAAAATCAGACCAGAAATGCCCGGTAGAGCGGTCAGAGGGGCTATCAGACATATTTTCACGTATTATTGAACCTGACGGAATTACGCAATCTTGTTCCTTCTGAAGAATATTTCATTTGGAAAACTGAATGCACTTTGGTATTTTTCTGTTTGTCTAGTATTTAATAAGCTATCGATGACCTGCAGTTTTACTCGAGTTTCATTTCTCCTTACCTTCGTTATCGCTTATACCTTTCGACTTATATTTCGTATGGTAATTGCTCCTCTCCTAAATGTTATACTATGGTATTAGATAACACATAACCTACCTCAGTAAACAAGCTATATAGTTTTTTGAAGTGTAAATGGTAGTCACTAAGATTAACTCGTTTTAAAAAAAACCCCTTTCTTTAAGTTCAAACTATTGCAATTAAATGTAAGGTTAAGGGTACGATTCTCGGTCTGTGGTCGTCATTAGGGCTACTTGATTTATTGGGATTTTACGTACCATGTGTGTTTTATTGTATTCTGTGGGTTATTATCCAACTCCGCCTCGGTAGTTAAATACAGGGTGTCTTAATACTTGACCGTGAGGGAGTTTTTTGGGTATATATATATATTACTAGCCATACACCCGATGCGATGTGCTAACGGCGATATATTAGTGTGCATCCTATATTTCAGCCCCTATTTAAGTCTCAGGAAAAGTTTTCACTAAACCCGTCTGGCTAGCTACCATCCTCGAGTTGAAAATCTGTTGCCTAACACCTGTATGTGTTCTGCGCCAACTGCACTTAAGAGTGAGTTCCTCTATAGTTTTAACGTGTTATTATCTTAGACCACTTCGTCGTTTGACATCAAGTAAGACTGTGATTAAACGCGAAGATTCTTCTTCTCTTCTTAGAATTCGTCAAAGTTACAAAAAGAACTTCAATATAGAAGTAAAATAGTAATCTCCTAAATATATTGACTTAAGTTGAATGTTCTCGATTTTACAGTGTTATGAGTTTATAGCTTCTGATATTCAGAGTTGATTAACTTCAAAACATTTACATTTATTTGCAAGTTTAGATTTTAATAGGCTATCATCATTCTATTAATCCATCGAAAAAGGTTGTCAGTTCAGGGATGTTTGTTACACTCTCACACTACAACTATTGAGGGGATTTAGACAAACCTACAATAATATAGCTTAGCCATTGGAATAAAATATAACCAATAATCAATATGGATATTAAATTGAACGAAATGTAACTATCACAGTCATGTCGAAATAAATTCTGCCATTTGACAACTGTCTCGGCGTGCGCTGTATAAACTATGAATGTTTGTTTGCCTTAGAACTAATATAATAATAGCGAAAAAGTGTATGTTTGTTACGCTTTTACGCCTTACCTACTCAACCGATCATCATTGTATTTTGCATAGACGTTCTTAGATATATACAAAAAAATATACAGTTCTTAAATCTAAATTTAAATCTATATTAAAGCGAGGGCAGCCGTGGGAAATAGATAGTAGTTTATAAAGATTAAAACACAAAACGAAGTCACGGACCGATCACTAGTTTCTACATATGTCAGCTGTTCTGTTACGGTAATGCGTAGGTAAGTACCGAATGACAACATACGACAAACTTTTAAAATACTGAAAGTGACTACGTTGATAAATTTACGCGCAACGCTTAAATAGGTTTTGTCGGAGCAAAAATAAAGGTCACAAATGTGTCATACGGAGCGCTTAGAGCTTAACATGCTGATATAGATGGGTTTCATACATTAAAGGCATCAATATTTAATAAGAAAGCAATATTCCTAAGTGCTAGCTAAGCTTCATACTCGGTTGAAAAGTTTGTCTTGTATCTACTAACTCGGATCTTTTGAAATTAGATTCTCCTGGGTGTGTGTTAGTATAACAAACTTTTGATTATTTGTATTTAGTTTAAGTGAATACTTTGTAAATTCATTGTAATGTTTTATCTGTATAATAATAATATGTAATAAAAATGAAGTGTCCGTATGTAATATCAAAATAACGACTTTTTACTGATTGGATATGAACGTATACACGACACTGATAACAAAAACACAATTTTTAAAAGTTTTGTCTGTCTGTCTGTCTGTGTGTTTGTTCCGAGTAATCTCCGAAACGGCTGGACCGATTTTGACAGAAACTTCACTGACGGATAGTTAAAATTACAGCGGGTGACATAGGCTACTTTATTTTAGACTAGCTGTCATCTGTGGCTTCGTCTGTACTACTATCTCCATAACGATTGGACCTATTTTCATGGGACTTTCACTGACAGATAGCTGATCTTCTGCACCCGTTGGCAACCATTATTCGAGATCCATTTTAAATTCATTGATCCAAATTTTTAATCAGCTACGAAATTAAAAAAAAATACACTTTAACCTAAAGTTATGACACTGATTAAATAGATGACGTAGTAGACATGTATATGTGAATAAATGAAACCACGAACATAATAGATATTCAGCGTCGTAACGGTGTTACAAATTTTCGAGTGAACTGGGGTCCTAAGCAATTACTAACTTTATATCCGGCTGGCGTAATGCCCGCGTACGTAATGGTACACTGGAGGCCGAGAAAATGGTACACCGTTATGACTTCATCTTGCAAATTAATTCTCTTAGAAATGGACTGCACGAAACATCTTATTTCTAGTATGAGAACATTAATGAATTATTTATCTCGGTGCATTTTATAAGGAAGTTTACTTAGCAATTGTTTTTTTTTACAAAAAAAAAAAAAAAAACTCGTTATTACATTGTCTGCAGGTCAAGTTATTCTAATTCGTAACAAACTGTATCACAACTACCATACACACTATGGTTAATTTATAACAGGGAAAATGGGGTTTGTCGCGTTTTGGTATTTGCCAATCTATTGTTGTATTGTGGATTGTATTGAAGCGATGATGGCTCAGTTGGTAGTGTGTTCGGACAGAGCGTCGAAGGACCAATGTTTGAATCCTAGCAACTGAATCGGAGCTTTCAGGTGAAGGAAAACAACGTGATGAAACCATAGCATGGCGGTAGGGCTTTTTCTAAGTCCGTCTGGTTACCTACCACCCTCAAGTTGAAAATCTGTCGCCAAGCACCTGTTGGTGTGTTCCGGCAGCTACACTTGAGTGTTAGTCTCCCTCTAGGTTTAGCGTGACTTCCATCTTGGACTACATAATCATTTAACACCAGATGAGATTGTGGTTAAACGCTAGCCTATAAAGAATAAGAAAAAGGCGCCTACATGCCAGTACGATACCGTTGTCTACTGAAGAATTGTCGATAACTCGTTGCCTAATATAGTTTTTAGATTGCAATGTGATTACCATGAGATACAATATAATTTCGCTTAACACAATTTATTACAAATGTTCTTTATATTCAAGTTCTCTTTCTAAAATGTCAATTCAGTATAAAATTCTCTCGTACATTTTTGCTGACAAATTGAAATTCAAACTTATATTTCGAAGCGTATTCAAACATTCGAAGTAATACGCTAAAGTAGCGTAATATTAGTAAACGCTCACATGCATTTACCACTAGATATGAATATAGCGCTATATTCAAACGACTGCAAGCGATATAATAATGAAATGAAAGTAGAATTGAACTGATTAAATTTTAGAAACGCTGACAATAAATTTCTCGGTATTATTCTTATCGAAGCATATTCGAAATATGAAAATGAATATGCACGAGTTATGCCCGGTTTCTGAAGCATTTTTAACTGTAGTTTAACTGTTTAATAGCGCTATCGGTTTGATAACTTGTCAAATTGGGTTTCTGAATACAAAATGACACGAGAAATGTCAGTCTACGTCTCATTCTGTATTCAGAAACATTGACAGTTAAACGCCGCTTGTCTTATGGATAACGTTATTGAATCAATAGCTATTGATAGTTTAACTGACGGCTTCAGAAACCGGGCATTAGTGAGTCACATTGTGCAATGACAGTTATAAAAACTGTTTTTAATGGCCTGTCATTGAATATGGTAAATAGTGGCATATTCTTATTTAGTTCTAAATTTAAAATATGATACGTCATCTATTTGATTTGAATTGACGGTGTGTTTTGTTTTTAATGAAAACATAGGCTCGTTGTGCAGTGAACGATAGTGAACATTACTTTTAGGGTAGGTTCCACTGAATCGGGATTACTCGGCTCCACTCGACATCAACCGCGTTTGCGTCAGTGACGGACGGATTAAATCATATATACTTGTATACAAGTCGTCATGAACTAAGTTTACTCTCTGACAAGGAGTGTAATGCTTCAATAATTACATTTTTATTTTGAGTATTATAATATTATGTTTGTAAGTTTCACCTCGAGTTTTTGGCGGGATCTTAGTCTGTCATGTAGTGGTTTTTATATTTTATTCATAATCTTGTGTTATTAGACTCAATATTTTGTAATATTGGTGGTGTTTTACGTAATATACTTCGGTTATTATGCACAAGTGAAGTGCATGGGAAATAATACCACGGAGCATGCATTCTGAGATGCCACCAAAACTCCAAGGAAAGTTCTAACAAGGAAACCACTATCTTGTTAGAACATTATAATTATCGCAAAAAAAAACATAAAACACTTCAACACACTTGGCAAAATCTTGTTACTTGACGCTGGCTAGTGCACAAACCGCGACGGAGCCAAAAAAAATAAAGAAGAAGAAGTTTCACCTCTATCGTGAGATAGTATGATCAAACCGTATGTCACTAACGAAATACTAGAAGTATTACTGCAAAAGTAATACTTAATTATTGATTAAATATAATTTATTGTTTTACATACATAAAAGGTGTACAATCAAAAATCCACTTTACTCATATAATTGGTCAAACAATATGATCGTCAGCGTAAGTTGAAAATACAGTTTTAATAAAGTTTACAAGCGCGTTTAAATATGCGTAGTCATCGATATGCAAATTGAAGGATTTCCAATTTTATACTGTAAAATTTACCGTGAACTTATATGAAAATTTGTATTTTTACACGATTCCATTATCTGTAGGTATGAAGAGATTCTTTGTATAGTTCTTTTACACCGCATCGCTTTCTAGAAACAATAGACAGTTTTGAAAACAATTCTTTGCATTTTATAAGCATAAGGGCATATAGAAATTGAGCAATTATAATTTTAGGTTAGAAAGTATGCTAAAAGAGAACTACCTAATCGAATCCGAACCAGACTATCGGCTGTTCTTACTTTGGGTTTAACTAAAAATACTCGAATGTTTAATAGAAAATCACAATTAACAAAAGGATAAATATAAATCAAATCAGAATCCCATATTTTTTCTAACAAAGAAAGGTTGTCATGGTAGTGACAATAACAATAATTACAAAACACGTTAACAATACAGGTGGATAATCTAACGCGGAGTGAAGCGTACGCGGGCCGAGAGAACGAGTTTGTCGACCAATAAGAAGCGAGGGTTACCGAGAAGGGCCGAACTGTGAATGCTTACGTCAATAAATGTAATCGGCTCTCTACGCAACATTCTGTGCTTATACAGAAAATATTACATTTCCCTAAGTGCGTTGACGTTAATTCTAATTTATAAAAAAAATTGATGTTAGTGAAACTATGATACTAGCAACTTTAGCAGACTATATATGTATATATATATTTCTATAGGCTTGTGTTTGTTCACGACAAGTCATGATAAATAATTATGCCTTTGAAGGTAACAATTTACGCATATATAGAGAACTAGTTCGTAAATGTAAATTCTGGAACACGCCGGCCGATTGGTGAATTTATTACAATGTTTATTTTCTTCAAAGATAAAACTCTTTTTAGAACGAATCGTAGATAATAGTTCGATATATTATTACTCACCGTATTATATTCAACAAGCATAATATTGGCATCTTCTTATATAATTATTTTTTATAGTTACCTAATTGGCTAAAAGATTGTGGTACTTTTACTTATACAGAACTTGTAAATGAGAAAAGATTCAAAGGAACAAATCCAAAGAGGTCAAGATTGTTTATTTTTATATAAGGTAATTAATCTTCGGAACCTATTGATATGATTCTTACAATTATTTTGCTAATAAGGAGGCTTTATTATCTCTTAATGGTATAACCTATATTTTATAGTTATTACATTGTGATTCATCCAACTAGTATTATTATATACCTATTATATTATCAACATAATTATTTAAACTATAATGTTTGTGAAGATGGATATATATTTGTAACTCTTTTACGCAAAAAATGCTGAACGAATTTTGATACAACTGTGCAGTAATATAGCTCATATATAATACAATTACATAGTTAGATAATAAGCACCACAGATTCACAGTTTTTGATTTAATTTATATTTCGATGGCGGCAACAAAAAGTGTAGGTGCACGCGCGAGAGTTGTTGGTAATGAAGGAAAAGGAAAGGGATGCGGGGTGAGAGGGGTATCAAAATGGCCGGTAAGGTGACGACTATCCAATAGATATGGTCCATTTGTGATACGCACGCCATGACGTTTCTTTACATGTATAGTTTTACGTAACATGAAGGTAATACTTAAATAGACCAAAAATATTACGATAAGTATCAGATAAATTGGAAGGAATCTTGCCATCCGAGTGCTGTTCCGACGGGCGTTGGAATACTGTTGGAGTTACGCGAAGGTAATGATGCCATCAATTATATAGATAAAAACACAGACAAATTCACAGGTGACTGCTAGTACAATATAAAATACACTGAAAATTAAATGCAGATATTAAATTTATTCATTAATTTATAGCAGTGAATGAGAAATGTTTTAATTAGGAACTCATTTAAAACTGGCTGATTTATCACAGTCTCCAATAAGACTGTAATTAATTTCGGTCTATATGGCACGTATTAATTGTAATATTTATATGTATGATACGTGTGAGCATTGATTTAATATCTATTTCTTTATAAAATGCTATCATTTTTACACCACCATCGGCGATTTTACTCTCTGGAACATATCCATACAAAGAGTGCCTGAAAAATATTACTGTCAGCCATAAAAAAAATTTACTAACTATATAATTCCCATTTTTAGCCAGTTATATAGCACACAAAAAAAAAGTTTTAATAAAATAAAAATCTTCAGGGTTAAAAAGAAAAATTGTGGCTGTCGAGCGGTTTGACCGGTGGTACCATTATATATATGTCATATACCAACGAATTTTCTAGAATTACCATACATTTACTAATTTAAATTGGTAACACTATCGGATAACGCTATAGGAAAACATCTTGAGGAAGCCCGAACTTGAGAAATGTTCTCGTAGTACTACCGTATGTGGGAATATTTAGTGCTGTGGATTCCTCGAAGTTTGAGATCGCCAATATGTCGTGGGCTGACGTGGTGACTATGCCCAAACCTTCCTTCGGACAGAGGTCTATGACCCTGGAGTGGGTGGTCTCTTACAGGCTGATGAGTATGATGCGAGTAAAAATAAATAAATTGGTGGCTTCTTTTATTTTAATGACAACACCATATTTTCTCCAAAGTCTACAAAACTACTAAACTCTCGATTAAGTTTACCAGAACACAGTTTGAGAAATTATATTTTTTAAATTAAAATCCAGATAAGAACTAATAAACATGGTACAGATACCCAGACTTAAACCTGAAACAACCGAAGCAAGTGATCCTGCTGGATACAAATGTTTAACCCTCTCATTTTTTCCTCTTTCCTCTTAAATAAAGTACTGTGGTGCAGGTGATGCTTAACTCGGTATGCGTAACACTAGCAGTATACCGTGGTTGCATGCGCTTTCAATATTAAAAGTACTAACAACGCAGTTATCCCTTTATACAATTGCTAAAGAAGCCGACCATTTAGATAATCCACGCAACTGGGTACCTCTTTGATATAGGCATTCACAATTCGGCCCTTACTATTACTTCGTTCTCGATTAGCGCACTTTTTGGACTATACTTTGCATGGTAACTGCATCGCTCTTAAGAGTCGTAGCCTCATGTTCAATATACTATAATCTGTTTCAATAAATATGCTGTAAATAGTAAAGAGGATTATTTAAACTTGCCTAAAAGTTCAAGGGATTAATGCATCGAAACGAACACAAGACAATCTCTTGGATATTATAATATTAATTTAGGTTATTATAACAAAAGCATGTTAAAAGATTTTACTGTTACATAATATAAATGTACATTAAGATTTTAAGCAAGTAATACCTTCATATTGATGTGCGGTTCGATTAACTCCATATGGATATGTTCACCGACTGAAAAATTTAAATTCATTCCGATATTCCTAAAGCTTTCAGGATAAAACCGAAAAAGATCGGATTTCATTGTTGTACACACTGACAAATATTCGGTAGAGAGAAATCATTATCAAGTTTATAATGAACTCTAACGATAATGTAATAAAGTCGATAAAAAAAATAACATTGTTTACGAACCGCGACTGGATATTGGCGAGCTGTATCGAAGTCGAGATGAGAGGAACGGCGTTCAAGATTTGCGTTGATGGATATAAATGTAATAATCTCTTAATACAAAGGTTATATATATTTTTTAGGTAGAAAAAGTTGTTATTCCTTTTTCATAACATAATATCGAACAAGAAAATGTATTTGAGCTTATACTGGTCAACATATACTGTAAAAAAATATACACTGCTTGTACTATTTTTTATGTGCAATTAGGATAAAAATAAGATATATAGATTAAGTTACAAAGTACTCGATGTATATACGTTTTTTTTTTTTTTATTTATCAGCGATGAAAGACGATAATCGGTTAGGCTTTGTTCCTGTGTTCTCTAGTTGAATTTATGTAAACGTTTCTCTTAAGACATCAATAAAGAGTCCTTCGTCCCGACTATTATTTCATTTGTTTCAAACAGTTGTTGTTTTAAACTCTTTTTCTTAGTATAGTAAAGCTAATGATGTAACAGTTGGAAGATATTATCTCAACAGAACACTCGAACTAGTGTCTATAAGCTTTACGTTTCTAAAAATTGATAAAAAGTAACAGTAGATTATGTAATCCTAAATAATGTTTAGGAACTTTAGAAGCAATTATCACCTTTACAAATAAAACATAAAAAAAAACAATTACTTTGTTTCGTAAACAAAAACACTTAAGAAAAGGTGCTCTCACCTATAAACCCATTTACAGTTTACGATACCCGTTGTACAAGAGAACAAACGATAAAAACGCTCGAGAGGTAGAAATGGCTGCTGTTCGCGCCGAGAAGTTTATGGGCAAAGTTGGATATTAAAATTCGGAAAAACAGAAGTAAAGGTGTTTCGGAATTTATCGCTTGTGAAGTCTTAACGGTGGTCTTCTAACGGTTATTATATAAGTGAAACATGTTATAGCAAGAATAGTTCATGAAATAGACATATCTAAAAGAGTAATATTTTATACTAAAAAAACTATCTGTGTCTTTAAGTGTAATAATTGCTGTAACTACAAAAAATATTATAATAAAATGCTATTAGTAATTTACAACAAAAAAAAAACATAACTGTTATGAACTTCTAATTGCTTTTGATTCCCACTAATTCTTTCAATTCCGACCTTCTAGAACCTTGATGTTGCTAGTGAAGCTACTCTTTAACTAGAAGATTCATATGCAATGGATATGTGAGAACCCCTTCAACATAAGTCTATTGATCTATGCTGGTGTGTAAACATTGAATCGATCGCATCTTGCTTCAAGCATAATACGTTAACGTAGTTCACAAGACTTGAATTTTTGTCATAATCAAAGTTTTCCAATCTAGTGGTTTGGATGCCAAATACTCCCACTGAAAGTTCTGTATGCCCTGTTTTTCCATGTGATGCCTAACACGCCTTTGTAGCTAAAGTATTACTCGTCTGGTAGTCCGGTGAAACTGTAGAGGCTATGCCAGGACAACAGCGTAGTCAGTTCGAAAAAAAAATACTCGCATACTTGAAACTACTACATATTCATCTGTATAATTATTTTATAGTTAAGTAGTTATCGATTCTTAGAGTACGTAACTAAGCGTTTGGATTCCATTAATAAAATGATTACATATGAAATCTAGAATAGAACCCGAATATTAAAATGCTGGCCGAAACAGGAGACACGTTTAAAATTTGAATAGATTGACGATAATTATGAAAAATTGAAGACAATGTTGTTAATGGTGCATAACGTTTCCTAAATGAAAAGCAATTTAATGCAAAATCCTAACCTACGAAGTTACATCTAAGGTCGTTAGTTTTCACTTCAGAAAGGAGCACGAAACTTTTGTTCGGCTGAATTGCGACCACCAGAACACTAGGCACCAGGAGTAACACGAGCGCAAGTTATATACCTAGACGTGTCTCGTTCTGAGATCAGCCCAAGTAACCTAGGGGGGTAGTAGGAATCTGTACCTAAGTGGGTCACGACCACTATGGACATGAAGATAAATTAAATAGTTGATACCCAGTAACTGCGAGGCTTATAAGCTACCATAACAGTAACTACCAGCGATGGATAATCGATTTCTAGGTGGTCGTCATTGATTTTGGTTTGTTTTATGGCACGAAAATAAAGTGCAGCAATTAACAGTGCAGACATTGAGGAGATGATAACATCAATTGATAGCGAATTCGGCACCGCGTCGTTCAAGGTAGATTTGAATCTGACTGAGTCGAAGCTTTTGGCGAAGGAAAACGTCGTGATGCTAAGTCCACCTCGCTAATTACCAACCTCAAGTTGAAAATGTATCGTCAAGCACCTATTGGTGTCTTCTGACATGCTGCACGTGAGAACCAGTCCCCTCTAGGTTTAATACCTTCTAATAAAAAAATAATGCACACAACCAACAGATTGATTAATAATCAGGCGTATCTATTAATACATCTAAAAGCATGAACCGTCCAAATTTTGCAAAGTGAAGGTTTAGTTATTTCGAAAGCGTGCAACGATCCAAGCTAACTTCATTAAACAGTTCGAATTGAGAGGACGGACCGGGCTGAAGTTGTCGCTTTGTTGTACACGTGACCGGAATGCTTTGATTACGAATATCGTTACGTGTGAAGGCTTCTACTTCTTCATCAACGTTCGGTAATTGAAAGCAAGTTGGATTGGGAATAAGCCAGTTCATTAATAACATTTTACAATATTAGCACGTTTTTTTTTATATTATACGAGGGCAAACGAACAGGTGGGTCACCTGATGATAAGTGATCACCGCCGTCCATAGACACTAGCAACACCAGGGGAGTCGCAAGTGCGTTGCCGGCCTTTTAATATATGTGGGCCTCCGGCGCTCTCACTGACCGAACGAAACGCAACAGTGCAACCACTGCCACTTCACGTCGGTTTTCTGTGAGAGGGTGGTACAACCTCGGGCGAGCCAACCCATTCATGCTGAAACCAGTAATAGCTTCAGCGTAGCTCTACCACCTACATTCTTTGAAAAGTATACAAAAATCTTTATTCAAAAATATTACACGCTTACAATACAAGTGGTTATGTTAATAAATTACATTTAAAAAAATTGCATTTTATACATTTATTAAAACGTAATTATTAAAATACTTCTGATGAATGACCTAATTTTCTAAAGGCTTAATAAGCAGCAGCTATGAAGCAAAATAATAATTGACTACTTACTCAAAGTAACAGAGAAAATGAAATCATTTATATTAATTTTAAATAGTTTTTATTTTTCGAACTGACTACACTCTTGACCTAATACAAGCCTGTAGTGTAATAATCCCAATGTTGGAATAACAAAGGCTTCTTTCCGAGCAATGTACGTACATAATTACCACGTCAGTCTATGATGTAGAAACGTTCTTAATTACAGAGAAATGTGGAATCGCCTTCCAGCCAACGTGTTCCTTTCCTCTTACGATACCGTGTCCTTCAGTCTATATGTGAAGAGGCGCTTGATAATGGTGGTATGTAGTATTTAAGACCAATAATCTGCGTTGTTTTTGGACGTTACTGTAAATGTCATTAAGTATTGTGAAGTCATTTTGCCTAGCTAATTAAAACAAAAAATAATTGTTTTTCCCACATATGACGATGTTATAACGACATATCTCAGATTCAAGTTTCCTCGCGATGTTTCCCTTCACCGTCAGCCAATAATGTTACTAATTTAAATTAGCAAATATATATTCTGAAAAACATCTTGGAACACTTCGGATTTGAAACCTTCTGTCGTCGAATCGACATTCCATGGGTTCAAATCAGTTTTATTTTATTTTAAGTGAAAAAACAACCGAAATCCTATTCGTTTTTGGATAAACACTCTGTAAATTGTTTTTGAAATGGCAAGTAGGCGAGGACATTGAAATTACAAGACAAAAACAAAGAAATCGATCACGAGAATAACCAAACCCACTCAAAGTCAATTGAACGAACAAAACAAATACTTGAGCGGACGTTTAAAAGGAACGAAACGATTTAGGGTCGCTTCATAAATTGCCTTGTATTATTAAAACATAAGGACCTTTATTAATCCTCTCACGGGCGTATTCACTCGAGGGCCGAGGCTTTAGAAACCTTATATTTTTACTTATTAAAAGCTTGTAAATGATTTGATTAAAGAGATATGAAAATTTACGATATATATTAATTCTGCAAGCACTATTGGTCAACGCGACTAAAGTCATAGTGCAAAATTTTATTTATTTGAAGGGATTTTAAATATAATTCTGGTTTGGAAGGTTGTCAATTTTAAAATATAAATGTATCGCTACATATTGGTACGTCCTAAATGTTATTTTACATCCCGTCGTGCCAAAAAGGTTATGACCAAACACTAGTTTCTTAACAAAACTAAGTAAAAAGGATTCACAAAGGCAATCAGGTCTCTATGTGCATTCGAGTGTTCTGAGATTTTTTTTGTATGGTCTCCTGTTCACTGTTCACTGTTCCTAACTCGCACTTTAGACATCTGGTTACTTACCCTTCTCCACAAACTAAATACTAGCAAAATACGACAACACTGATGGAGAGCATTGAGAGGATGGTACTATCCCGGGCGAACTGACCCATTCATACTGAAACGAATAATATCTTCAGCGTAGCTCTACCACCTACAATTTTTTTTTTCAAACTGACTTCACTATTGACCTGCCAAGGCCTCTTCAGTTTCACCGAACTACACGGAGAGGATCATCACATAAGCATCAGCTTATAGAGTTATAAGCTATTGCATTTCTTAAAGTTGTAGAATGAAGAACTCAGCATGATTTTCGGATAGGGCTATGATATAAAACTGCAGAGCTTCTTCAAAACGGACAACATAACGAACAGTAATATCCCCAATTGCAGTGATCTATAGGAGAAGGTAACCATTTATCACCGGATGGACTTTTTGTTATAGTTTATTCTATAAAAACAAGTGAATATCGAAATTTTGCGGCATTAGAATTATTTATGTGACATCAGTAGAACACGAATACTTCACCTTTCATGATCAAAAGATTTTGTATAAATGTAAACAACTCTGCATAATATACGCCCTCGTGGCATGCCTCCCCACGATTTCTCTGTAAATCTTACAAACGCTTATATAATGGAAGTAGGTACAAGCAAATGCCAAGAATCAAGAGCTAAATCGATTGACTGTCAATATTTAAACAGGGTAATGGCAAATCGCTTCTACTCTTAAAGACTTATGCTTAAAGCATTTATATGTAAGCATAGTAGTAATGGATATCTATACATATAAATAAAATTGGAGAGTCTATTTGTAATATCAAAATAACGACTTTTACTGATTGGATATGAACGTATATACACGATATTGATAACAAAAATACAATTTTTAAATTTTTTGTCTGTCTGTCTGTATGTATGTTCCGGGTAATCTCCGAAACGGCTGCACCGATTTTGACAGAAACTTCACTGACAGATAGTTAAAATTACAGCGGGTGACATAGGCTACTTTATTTTGGACCTAGCTTTTACCCATGGCTTTGTTTGCATTACTATCTCCAAAACGTTTAAACTATTTTTCACGGAACTTTCACTAACAGATAGCTGACCTTATAAGAATTAATTTCCAATTATAAAAAAAAACGCTTGCGGAGCTTAAGTTCGGTAAGTTTGACTAGGGCTTAACCAATACTTCTTCTTCTTTATTTTTTGGCTCCGGACAAGATTTTTCCAAGTAAGTGTCTTGTGATAATTATAATGTTATAATGTTCTAACAAGATAGTGGTTCCTTTGTTAGAACTTTCCATGGAGTTTTGGCGGCATCGCAGAATGCATGCTCCGTGGTATTATTTCCCATCAACTTCACTTGTGCTTAATAACCGAAGTATATTACGAAAAACACCAGCAATATTACAAAACATAGGGTCTAATAACACAAGATTATCAATAAAATATAAAAGCCACTACATGACTGACCAAGATCCCGCCAAAAACTCAACCAATTCTTTAAAATAATATTCGAGCAAAAGTAGATAAACAATCGGTCACCATGGCAACCACTGAATCGTAAATTTCCTCACACACGTTAGTATTATTAACACACGCTTTCTATTGTCGCCATGACAGTACATCACTTTATGAAATCAAGTTATCAACTTATAAACATAATATCGATAGCAATATCAAGCCTAATTAAATAAAAATCTGAGATTATTATTAAATTTAATTGTTTATTTATAAATTATAGTTTATAAATCTTTAATTAGTAACCAACCATGTCCTGTTAGACCATTAACGTATCGTATCTAAAATATATATATATATTTTTTTTTTATATTATAGGGGGCAAACGAACAGGTGGGTCACCTGGTGGTAAGTGAACACTACCGTCCATAGACACTAGCAACACCAGGAGAGTCGCAAGTGCGTTGCCGGCCTTTTAATATTTGTGGGCCTCCGGCGCTCTCACTGACCAAACGAAACGCAACAGTTCAAGCACTGTTACTTCACGTCGGCTTTCTGTGAGAGGGTGGTACTACCCCGGGCGAGCCGACCCATTCATTCTGAAACCAGTAATAGTTTCAGCGTAGCTCTACCACCTACAAATACAAATATCGCGTTATTTCCGTTACAAAATTTTACCCTACCGTGCCCAAAGGAGGAGGTTCACTCCAAAATCTCATACACAATATTAAGATAGAAAATCATAAGTGGACCATCACTCGAGTAAGTTATTTCAATAAAATTTCAATCCCGATGTCAATATACCTTGTTATATTTCGTATTACTAGGAGTTTCCCGCGCGGCCCCAATTTCGCTTGGCCAATATTCAAGGGCTAATATAAAAATATGGGAAAGGGCTCTTCGCGTCTCGAGCCTTTTTGTCCCTTCAATGTATATTGGCAACCAATTTAGAAGGAGACCTTTTCATAATCCCTGTCTAAAATTTGTTTTGAATTTATCACTAATTGAATTTTATTAGGTAGAAGATATGTTTTTTGCAAAAAATATATATACAATATTAGGCACGATATGCTTGTACAATATTAAATCAATTTGAAATAGTGCTCAGGCTGTTGAAAAAGTAACAATACCTAATTGTATAAATAAAAAGGTATGATCATACGGAAGAAGTGAAAACTTCTTAATAACAAAACAAACAAAAAGCCAATGCTTAACTTCGGTAATTGAACGAGAACTAGTGTTTTCGACATTCTATCCGACACAGTGTTTTTACCCACTACTTTTTGATACACAAAAAGGTTGCGGATCAAAATTTCAAAGTCCTCACATAAGAAATTTCACTTAAATAACATAACATTACAATTATACTATGATCAAACATAATTATTTGTGAATCACAATATCAATCAAATCAATCTTTGATACGAACGCCTTAAAAAGCGTAATTGGATTGTTTCAATGTGTGTGGCGGCCATGTTGAAATTCGCCATTTTGTTTTCATTTCATTTTTGTATGTCAAGACCAAGACTGAACAAACATGCAAAATAACAAAGTCGTAGTTCTAAAAGAACTAAACGGTTCTAATTGAGCTTTTAAGATTTGACCTAACCAAGCATTACAAGCTAAATAAAAGCTTGTAAGCAATAATAATTGCGAATTCTACTGATGCCATACTTATTTTTAATATTTCCTAGGTATTTACATTTTGAAATCCCTAAGAGTAATTTAATAATGTATAGTTATTTTCGAGATTACCATTTTTTTTAAACGTATTTATTTTATTATCAATAGGACGATTTAAACATAATTTTCTATGTAGTCTAAACATGAGAATATAGAAGGGTGTACAATTCTGTACAGATTAGTTTCAGTAGATTGGGCCTGCTAGTAGAGTTAACGTCTCAAATACTGCATACTCTGCACTACTCTGTAAGTCCTTTCCTATAAGGATTTGTATCCTACGTATCTTACCGAACAATACACACATGGAACTTGCCGTAAGTTACAAAATGGATAGCGGTTGTACGATTCAATTGTATTTGATACATAATTCGTTTGCTTTTCGATTATCTTTCGACTTAAATAATATATACTTGAGGAGGTAATTAAAATTGTATATCAAATATTTTATGAAGATGCTATTAGCGATAGATCATTTTTATCACTGCTATTTTTCATATAATATGAATGAATTGATATCTCTATTATTGTTAATATGGTATATGTTATAAAGTTGCTTGTGATGCTAAAAACTATCCTTTGTAGAATTTATTCATATATTAGAACATAATTGATGTTTATTTTAAATACACAATATTTTCATTTATCAATGTGAAATAGCAGTGTTAAAAATAATGTAACAGTTATATTATTGGAATAGCTATAATTTATATGAAAAACTCTAAATAAACTAAAGAAGACAGGGAAGACGGGTTGAAGGAAAGAGAAAGGAGAAGAAAGGACGAGCGAAAACATGGGAAAGAGTGGCGTGTTTTAGTTTCTCTTAACTTAATGATACTTATATTAACATGTAATTATAAACAAGCCCTATTATAATTTTTATAGTTAATTACTCAAAAAATGTGTACTAGAATTTCATAAAAGATAATATACGATAATTGATAATTATTGTAACAGTTTTTGTCAATATTTAAAATTAGTATTATTTAATATTTTAATTTATTGAATACTTATTAACCGAAGCAGTTGGTAAGTGATAAAAGATCTAGTTTTTTAATCGAATGACGATTAAAATAAAGAATTTCCTGTACAAAATATCATGTATTGTAAGTAACCATGTGTGCGTATATATAAATAAAAATAAAAAGCAAAACCGCATACAACTTAAGACATTCCCTTAAGCCGTGAGCGAGGCGAATTTGGGTCATTTCGTGTATGCGGGGATTTCTTCCAATAGATTTGCTTGTTACGCTTCGATCGCCAATAAAATTATTGTTCCTTAATGTAAGGAAGACCTTTGACGGATTATTGTTAATGCCGGTTATACGAATATCTTTTGCGACAATTCATTTACCCTAATATATACGAGTATATCACTGTATGACTTTTATTGTGCGAATTTGCGTAGAATATCGTTGTGAATTGTTATGAAATGTTATATGCATTATTTTCGAGTATATTTTTATAGTTTTTTTAGCTTTATTTGGGAGTTAGTCATACAGTTATAACTACAAAAGCTAATATAATGATTTTTAATACCTAACATGAGACATTTCCCGAGACATAAAGAAAACAAGAATGCTTATACATAACTCAATGTATCTCAGTGACTCATTAAATAAAATTAAAGTATTAATTTTCGAGTTTATTTACTTATACATTGTATTATTATATGGCAATATTTTCCATACCAAAAAAAATAATGATTTGTGTGAAGATTAGAAACTTCTTTAACCCCTGAATTGTCTAAAACCATAAAGGTTTAAGTTCCATACAAACGAATGTAGACCTCATGAGGCACAGGTCAACAGATTGTTGCCAGCATAAGATTAAAATGATAAAAATGATGTATTGTAAAATTGTAATTTTTATGTAAAATGTCTTTTTGAATTATTTCTTCATTTGTACGATTTTTTTTTTATTAAACCATGAAATTTACAACGTATGATGTTGAGAAATTAAAAAAATAAAACATAATCCGCCATTTCGAGATCTGGGTCTTAAAAAATCAGCCGAGGGGTTAAGTTTGATAAGCTGTAAAAATTAAATCACTAAAAAATATTATGAGGTACTTATGAGACCACATCAGTACATTGTATTCGTGCGATGTTAAGGCAGATCCCTAGTAAAGTATGAAAAAAAACTCGAATATGAAAGCATCCAGAGATTAAAATCCGTACTAATGTTATAAATGAAAAGTCAGTTTGTTTGTAACACTTTCACACCTTAATTAATAAATTAACCGATCCTAATTGTAATTTTGCATACATATTGTCAAGGGTACAGAAAAAGGGTACTGTTCCTAAAAGGTACGTACCAAATTTACACGAACGCGAGCGAAGCCGTGGGCAAAAGCTAGTCTCCGATATCCTTGTAGCTTGTAGTTAGTTTTCGACGATAACAGCCAAAATTTAGCAACTAAGTCGTTCCACGCCGTTGGTGCTCGTGATAATTTGCACTGTTTACCCGCTTTAATTAGCACCGCGTTGTTTATTTTAGTTAGTAGCTAGTAGTTCGGCTTTAATTATGGAAAATTTAATTAATCAACTTACAACAACGTGTTTTTACATCTCTCTGTAATCACAGCTGACGAAATTGAGACACAATTCTAATAATTTATTTGAAATGTTACAACGTATAGCTTAATTAACTCATAATAACTTAAATTCATCGGTTACTTTTCAAATAATACCTTGCTAATGTGTACTATAAAGATGGACCTACAAATCCTGCCGATGCTCGAAGATTGCAAAGAGAAAAGTGTAAAATGTCAAATTTACAGGAGCGTGATAAAGCTATGCCATATAAATAAATTTGGAGTTCTAAGAACATCCTGTATACAGCAAACAAGCTATAAGAAGCCACAACCCACGTATAATATTTTAGTTCTATTAAATACAGTCTCCACAAATGGTAAATATTTACATTCCCAGTCGGGTCTTTTTTTTTCGAACTGTCTACACTGTAGACCTGGCACGGCCTCTACAGTTTCACCGGACTACTAAGGGGAGCGCTTAAGGTACTCACCCAATTTTATATAGGCAACCAACACAAGGGCGCACGGTTCGTCCTCGGCTTGGACTGTCACCGAATACCCCGAGTCTAATTAAGCTAAACTAAGCTAACTATTATTTCATATCCAGTCGAGTCTATTTCACACCAGTAAGTCGGTTTAGAACTGGCATTAATTTTAGTGTTGCTACCTGTAATAATAATGACAGGGCAAATTAACACTGATATTGACAATTTTCGCTTCTTGTAAGGCCACCTGGCTAGTTACTACTGTCAACATAAAAAGCTTATCGCCAAGCACCTACATGTACGTTCCGACAACTTATTTGAAACGGCAACCTCTCTCTATATATTACAAAAAAGTTAAATACGCATCGAATACTTGTTTATAAAAAGTTTGATCACGAAATAGTGTGTAAGACGCTCTCAAAAGATGTTTTGTAGTAAATTATGGATTTCGTGTGTTTTAATTAATATGGAAGATGTAGACGAATTAGACAATTTTGAAGTAAATGACAACTACTACAATATGACATTATTGACATTTCACAATGTATTTATCTTTGCTGCTGTTCCACTTTACGCAATTCGGGGTATTATTTCAAACTTATATATTGCTTATTTGAATAATTACATCATTGCCTTTAAACCAAATGTCGCAATAATTATAACTAATTTCACTTAAAATAAATAAATATTCGTAAATTGCAAACGTTTCTGAACGATGAGATTGAATTAAGGTCAATGCTATTCAGAGTTGCTTGCTATAAAAAACAAAAACCAGATATTCAGCTAGAGACCGCTTAGACACTCTTTTGTAATAAAGTATTTTAAATATGTGTTTAAAATTGTAAACACTGTTTAGTAAAACTCATGTTCACTTTTGTTTTTGTAATAAGACCGCATCATCATTTAACATCAGGTGAGATTGTGGTCAAAGAAGGCTAAAATTTCAATCGTCAGTAATTCCATGTTGAAGCTTGTAATTTATAACTACAACGAAAAAAAAAAACACATTTAATGTAAATCCTAAGAGTCCTTGCTTCTAATAAAAATATTTATCATAAAACACTCAATAGCGGATCTTTAAAACATGAACACTTAAGTCTGTACCTCACTTATCAAGTTGAGGTATTGAATTTCAAAGCACGTAATTGACACAGTATAAGCATTTTATTACTCTAGTGAAAATAAAAATATTTATGACGGATAAAAAAGATACAAAAAGGTTTTTTTTTATATATTTGAAATGTTACGTGCCCTGAAAGTAAATGTAGGTGATTAGGTTCAACTGTTTCGCGAACTAGAAAACTTACCTATTTGTATTACTTATCGACTTTGTAAGACACTATATATTCAGTAATTTCTGTAACATTAATTACAGTTACGTGATATTTCTACTTACACCCGTGGGTAATCAAAACCTTTATCAGTAACATGTATTTATCCGTACACCCAAAGGCAAAATTGGAACATACTATAACAGAGAAAACGATTTGTACAATAATACTCTGTGGCAGTACCTACGTACCTTTTACATTACTCTATGGTTATAGTCATTTTTGTTTTTTTTTTTTTTTTGTTACGGGTATTCGAATTTAGGGTTTGAAATTTCTACATAGTAATTAAAATTCGATTTCTGAAACCGATAACGTTTAAAAATAAGAGGACTTCAGGTGCATGCTATTTTTAAAATTTGTCCGTTTTTATATAATACTCGGAACGATAAGAATTCAATATGTGCGTGTTCTGGCGCACCGACTTTTATTTATGACGTATCGTAGTAAATTCTAGAGTGTTCCAGATATTTCTTTAGTGTATAAAATTACTCATTACATTCATACGATGTACTATAGTCATATATATATACTAAATAAAATTTTAATCATTTTCGATGAGAAGTAATGTTAATTTACAAACTTGAAGCAAAGGCGGTCTCTGAAAGACGAAAATCCGACAGCATTCGCCGTGATCAGACCAGCGTACAAAGCGACCGGTTAATTAAAAGGAAACAGGTTGATATTAAAGTCGAAGTAAAATTTTATAATGATCTTACCTATGAGGGCTTTTATATATATTTTTTCAACCCATTGATATGTTAGTTAAATTCAATTTATACAGACTTCTTTCATGTGAAAATGGTTTTGTTGTTACAAGTAGTTAAAAAGCAGGCTGGTTCTTAATTAGTTTGTCTATGCTTTTTTTCTTATCACTGCTTAACTCTGACACATAATTGTAATGATATATGGTCTAGAAAAAGTAGGAAAATTATATTACATAACTTGCGCGCCACCTTTTTTGCATTATTGATGATACTACAGTATGAATTTACGCATATGTGCCAACAATAACTATAAAAAAAAGCAATTAAATCAGAGAGACAAACGATATGCTCACACATGTTCTCACACAAATATTGATTTTTATTTACAAGAAGATTTGGCACATCAAGTTAAATAAAATAGAAATGTTTATTAAGTCACAATTAATATTACAGACTATTTTATATTATTTAGTGTATTCCAGCGACTGCACTTGAGAGCCAGTCTCCCTCTAGGCTTAGCGTGACTACCATCTCAGACCACATCATCATTTAACATCAGATGTGATTGTGGTCAAACGCTAACCTATAAAGTATATAAAAAAACTTAAGATACTATAAAATTACTTTACAAATGTACATGTTATTATTTCATACACACAAAAGATTAAATTCATAACAAAAACAAAAGTTCGTAACAGAAGAGAGCTGTTCGAGTTCCAGTGAACGAACACATCCGGAAAAAATAAACATGAGAGATGTAATGCGAGTAGACAGGTAATCTTGTTCGCCTCTCTTGCGTAGTGCTGCTCGGAGGATATTTACAATGTACGTAGCGTAGATACAATACGATTAATCGTCGACCGTAATTACCTGCTTAATTCGAGTATAAAAAACACTTACATACATAGTTCTTAAGGGGCTATGACTGAACGGTTAGCGTATTCGAACACTTCGTCCATTGACGTATTTTTGGATCTTTCAGTGATATCACTACGTATTATAAAACAAAGTCGCCCGCCGCGTCTGTCTATCTGGTCGTGATAAACTCAAAAACTACTGAACGGATTGTAATGCAATCCTCGCCAAAGAATAATTTACGGGGAAGGTTTAGTTAGGTATATAATTTGTCAAGGTTTTTTTTGTAAATTGGTTATAATATAATGATAATGCTGCCTAATTCTTTTGACATATAACACAACACTACATAGTGAGATGTTCCTCTTTTATAGACCTAAAAAAGTCTAGGATGGCATATACCTATCTTTTAAGGTTAGCTTACTATACCCATCTATCTTCTAAAAAATGGTCACTAAAATGAGGTAATTGGAAGGCTATTTAGACGAATGCAGTATTAATATTAATCAAATTAAATACGTTAGTTACCTTAAGCATTTGATGCACATACGTATATATTTTCTATTATCAGGGCTGGACAACGTCCACCGGGCCTGCTAGTATATATATGTAGAATGAGTATGTCGGGGCGTTGATGTCGTGAATTAAAGAAATACCAATATGGCGATATAACGGGTCTTTATATTTCAAGTAATCTAATCAAAACTGAATAATAATATTAATTCCATCTATTTAAGACTGTGGGTAACTAACTAATTAATCGTGACAACACGAATTAATCAACAAGAGTCTAGGATAAGCCACTAGCACAATACCACAAGTGTACCGTATAACGCCAGAGCCAAGACTGCCCGAACTACTTCCTTTTATACCGAAACTACGAGTAGTAGGGAGAATGAGGGTATTTGATCTGTGGGGTTGGAGGTGCACGTGTTGTTTACAGATTAGTTGCTAGGTGTATATGGCGGCACAGGTGCTGACAATATATGCAACATATGACGGTGGGACTTTTTTAAATCCACTTGTTTAACTACCACCTACAAGCTAAACACCTATGGGTGTGTTTCAGCAGATGCACGTCCCAGTCAGTCCCCTTAAGTATAGCGTGTGTACGTACCATTTTGGCAACATCATCATTTAAAAACTGGTGAGATTGTCATGAAACGCTAATGCCTATAAATTACCAAACTAAACAACATCTGAAATGGGTAAACAAGAATACCACTTGACAAATCATTTCTCACTTCATCTACCTCGTTGAGTAACTGTGCTTGTTGACTAATGGTACTATTGACTTTTGTACAATATACAAATATTGTAGATTGTAGGCGTAAGGAGCGTGAAGTATCACGACTGGAGACTTATACTTATAATGGCTTCGGACTTATCCATTATTTGAAAAAAAAAACAAACTGTCTCTAGACTTTTTTAAAGATGACACTAAAGCTGATTAATAGCTACTAAAGAAGAAAAAAAAGAAAATCGGTTGACAAACAGTGAAGACAAAGGTACTCAACCGTTTTTTTTTTAATCTTAATTCATTACATGTAAATTAAGCAAGCGAAATAATATATTTATTTAAAAAGAAAACATTTCTATTCATTTATACCTCTGTTTATTCAAATAACAGACTTTGACTGATTAACAATAACCTCATGTGATGGTATAACAAGGCTTTAAAATACATTTCTATTTAGGCTTTAAATCTATTTCACATAAACGAAAACAGAAGCATTCTATAAAAACTTGCATCGTTGTCGTCCCTTATAAATAAAAGAACCTTTTATTTACTTAGGTTGATCTGATACGAATATCTTTGCATACTTTGCCAACATTATTTGGCCTTAGGTATAAACCCATTCGCAATACATCAGATTTATTATTCATTCAGCGTTATATATATATCAAAATAAACATAATGTTAATTTATTTTGGACAAGCTTTAAGTCGTTGTTATTGTTCATTTCTAACAGGGTTACCAAAAAAAACGTGCATGATTACTCTGGAACACAGTTTTGTGAAACCTTAAAAATGGTACGTAAATATTCAAACTCTTTTGATAATTATTGTAACATAATTAAAATATACTAAGTGACGCTAATAAATCATATAATTATTATGACGGAGCAATGAAGTAAAGAAAATAATCAGGTAATTTCCAAAATTGTGTATAAGTTTTTTATTAACATTAGTCTTTGCGCGCGGCTTCGCGTCTATGTAGATTTGACCTATCCTACGTAAACAGTACTTTTTTCTGGATAAAATATACTCTATGTCCTCTTCTGTATCATTGATTACGTGTATGAAAAATTTCATAATAATTGGTTGAGTAGTTAAGGCGTGAAATCGCAACAAGCGAACTCATTCAAATTTACAAAATTATATAGATTTATGTTAAACTACCCATATGTAGGAGATGAAAATCTTATTAATCTAACTAGAGGTGGTACAGTGTTTGAAATTCGAACATGGCTCATATATTTTTTCAATTTTTATATTACTGATTTTTGTGCCAGGTAGTGGTTTTTTAAGCGGTATAACAGTATAACATATAACAGTATAATAGTGGCAAATAGAGAAAACAAATAGAAGAAAAGCCTGTTGTCAAAACTGTTTCGTTGGACACATAAAATAGCTGCTATCAAATGCTACTAAACGAACAATATTTTTATGCGAAAGATACAATAACTCGGTTTGAATACGAAATTATATAAATTAATTACGTTCTTTTCACGAATTACCTTTTTAATCGCTCTCCTTCGTTTATGACACTATCTGCAACAGACAGCGCACACTGTGTACTTATACACGGCGCCATAAATTAAAAAAAAAAACTAAAATCATTAGACAAACAGATGAGAAAAAAATATACTGAACTGTTTTACCTTCGACTATTCATACATACATATATTACTTCTTATATTTACTACTTCTTATACAATTTAATTATTGCATATATATATTATAATTTTCATGAGAATCTCTATATAAAAGAGACGGAAATTAATATCGAGCCTCGAGGGATGCGAATAGTATAATAGCTCCGATAATTACTTACCTTGTTATATTATTTCATATCTATATTATCTTCATTCGCCGTAAGGTTACTTGGTTATATTATTTCGGCTTTTATTCTATATAAATGGCTTCTAATTAGGGAATTCTTGGTAGCGAGTAATAATGTATTTGGAGACTACACTAGGTAATTGGTGAAAGTTGTCCTTAGGCCTCTTCCCGAACAAAGCATAGGCATAATCACCGGGTCATGCCATGACGTATTAGTGATTTCAAGCTCCGTGAAAGCCACAGATCTATATTTTCCGACATGCGCTGGGAGTATTAGAACATTTCTCAGTTTCCTCACGATATTTTCCTTCACCGTCAGCCGATAATATTACCAATTTATATTAGTAAATGCACTTGAATTCCGAAAAGTTTCTTGGGGTTCGAATCTACGGACATCGGGTTGATATTTCATCGGTCAAACTACACGACAACCGTGACCACCATTAATATTGTAATATACACTAATACAATAAAAAAAAGTTGTACATAGTTTTGTGTACTTCATAGGTTTTAACATTTGACCACAATCTTATCTTACAACGAACTTTTAAAAAATCAACAATACTCAATTCTATTTAGGTATTAAGAAAGCGCTTACGAACGTTTCAATATTACCGCTGGCTCGGAAAAGAACTCATCGAGAAAAGCCAGTAACAAACTTGCTTTTGTTTTTTCTTTTGTATATATTTTTATTAAAACTGTACAAGCTATTGTCATTACAATCGTGTTTAGCGGGCATACAGAGATTGGGGTCATTTCCAAACATCGCTATCGTCCATGTAATCATCAACAGTTAAAACCTACTTGACATAGTACTTAAACTTCTTATTTGGCAAATTGGTAATCTCCTTTGGGACATTATTGTAAAGCCCAACGATATTACGTAAAAAACTGCTACCGATCTTACTGAGGCCAAAATATTTAATGGCTAAATAAAATCATACCGGTCTTTTACAAAATCTAGTCTTCATTTAACCTAGACCGATATTATTCATTACACTGCTAATGGGTGTATGAATTATTCCCAAGTACAGCTAATGACCAAAGTTTTACTACAAACTCTCAAGCTTGTAATGTGCTCAGGGGTCAATTGTTCAAAGACTTGTGTTCCAGCATGTACTTTGAATTTAGCCAATTAATGGGCAAGGCAAAGTTCATTCTTTGAGTTATGGTGTTTATAATGTGTATTTCTGAACTTGTAAAACTAAAACTCATGTGAATGCCTATGAATATATAAGTTATATGTTTTCTTACCAGATATTTATAAAGAAGACTCGATAGTTCAGTATTGATTCCCTTCAGTCAACTTACTTGTTTTTAACTCAAAACTATTAATTTCGAGTAATTTGTAAAATTAAGCCGAGGTTCAAATAATTCTATAGATGTATCCATACGTATTACAATAAGTAAAGTTTTTCTGACCATCTTTTCATTATAGCTCGAAAACTACTGAATTGATTTACAGAGTTTTTTGAATAACACGTGTTTTCTTTAATTAGATTTAGTCTCAGTTTTGATACATTACATAGATAGTATACTCGTATGAAAAAATATTTTGAAGTTAAAGTAAATTAACTTTAACTGAAAAGATTATGTTGTAACATTTTATTGAAATAATTATGTATTAACCAATATATTTTAGTCAATAATTTCCTAAACAAAGTCGGGTGAGTGCATTAAGCGCTCCCCTTAGTAGTCCGGTGGAACTGTAGAGGCCTTACGAAGCCAACAGTGTAGGTCAGTTCGAAAAAAAAAAAGAAAATAATTGTTTAGTAAAGAAACGATTAAAATATTTGCAGTATGATAAACCATTTATATTTTAATTACAGCGTCTGCTTTTACGAGACAATGCAAATTTGAAGCGTTGTCTGACCTAAGATGCTAGAGCTACATTAATTCTAGACAAGGATTACTTTTGGAACTCACCTATAAGCTCTTGGTGACTGTAAACTGGGTTGTGGTAACTAGCTAAGTGGACATTACAAAGAGTCCTACCGTTATGTTATGGTTTCATCCGAAGGTTTTTATTCACAGAAACCTCTAACTGTAGGATGCGAATCTATGGCAATCGCCGCGATCTCAATACTTGCTATCGAT
The DNA here is from genome assembly GCA_035772565.1 of Antheraea assamensis. Lineage (NCBI taxonomy): Eukaryota > Metazoa > Arthropoda > Insecta > Lepidoptera > Saturniidae > Antheraea > Antheraea assamensis. The sequence continues at coordinate 345,320 of JAQQSE010000251.1, forward strand.
GTGTAATTATCACTTGAAATGAATCATGTTTTGATTTCTGTTCATCGTATTACATAACATTTCATTTACAATATGGAATTCACTTGCATTGTTTAAGTAATAAATATTGTATACAAGATAATCAAGATTTGAAATAAACCAAGTAATATTTAAAAAGCTTTATAAAAAATAACTCAGCAATAATTTAATGCATGGGTGATAATTTTTCTAAGTCCGCCTCAAGTTGAAAATCAATCGCCAAGCACTTATTAGTGCGTTTCGGTATCTGCGCTTCAGAGCCGTTCTCCCTTTTTTTTATATTATAGGGGGCAAACGAACTGGTGGGTCACCTGATGGTAAGTGATCACCGCCGTCCATTGACACTAGAAACACCAGGGGAGTCGCAAGTGCGTTGCCGGCCTTTTAAATATGTGGGCCTTCGGCGCTCTCACTGACCGAACGAAACGCAACAATGCAACCACTGTTACTTCACGTCGGTTTTCTGTGAGAGGGTGGTACTACCTCGGGCGAGCCGACCCATTCATGCTGAAACCAGTAATAGCTTCAGCGTAGCTCTACCACCTACCGCCTACATCTAGCTTCATCATATCTTACACCACATGGTTATTTAACATCAGATGAGATAGTGTTCAAACCTAAAACCTATAGAGTACTAAAAATAAATGGTTAAAGTTAGTGTAACAATTTCATAAGAATTACGATATTATGGGTTAAAAACGAAAGCGAAAACCGAAAAGGTAGAAATCGATTCCACCATTTCCACGATGTACAAAAAAAAAAATGTACGACAGAATCGTATCACTGAAAAGATTTCTGTATCGATCTCTTAGTTATGGAAATGAACGGGATTTAGCTGAGTGAACGAATAAATTGCGGTGCCCGATTGTGACTATGAATAAATTTATCGGTCTATCAGAAAGGTCGTGCCCTATCGTGTAGGTAATAAAAAACAAATGTTTTCAGGACCGTAGCCCTCGGGATGAGATGGAGTTTATTTTGGACGGCTTTACGTAGCGAATTAAGATGCTGAGGAAAAACGTCATCAGTAATGGAAGAACATTGCAAAGTATCTTCTTCCGCTCAGACTGAGAACGTTAGGATAACGTAAACGACTAGATATATAGTACGTACTTCATTTATTGTAAGCATTACCTGAATCTTAAAATCTGACATAATTAACAAATAACAGTTGTCAATTTCAGAATTCCGACTTTGTGTTGTGTGTTGTTGGGAACATTTAGATGGGGACCAAAATTAGAAAAAAATACGACTCATAGAGACTCATAAAGAAGAAGTATGAGTTTTATTTTAACAGTGTTAATAAAAACGCAGCTTTATTTTATTTTTTTATTATTTCATTTCGTTGAGACGACAAATGCATAGGTACCTGGTCTACCTGATTATAGACAGACTTTATTAAAATTCAGTATTGCCTTATGGCTTATACAGCAGGATACTAAGTAAAAGGACGAGAACTTCTCTACTGGCGTTAGAATGCAAAATAATCAGACATATTTTGTATATTTAACGGTGCTGTGTTGGAAAATGAAAAATGATCTAGTGTTGTTAAAACCATAAACAAATGTACGACGATGATGGGCAGGAGGTGACTTAAGAATGAAGAGATCCAGATATATAAGTCTACTCTAGAGCAAATATATAATAGACTAACAATTAGAGTCAGGACTAAAAATAAATAACAATCAGAGACGCTGAAAAACATTTGGTGCGAGAGTGTAGACAAATGAATCGAGAAGGATTTAATGGACCAGTCTAAGACCCACCGAAGTTTGTAGAACCATAGATGATGGAGTGGCTATAACTATATAATATAACATAAAGATTTAAAATGCTAAAGACAAATCATGCCTAACTTGCAGTTATAGCAATATTCCTCTGCCAGGTTTCAAGAAACGGATTATCTTAGGTCTTGTGTTTCTTCAATGGATTTGTAATGAAAGTAGTGAAAAGCATACTATTTTATATGTTTAGTGATCCTTGTCCCTCAATATGAGTTGTCCTTAAAGAGACGCCTATCTGAGCTTCATTCTGTGACTAGGCATTACTTAGAATTAAATCAAAACAGTATTTATTTAAGACTAAAATTACTCTCATTTGGTTAGGAAGTAGCATAAACGCATGCAGATAACCTAGTATGAACACTGTTTTCTATAGCTATGTATATCCAATTTCAACAGATCTGCAATGCTTATGTCAATCATAATATGTTGCTAGCTCTTGGTGAATAGAAGCTCGTGTGTCAATTAATGTTGTCAACTATAGCCTTCGAGCTGGTATATGGGATCATGAGAACTGCTGCATAGGAGTAGACGTCGAAGTTATATTCTCGTACCAAAAGATTGCAATAGCTCTGCCACCTCATGTGCTAGAAGGCCTGACCTATCTTAATGTTATTGCAGATGTCGAAGGATGTAGCAGGTTTTCTACCATATTGAAATTTTCTCCCCTTATATATGTTAAACTGTTTTATATGAAATGAATCACAGATTGGTTGGAACAAATATCATAATTGAATAGATTTAAAAAATCAGCTGTTCGTGAACTTTGCCCGTAAAGATTATAATACAATAATGGATTGTAGTGTCATCCTGACGTCACGGATTGGGGTCGAAATTTCAATTTCCCCCAGGAAGAGATAAATTTTCTTGTCATTTATTGACATTACTTCGGTTGGAGCCGACATTTGGTGTTCTTTGAATTGATTGCTCCGTGTATTTACGCAAAATGAAGACGCTTTTAGGATTGTTACCTTAAAAAGGATTCTATATTAATGAATTTTGTAAAAAGTGAAAATGGTTTACTAAAACTATCAATAGGGACACATTAATTTCAATTAAAGATTCGATTTGGAAACTAAAATATTGGTTACAGTTTTAAAGTTAATATTTTTTTTAATGAATATATTTCAAATACAATAACTTTGATAGTTTATAGATTAATAGAAAAATTAGATCTTTTATAAGAACAGTTCAAAGTTTTATTTTGATATTTAGTTTATAATTATTTTCATTATTAGAAAAAATCACTTAGCTCCTATTCGGCTTCCTATGGCTCAAAATATACATGCAGGTGCTGGTAAACCGACATACCGCTTACTGACATTCCCTGAAGCCGCGATACACATGCCTGTGGGTGACATACCAGTTTCTAGAATCAAGCTTCTTCTTGACGTGCTGCCCACTTCTCCCTTAGGGTAAAAAATTTAACAAGCTGCGATATCCTCGTATGCTTTGTACTGGCACGCGAGCTACGGGCAGAATCTTGATACACATGCCAGTAGCTTGTTCTTACCAGTAACTGGCATGCTTTTTTGTGTGTAACAACCTTGTGTATTCTGGGCTAATAGCCGAGTGAAATTGAATTATTGTTTGTAATTTTCTGTTATGCATTGGTTATTTAAAATTCATTACATTCATTGTCATTTTAATACACTTTCACTTATTAGAGATATTTTAAATTTGATGGTATTCTTGAATTTGTTCACAAAAAAATTCTTCAAAACTTTACACTGGAACTATTTATCGTAATGGGATTAAAATATAACTGTACTTTCATATCACTACCGACTAATATTGGCTGCTTCAGAAATATAACAAACCCAAAACCGAGGCACTGTGACTGGTTTATCACCATGTGCATATTCGTAATGTTCCAACCCGGCACGTATACCAGTTCACACTATTTGATACATCAGCTGATTTCTGAACGCGCCTTACCTAAGCTTGCTATATGAAAGTTACTACTTCTATATATGTTGGTCTCGCTCCAATCTGTCACAATTCTGACGTCCTATCATCCTGCAGGTATAGTACTTTTCAAGTTACAAGCGTTCAAATACAGAAAATGTCAACTTGTCTCCTAAAAACAAACTTCAGAAAGAAAGGTTTCCCAATTGGATAGTTATATATTTTTATAAATTTTATTATGTCAGAGAACTTTCCAACATAATTTTATTAACATTGTAATATAGATTTCGAAAATATACCAGAGAACTCCTCAAAACTCTGCCCTCCCAATACATACTTGAAAATCTAATGTACGTCCGCAAAAACTTAGATAAGCTAGATTTCGTAAAGGACCGACATAATCTAAATACAAGAAATAATAACAAATTGGTCATTCCATGTTTTAGGCTCACTAGGACCGGTAACAGTTGTTTAGGTAATAGTGTTAGGTTTTATAATAAAATTCCAAAACACGTTACCGATCTGCCGGATACTAATTTCAAGCACCATGTCAAGCAGGTTTTAATATCTAAAGGCTATTACAGGGTGGATCAATATGTGAACGACGGTGACGTCTGGAATTGACATCCTCTCTGTGCATCCACCAAAACCGAATGTAATTATTTATAACTATGTTTTAAAAATGTGAGTTATAATATGTTAATGAAAAGATAAATCAGATCGAGTTTCTTGCCGGTTCTTCTCGATGACTGGGTTGTTTTCCGAACCGGTGGTAACTTTGACGTTCATAAGCGCCTTCTCAGGGCCTAAACTGAATAAAGTATTTTTGATTTCATTGATTTGAAAATCCAAAAGGAAATGTGTAATATTGAGATATCAGTACGTGTATGGCATTTAAAGATTAGCTGAACATCCTAACTATAGTTAGTTAGTTAGTATAGTTCTCAAGGGCAAGGACAAGGTCATTCGGCTGCATTTTTAAAGTCGGTTTATATTTTGTCCAACTTTTGTTTGTTATTTACAAACATGATAAATTCTCTCGATTCGATCAACTGAAAGCGCCTTCGACCACTTCATATCTAAAGGTCGTACAAATGGACCCTTTACCTGTCGCCGCTTTACGACAAGCGATAATTCTCACAAATGCACAGGTCGAGCGTGAATTATTAATATACCTATACCACCTACCTGTATTATGAAATAGTCTTGGGAACGCACAATTGAATTATAAATCATGATTCGTCTTTATACTTGTGGCACAGTTAGTGTAATCGTTACTACTTAACAATAGATATCTTTGCTATTCCTGGCTTTCAATTATAATCTAGATATAAATTGTATTTACTGTATCCCGCAACTCTACACAGTAATTATTTTAAAGTCTTACTATATCAAATATTATAAATTGTATTGTATCAATTTTGGAATGACACCTGTATATAAAAAAAAATATCAAAATGGGTTGAGATTAAAAATTTTTTTTTTTTAATCTAAAAATATTCGCTATTATTATTACATCATATCAAGTATCGAATGATATATTCTTCTCGTGTATAAAATATTTTATCAAACCCAGATGACGACATTTTTTTTTAATATTGTTGTCGGTTCTTGTACCCAGTTAAAGAAGGAATGAAATAAGCTTTCCGTGTACAAAATTGTGTAAGGCGCTTATTGGAATTGAAGTCTTAGATAAGTCTATAAACGAAAGTCAATATTGTACGAGGATCGAACTCGCGACCAATTGGCTCAATTAATAAGGTTTATTACCACCGCACCATGCAGCCTGCGATTTAAGTGTACGGTGTAAAATATGACTTATTGTGAAAAATATCTTAATTTTTGACTGGGACTTTTATATCTGTAAATCTATTAATGATTTCACACGGTACAATCGTAACTAATATTCTATTGTTTCACGTGTTAAAGACGTAACCGATTATTATAAAATTTTGCATAGACGTTATCAGGGATACAGAGAATTATATAGAGTATATTTCAGTCCTATTAAAAAAAGAATCATTCCTGTGGAATAAATCAAATCTACATTTACGCAAGTAAAGCCGAGGACAGCACAGGTATGTAATGCTACAAAACTGCACTTAATAATCAAATAAATATTAAAATATACCACTCCAAAGTTGAATTGTCAAGAACACATTTCGTCGAAAGAATTGAAAATGAAAGTCGAGACAATGGAATCCCTGAAAACATAAAATAAAACGGCAGACATCCAACAGGGTAACATAATAAGCAGAACGTCGTCGAATTATGTAAATAGTCACCAGAGAAATGCGTGGCTTGCACTCATTTTTCAGACCGATGGAAACCGAACGGTGGAAATTTAATAAGTCATAGCGTTAGATTAAATTATTCTATACAACAAAAGCATCGCAGTAACTTTGCGATATATATTATTTTATCCATTATAGGTTAGCGTTTGACCACAATATCATTATTCATCTCATGTTAAATGATGATGTGGTCTAAGATGGTAATCACACCAAGCCTAAAGGGAGGCTAGCTCTCAAGTGTAGCTGTCGAAACACACCAACATGTGTTTGGCGACAGATTTTCAACTTGAGGATGGTAGTTAGCCAGGCGGACTTAGATAAAGCCCCACCACCATGCTATTGTTTCATCACAATATTTTCCTTCACCGAAAGCTCCGACTCAGTAGCTAGGATTCGAACCTACGTCCTTCGAGATTATATCCGAACACGCTATTAACTAAGCGATCATCGCTTCAAATATTGAACACTAGCTGATACCCGCGGCTTCGCACCCGTTTTTTAAAATTGTATTAAAGTAATATAATGGTCAGAAATGGTAGAATTACAGAAATGCTCTTTTAAAACATTTGTAGGTATGACACGCATGTCACCTACTGTTATATATATCGTGTACAGTAAATACGTAAATACTAACAGTGTGCTCGATGGGATTTAGCAACAACAACATATTTGGAGCTTTAATTTACTATATAATCCTTTCAGTGTTCGTTTACACAGTATAAGAGGTAGGTGGTAGAGCTACGCTGAAGCTATTACTGGTTTCAGCATGAATGGGTCGGCTCGCCCGGGGTAGTACCACTCTCTCACAGAAAGTCGACGTGAAATAACAGTGCTTGCACTGTTGCGTTTCGTTCGGTCAGTGAGAGCGCCGGAGGCCCACATATTTAAAAGGCCAGCAACGCACTTGCGACTCCCCTGGTGTTGCTAGTGTCTATGGACGGCGGTGACCACTTACCATCAGGTGACCCACCTGTTCGTTTGCCCCTTATAATATAAAAAAAAAGTAATGAAAATTTCAAGATATGCAATTTCTCTTAAAAATTGTTATATAGATATTATTAACATAATTAAGTTTTTGCGATCATACAAAAAGTAATCACTTATCTATTCCGCAAGAAATTCTATAATGGAACTGTTAAGGTAATAATACATGTCTGGTTTAATATTGAGAAAAAACGTCTTCTATTTTCAAAATTTGTATTAATTATACAAAAAATTAGAAAAGGGGCAAACGTGGGCAAATGACATACTTCAAGAATCCACCTTGACATTTTCAATTTTTGAAAGTTTTTCGGACCCTGGCCCACGCAATTTAAATTATATTTATTTAACTTTTTTTTATAGAGGTGGGCAAAAAAAATTAAATCGTGAGCAAACAGGGGAAATCGATGGGCAAACCCTCTACGCCTTTGTCAAATCGTTACGCGAAAAATGGGGAGCCAACTTTCCGAAGCTATGGTTTATTAGTTAAGTAGAAGCGATCACGGTAAATAAAAACAAAATGGCTGCCAATTTGAACAAAATACAAATTAAGCAAATTACAAACTTTAATATATTCATTACAATTATATTAATTCTTGGAGTCCAATACAGTGCTTGAGCACATGCTTACAGTAAACAACATACTTTTGCTAAATTTCACGCGGAAGAAGTCGTGGGTGACAGCTAGTCTAAAATAAAATAACCTAAGTTAGTTCTTATAGCTTCAGTTATCTGCTAGTTAAAGTCATGTGAAAATTGGTCCACTCGTTTCAGATATTCCACACTGATGAAATCGCGAGTAACAGCTAGTAAATAATAAAATAGCTCAAGTTATTTCTCATTACTTTAGTTATATGTAAGTGAGAGTCTCGTTAAAATTTGGTGTATCGTTTTGGATATTCCTTATTGGACGGGAAAAACTCGCGGGTAACTGCTATTCTAAGATAAAATAGCCAGATTACTCTTTATAAGATCAGCAACGTGCCTGTAAAATTCATGTGGCCATAGTTCTATCTGTTTTTTGGAGAATACAATGTGGGCACAGCTACAGATAACAGCTAGTTTATAATAAATTAAACTAAGTCAGTACTTATAAAGTCAGTTATATGCCAGTCAAAGTCCCGTGAAGATCAATCAAATTGTTTTAGAGATGTCACTGCGGACGAAGGCGCAGGTAACAGGTACTTTAAAAAAATAGCTTAAATGACTTCTTATGGGGTCAGCTATCTACCAGTGAAAGTCCCGTAAAAATCGGTTTTGCCGTTTCGAATATTCCGCTACGGGCAAAGTTGCGAATAACAGCTAGCCTAAAATAATATAGCCTGTAAATTCAGCTCTCTGCCAGTAAAATTTCTGTCAAAGTCGGTCCAGCCATTTCGAAGATTACCCGGAACGTACAGACTGACAGATAAAATTTTTTAAATTAGATTTTTACTATAAGTAGCTTATACGCTTTCATATCCAGTCAGTAAAAAGTAGGTGTTTTGATAATATATATAGACACTTTATTTTTATTATATCTATAGATTGCAAGTCAAAAATTCGAAATAATACTGACCTAAAATTACATTTTTGAATGAAAACTTACTAATTCTATGAACATAAAATAAATGAGTGGCGTGTGACTATTCGAATTAATTGATAGCGAATCAAACCGAATAATACGATTCGAAATGCGAATTGAACATACGAATATTTCGAACTATTCGGATTAGTCAAATAATTTAATTTATGCGTCAAATAAGCATTAACTATAAAATGCTACGAACTAACCAGTAACGCCATCACAGTCGACACCAGCCATTAAGAGCATTCAAAACTACTGTATTTCTATCTTTAGCCAAAAAGTGGCGGGAAAAAGTGAATATTACAAATTTAACAAATTAAATGTCTTTCATTCTTATTTGAATATGTTTTTTTTTTCAACGGCACTGACAATTCTCTTTATGGACTATAATCGATTTCTTTATTTATAAATAACCATACAAAATATTCCAATATAGTAAAAGCTATACGTTTGTACCTTATTAGTTGTTAACGAATTTTATACAAAAATATTGAAATTTTTTTGAAACAAAATAATTCAGCTATTTCTGTTAAAAAATTGTCAACATTAAAATGCTATAAAATTATTTAGATTTCACTGAGAAAGTGTATTTTTAATAAATATTTTCACTAATATGAATTTATTATTGTAGAATTGAATTACATAGTAAATTGTTTTTGAAAGGAATTTCAGTTTTGATATTTAGGTTATAATTTTTTTGACGTTAATGTTTTTTTAAATTTGAACTATTAAAATAGTGAAAAATGTTGTAACTTTTAGTTTAATAATTCTACCTTATATAAAAAAAATTGGAAAAGTTTGAATTTTCTGTTCAAAATTCGGATAGAACAACATATGATTCGGTTCGGTTCAAGGATTATTCGCACATCCCTAAAAATAAACGTGTTACAATGGCAACGGTTATAATATTATTGGTTACTATAACAACGGTTGTCTAATGTCAGGGACTATCGATGTCTGTAGGAGAATATTTAATTTTAACTGAAAAATGTATTTAGGATAGGTTTTAACTCAAATCCGTTCTTAGTGAGCGTCTACGTTGCAAAAGGAATAACTATGGTTAATTTCAAGTCAATCGAACATACAGTTTTGGAGAAATCGTGATGAGTCAGTCAGTGGTATTCCGCTTATATATATATAGATAGATTACTACATCGATATCTAACTGTGTTTATAATGAAGCTCGACTTAAAAAGTCGAAGTAATCATTGGAAGTTAATTTCCACTAAAATATGTAAAAATATTGAAAACCTTCAGAGCCTGTTTATTTCAACGGTCTAATCTGTGGAACTACTGATAAGATTAAAAAAAACCATTTTACCTTTTATAGTCTACTAGGTTCGCAGCATCATCTGTGTTAATATAGATTTGTTCTCTCCCTCGAGAACATTATTTTTTTTGTGTATTAAAGAATTGTATGTCCTTTTTTCTGTACCCTTGGTAACGTATATTCAGTTGAGTAGTTAAGGTGCAATAAACAAAAAAACTAACATTCCCATTTATAATATCAGTAAGTCTCACATCATGCCATAACTTTTAAGAACCCAGCAATTATCATAGAAAGCGCAGATCAGAAAATATGGCAAGCGAGAATGAAGTTATATGGCAGGATGTATGAAGACTCACGAGGTAATGGAGACCAAAAATGGAATGGTCACTCTCCACAAGGCCAGCGTTGCTGAGAATAATCGTACTGTGTATGCCTATACCGGTGAGGGACCATGTAACGCAGCTGTTGTTGCAGATGTTGTGACAAAGATAGTAAACTATGAATAAAGAATAGGAAATTTACTTGAATTTGATAAGCTAACTATAGAAATGACTAAAGTAACGTACGAGAATAACTTAAGAAAATAGAAAGAAATCTTAACAGGGGAAGCAAGAAAACGTCAAACTCATTATTGAGATTACATTCATTCTGGTACTCGGATGATGGTTTGAAATTCCTCAGATGACTTACATAAAATATAAATACATTATTTTGTACTGTGTTGTATTCATTATTAACATTTCAAGAAAAAACTTCTAATAGTGTATGCTATGGGATCATTTAATGACAGCCCATTAATGGACTAGGCCTTTTTCTGTACTTTATACTCATCTTATGTTAAATGCCAATGTGGTCTAGGATGGTAAGCTCGCTAAACCTAGAGGGGAACTAGTTCTCAAGTACAACTGCCGGAATACACCACTTCCTTCACTTTCGGTGAAGGAAAACATCGCGATTAAACCACAACACGGGGTTAGGGCTTTTACAAAGCCTGTCTGGCTAGCTACCATCCAAAAATTGAAAATCAGGCCCCAGGCACCTACTCGTTTGTTCCGCCAACTGCAATTTGAAGCCAAAAATTTCTAGGCTTTGGCGTGTTTACCATCTGGGACCACCATATCATTTAACATCAGGTGAAATTGTGGTCAAAGGCTAAAATCTAGAATGTATAAAATAATATTGATAGATTTACATTGTTATACATAAAACCGAATTTCTTTATATGTAAAGATTATCTTTATGCTGATTCTTAAAATAAAAAAGAGAATTCTCAAACTTGTTGGTAAAGGAGTTATAGAAAGCATTGATATTACTTTTGAGACCAATGGAAATTACTTTTCGAACCTGTGCCAAGTTCGAGAGAACTGTGGGTAAAGGCAAACGAAAATAATAAATGGAATGGGCGGTTGAAATATATTAGAGGTCACGCGAGGATTACTTAGAGTTGAATAAAATAATACGAAATATTCTGTTTGAAATGTATCGAGTTACACTTATACACATCTTATATAACCACATACTTATTGTGCATGTAAAATAAGGCCTGCTTCAGAGTGCAGGTGGATGCTTGCGCGGATGCGTATAATTCAAATATACGTAGACGCCCCTAGCATTTACAGTGATGCTTATGTTTCGTATGGAAATTCGTCGCCCTACAGTCACTAGCTGACTTTTGAGATGTCCAGATAATGTCCAGATGTCTATAGTAATTTAATACGGATTAGAAGTATGAACACTAAGACATAGTACAAGCACTCGGTCAATAGTACAATCGTCTAGTCAATAACATACTTTTATAATCAAACCGACGTGTTCTTAATATATATTAAAGATATTTCGTTAAATTAAATTATGTTATTGAAGCAAAAATAACGCCCTTCAACTGCGTGGAATGTAACAATAAAAAATTTTGTCCAGTGTAAATGCGTGCGTGGGCACACGCCTTACTGGAGACGACTTCTTTCGCTTATTATATTTATTCAGAACGCTTTTCATTTAAATAAAAGTATCTTAAGTTACTTATAACATTGGCTATCTACTAGTTAAAGTCCCGTCAAAAACGGTCCAATTGTTTCGGAGATTAGCCAGAACGAACATCGTTAAAATTGTTTTCTTTTTTGTTATAAGTACCGTATATAGTTTCTAATCCAATTAGTAAAATACTGTTATTTTGATATTACAAACAGACATTTCAATTGTATTTATGTGTATGTATAGATGATAACATATTATTGAAAATGTTTCAGGCTTTTACAAAACCTGGCGTTTAGAACAGATAATCGTTTAATTCACAATAAAGGGTGCGTTACACAAAGGCAAGGAACCGTTAATCAAAGCCGAAGGAACTAGCCATTACATGTAGAACTCGCGGACACTATTTATTTATATTACATAAACATGGTTTAGGACATGTGGTAAGGTCACCGTGTTTGGTTTCCGTAAGACCCTTGAGGGACAAACATATTCATATAAAGAATACAATTAGGCTGCGACAGATGACGCTGTTATTTGTATTTAACAGCAAAATGTTAAATAATTAATGAATAATTTAGTATCCCTGGATTTTAAGCCTTATTAATATGTAAAAAATAAATCACATTGCTTTGTCCTGTACGCATTTCTGTACCTTTCAACCAATAGCAGTGAGTACTGCACTATTGTGCGTACATGCATTAATGTTTTCTGAATTAGTACAATCAGTGCATAGGCTATTTTATTTTATTTTATCTTTGTGTTTTAATAGAATTTTTTAAAACTCAAAATAAATACATTGTCAAACAATATCACCCGTAAAAATTGTAATTACGTTTAGTTTAAAAACTATAAAAAAATTTACGACGAAACTTTGTTATGTATATGAAATAAACAAAATTTAACGAAGCAGCGTTAAAGCGCTTGCGGTTTTGGGACACGTCTCGGTTTTATTACTAAATGTTCTGTGTGGATTCCTCTGTGGGGAGTAACTGTTTAGTTAATGATCCTGAGTAATATGTATCAGCAGGAACTCCGTGAGTGGTGGTTCGCTAACATGAGTCGAATTGTAACGAGGTAATAATGATCAGAATTATTATGATTTTTACGCAGCGCTTTAAGCGCATAAAATACTAATTTTACTTGACGTACGATAAATGTTGCTATAATTATTAACGACCTAAGAAATGCTCTGTACATTGAATAAATATGATTTATTATATTGCATATTAAATTTTAATGTAGTTTGTTCTTGTTTACGAAATTAACACGTGGATTATATTTCTCATTTCTTTCACTTATTATCTAAAATCGATAGTCTTGGTGTTTGGTTCTTAATAGTTTATAATTACAACAGAATTAACATTTACACCATTACTATATTATCATTTATTACGAACAAAATTATTTCTGAAATTCACATTATAAAATAATTGATATAAAGTGTATTTAACCATCATTATAACAAGGTAGATATTTTTGCTAAGCTTTTTTTTATTATATCTTTTCCATTATACTCTTATACTTAAAGGCTATTGCGTTGGCAGTTTAGCAGTAACAGAGATGGACAACAGGCAGTTTTTATATAAATTACAATTTCATTGTCCAGTCGAGATATTTTAGTAGGTGGTAGAGCTACGCTGAAGCTATTATTGGTTTCGGCATGAATGGGTCGGCTCGCCCGGGCTAGTACCAGCTTCTCACAGAAAACCGACGTGAAGTAACAGTGCTTGCACTGTTGCGTTTCGTTCGGTCAGTGAGAGCGCCGGAGGCCCACATATTTAAAAGGCCGGCAACGCACTTGCGACTCCCCTGGTGTTGCTAGTGTCTATGGACGGCGGTGATCACTTACCATCAGGTGACCCACCTGTTCGTTTGCCCCCTATAATATAAAAAAAGAGAATAACTGTCATGTCCTACTTGTTTCATGTTCTAGAATATAAAACATAAAAAAAAATAAAAGACAAATTCATGTCCAAAGAACAATTGTCAACTGTTCATACAATCTACTGAGCATGTCAAAGCGCAAGCTTATTGTTGTTTTAAATTAAATCTCCGCTAAGTTAAACATCTGAAAATGGATTTATAAAAAAACTAGTAAACATGACTTGTATCGTCTGCATTAACTGTGGACTGTATTTTATTCTTATGATTTTGCTTATGTATTTAGGTCCTATGGAAAAACGTGATGATAGGTATTTTTGTTTACTTATCACTAGCTTTTAGTCATAGTTTCACTCGTTTTGGTGTAGATTTGATTTATCATTCGAGAATAATAATTATTTTTAAGATGAAAGGTACATCACAACGTACTTGCCAAATTTCACAACAATCGGTTAAGTAATCAAGGCATAAAAGCGTTTGAATTACTCTGGTAACGAAGAACAGAAATCCCAACAAATGAATCGAGCTCTTTACAAGTTCAGTTATTATTGACTTCCTTTAGTCTAACACAAAAGGATTTAGCTAAATCGGGGGTCATGTTACAATCGAGTAGATTCATACGAACAGTAACCCGGATTAGACAACACGGAAGCGTGTAATTGTTTCTTATCTAATACCTTTGTTCACGAGACACGAGCTTTTGTGGTATAAATCATAAGACATTAAATTAATATAATTTGTTCATGGTTTTAATTAAGAAATATATATTATTATCTTCAAAATTTAGAGGAAGGAAACACTTTAAGATGGGTTCATTAATACGATGATGCTTAGTTGGTAGTGTGTTCGGGCACACTACGGGTAGAGCTTTTTCTAAGTCCGCCTAGCTAGCTACCTCTCTCAAATTGAAAATCTGTCGCCAAGCACCTATTGGTGTGTTCCGGCAGCTGCATCTTGTCGAGTAAAACTCCACGGTGTATGTCTCGCATCTGCAGTCGAGCCGTAGGAATCGTCTACGCATACATTCGTAGTCCCAATAGGTGTGGCCCTACCAACAGGACCAACCTTGAATTCTGAACCACAGTACTTAACACAAATAAGGCTATGGTAAAACGCTTAACGTCTATAAAAAACAATAAAATTGCAGAGGCCCCTTAAAAATAAGGGTCTTACCTTAACACTTGAAAGGTTTGAACTATGCCTAATTTATATTGTAATCTTTAAGTATCTGTGCAATGGTTTCAATCTCAAAATGATCCGCAAGAATTTAACTCTATGTTAGTGCAAATGAATTTGATAAACTCGAAAAAAAAAATGTTAATAGACTAACAAAATACTATAGACTAGCGCGACATCGACCGCGTGGAATTTAGCAAAAAATGTCTTCCGTGCAACCGAATGCATCAACGTGTGCGTTTCTAGAAACTATTCAACCGATTATCATGAAAGGACATAGGGTACTTTTCATCCAGAAATAAAGTACTGTTCCTGAGGGATAAGTTAAATTTGTAATTAAAATTATAAAGCAAAGCTCACTGTTTAAATTGAATAAGGTGTCTTTTAGATTAAAATTTTGACTTCTCAATTTTTTTTGGATAAATATAAGGAACACTCTGATAAAATCTATTATTTCTCCATACATACCACAAAGCCACAGTTGCAACAAAGATACTTGCCGAGTCTTAAAGTTTACGGGTCAGTGTAACTTTTTTAGTTTAAAACACGTATCCCATTCACTGTTCAAGTTGAGAATTTGTTGTGCAAACTTGCTCTTTCAGCGCCTTGAAATACGACATTGTTGAAAACAGTGTCACATTACTACAATTTGTAAAATAATAAGACCATTGTTTTTTCAACATACATTTTTTTATCCACATATTAACAACACTATTGAATCGACCTCATACATGCCTCTTAGATACAAAAACTTTCAATTCTGGAACAGATATATTTTCAAAGGGATCTCATTTTAATTACATTAGCATTGGTCCTTGGATTTTGAAAATATACCAGAGAAAGTTTAAGGAGTAATAGGTGAGCATGATATGGGCATATTATGAGAAGAGATGAAAACTATGTAACTAGAAAAGTTATAAATATGAAGGTGGACGATTATAAGAGTAAAGGAAGACCAAAAAAGGTATGGGTAGATTGTGTGCAAAAGGATATGTGTATAAAAGGTGTAAATACTGAGATGACATCTGAGAAGGAAGAGTGGAAAAAGAAAACATGTTGTGAGGGTCTGCATTTAGGTGGGGATAAGGGTAAGAAGATGATGATGACCATAGAACATCTCAAAACCGAATAGTAAATATATGGTGATTAGGTATTGGTAGCTTTATGGTAATCCAAGACTAGGTAGGTACTTAACTATCATCAAGGACGTGCTGGTGATTATAATTTTTTTGAAATCGGTTTCGCATATTCTAGAACAAAATAATTTTATAATTAAATAGATTTAAGTCCTCAAAATATGTTTATCGAATAAAGTAATTTACTTCGTATAAGACTTACCTCGATAACTTGTTATTTCTGTTAAATATAATTTATTGTATGCTTAGAACATACTTAAAGTAAAAAAAACTAAGAATGTACTTAAAATTTCGATTCTGAACATTAACACTAATTGCAAGAATATTGAACTTGGCAAATGTTACGTTCTGATTCATTTATGACTAGAAGCTCGCCCCGGCTTCGCACGTTTATAGAAACGGAGAAAATGAGATCATGTCAAAACGGCAACTGAAGATCAATTTGTCAATTCTGTCAATATTTCTGGAGATCTTCGTAATGCTTTCTGTCACACTCACCAAGTACCATATTTGGGTGATTTTCAAATACCATTTCATTCAATTTCATTCAAACCTTATCCTGACAAATACAAGAACGACAAAAAATTAGCCAAATTCATTCAGCCGTTCTTAAATTATGCAATAAATTAAATTCAATTATATATTTAATCATTTACATTCGGCAATTGATATTTTTTTTATTTTCATATAGCAGTATGTCAGCACTACATTAGAAGTTCCATTTGTGCTATTTTTTTTATTGAGTTACGGTCCATTAGATAAACTTAACCGAACTACTCAATCGATCATCAAAGTTGTCAAGGATACCAAAAAAAAACTGATAGAATCCACAAAATAAGTACTGTCCCTAAAGGATGGGTCAAATCTCATTTAACACGAGTGAAGTTGCGAATAAAAGCTAGAACTTTACAAAATCCAAATATATTTGACAAATGTTACTGATAAATCTAGAGAGCACGTACAAACAGATAAAAAAAAGAATCGATTGAAGTTCATTATATTAGCGTTGATTGTATAAAAACACACAATATCTTAGTAAATCATGTCCAAGTCAGCTAAAACAATAAAAGGATGAAGAATATTGTAAGTTCAGATAAATTGTTATCGACGCTGTTCGACACTAACGGGTGAAATTTTGAACTATGATTTATTTTCAATACTCATAAAAGTGCAAAGATATATATATATATATAGTGTTATTCGACGATCATATTTCAAAGTGAGAACAGAGAGTTTAAGATGAATAACAAGAAAAATTGGAAACAGTTTATATTTATGATGGTTTTATGAAAAATATTCATATCGAAGCAAGAAATACGAGACAGTATTAATATGTAATAACATCATAGATGTCGCTATTTTGAGTTATAGTTGTTAGGTGGACTAAAACCAATCGAATATTATTCGGATACTAAACATTACAAAATAAACATACATACAGAAATACATTCTAAATAAATAAAATATTATAATATAAAACTAAAATTTATAATCACTACAAAAAGTTAAAGCGATGTTGTAGTGAAAACATATGTTTCCTTTCACTATGTTTGTTTCTTTTTCTTTTCACAAAAAATATATTGGATAAATTATATAAAAACCCAAACGAAGTCGCGGGTAATTGCTAGTTTTCACTATAATCCATATAAGTTTGATAATCCATATAGGAATGTTCTTCGATGTTATTTCCAGCTGTCTAGTAATCACGGTCAATAGTAATTCATTTATAGATCATTAGTAATTAGTCAATAGTATGGACATTAATACAAATAGGTAGTTCCTGAATTAAAAAATGATTTAATTCAGTCGAATAAAACCAATAAAAACGCCTTGTCGTTTATTTGTGCTCATAAAAAGAAATAACACCTACGCATTTTCCCTTTATTTCGAAGTATTCTCCTAAACACGTTTCACCCATATGTTACAGTTTGTGTATTGTCTCCCTTTTATGCATAGCTTGAGTAGAAACTATTCCAAAACTCCCGCTCAGTAATCGTACGGTCGACCAACCGTCCGCTATAATTACAAAACCTCGTAAAGGATATGTCGGGCATTCCTGGCGATTATCTGATACGTTACTCTTTAACCCCACGTTGGTATGACGTCACCTTAACATTACTCTGCAACGTAGCGACTTGCTTAAAATAGGAAGTAACATTCTATTTGACAATATTTTTAAAGTTAGTAAATAAGTTTGATTTAGAAACAAAATTACTGTATTTTGCTTTTGTTAAAAGTTCTATATCAATACATATGATTAAAAAATCGTCCGCCGCGTCTGTCTGTCTGTCTGGATATTCGCGATAAACTCAAAAACGACTGAACTGATTTTAATGACCAATGACCAATATATACCAATGACCAATATATACCAATGACCAATATACCAATATATAAAGTAAGTCACGGGGAAGGTTTAGGTATATAATTTGTCAAGGTGTTTTTGTAAATTGGTTGAAATATATTGACAATTGTTGAAAGAATCGGAAAAAGTCAAGCCGCCTTAAGCATTCCATGCACATAAGTATATATTTTGTTAATATCAGATCAGAACAACGTCCGCCGGCCCTGCTAGTAATTTATAAATATCTCTTAGTAGTCATCGCTGTAATTATTGCTCTGTGGTTACTGTCAGACATAGTGCAGTCATTTTGCCGTGCTTTAAAAATATTATCAAATACAAGGTGTAAGTGTACCTAAAAAGATAGAAAAGGACAGTAGTACACTTAAGATGCTGTCCTCTTCTAGATTTCGAGTTTTTTAGCATATTAGACTACATCGTTTTATTTGATAGCAAATGAGATTGTGGGTTTTTCTTTTTTTTTCGAACTAGCATACCCTGTTGACCCTGGAGCCTCTACAGATTCACCGGACTACAGGAGATTGTGGTCTGGCGCAGAACTATGTAAAGTATATAAAATGATAAAGTTTGACTTTAAGTTTTATACTTTAAATAGCATCCCTTTGTGACTCCATCTAGGTCGCATTACCATCTAACACAGCCTAGAAGGGAGAAACAGTAAAATAGATTTTTTTTAATGATTTATAGGTTAGCGTTTGACCACAATCTCATCTGATGTTAAATGATGATGTGGTCAGAGACGGTAGTCACGACAAACCTAAAGAGAGACTGACTCTCAAGTGCAGCTGCCAGAACACACCAATAGGTGCTTGACGATAGATTTTAAATTTGAGGGTTATCACCCTCAAGCACTATCGCTAGCCAGGCGGATTTAGATAAAACCCTACCACCGTTCCATTGTTTCATCACAATGTTTTCCTTCACCGAAAGATCCGACTCAGTAGCTAGGATTAAAACCTACGTCCTTCGAGGCTGTGTCCCAACACGTTATCAACTAAGTCTAACTAAGTCAGGCGGCCTTAGAAAAAGCTCTACCACCATGCTGTGTATATAATATATGCTAATTTCTATAGTGGCTGGTCAAAAGGTGTTTAAATTTACATTTATATTTCTATAATTTTTTTTACAAAACATATGCTATATATAACTTAACGTGTACGTTTTAATAATGTTAAAGGTCTTTTTATCCCGACACAACCGGGTTTATAGTTCCATGAGATTTATATTCATAGTGGGTTTTGAATTTTTTACGTTTCGGGTCAGCGGTACTCTCGTGCGGTTCCAACGGTTTGAACTATCTATTACTAAGGGTTCAAATAAATACGCCTTTTACGATGTCGGATTCGTTTATTTCTTTTGGACAAGTAAATAATTAACAGAGTTAATACGTCACGTAATTGTCTGTCCTAATGTTAAAGTCCCAAAGTTTTCTTGTGAACTACCAGTTTGATTAATAAAAAATAAATTTTGCATTTTATAGTCTACTTATTGAAGGAGGTATAAACCTTTAGGAGTGCAGAAATTACCATTCGAAGTGTAGGTAAGAAAATATGTTTAGAGAGAACGAATTAATTAGAATGAAACCACGAGATACGCCTAGTAAAGTACATAGGAATATTTTTAAATCGAGTAATATTTTAAAGTAAAAATACATTCCAGCTGCCGCGACCAATGACACAAAATGACGAAGCTTTTTCTTGGTCTTGTTTTTTTTTATAAAACCTCATTGGTGGTAAAATTCATGATTCACTTTTTTTTTTTTAAGATTCATGATAACACTTTTAAATTATATACATTTATTTTCTTCTACTATGTCAGTTGTGAGCGTGTACAAATTCATAATTATACATTCATTGTCTATTTATTGAAATGCATATAATATATTCTATGGTATGGAAAAAAATGATGTCCAAATCTATTATTGATTGAGCTAATAAATAAAAAAAATCGATTGAGAAACAGATGAGAAACGTACTGGGCTATTTTATCTTTGCCTGTTTACTATAGATATGATTTTTTTAGAATCTTATATCTAGCAATCATAGATTTGTGTGAGCGTTATCTGGTTCTAATTGTATTGTATGTGCTTATCTTGTAACATAAGAATACATGTATTCGTTGTAACTCATTGGCTGTACGTTCAATAATTTTGTCTGACTGTGTGACAAAATGTTGTCCAATATAACACTTGTTATGGCACACTCATACGTGTTGAATCCCGGGATAAGCCGTTGCACATCCAGTAATCAAACAGATTGACAGGGATCTATACCCGACTGGGTAGCGACCACGGTGATAACTCAATCACTATTAGTTCGTCGTGTTTTGAAATCGGCTAATGTACAACTGTACACTGTACTGTATTAAGCAATTGAGAGTCTCATGTGTTACTATAAAAACCTCGAACAATTCTTTTAAGCCCTTCTATATAAAATCGGGTGAGTGCCTTAAGCGCTCCCCTTAGTAGTACGGTGCAACTGTAAAGGCCCTGCTAGGCTAACAGTATAGGTCAGTTCGAAAAAAAAAAAAAATTGAAGCCCTTCCCTCAGACTCTTCAAAATGTGTGCGCACCCACGCCCACGTAGCCACAGATTACAGCATCATAGTCTGGTGGTTAATTTCTGTACACTTGCCACAGCTTGCCGCTTCAGCAGCGGCTCAAACCTAGGTTGAATCCCCCGGAGTGGAGCTCTCAAGTCTGCTGCTAGCGCGATACAGTACACAACAACGATCATCCCCGCATACGTGCTCACACACACTCGGGGCACATGGTGGGAAGGTCGTTTTTATCCTCTTATTTTTTGAACCAGGTTAGTTTAGTTTAGCCGAGTTATCAGATCAAAAATACATGTTTGGATTCGTGAGGCATATATACTAGTACACATGTCTGTCTTACTAATTCTTATATCTATGATTAGTGTGTAGCTTAGATAATTTCACGATATTGCATCCGAGGCAACAACAGCCCAAGCCGAGGTTCGGTCACTTTGACAGCCTTGAGCTTGTTGCCATAAAGCTGAACGCTTAAGCGCTTTCCCAAAAAAGTCCAGTGAAGTTGTGAAGGCTCATCAGGCCAATAGCAGTTAGTCAGTTCGAAAAAAAATCCTTTAAGCCCTCATCCCTTAGCAACCAAATCACACTATGTGACTTAATCAAATTAAGCCTAAACGCGCAGATTCGAAATCCCTTAAAAAAATTAAAACACCATATACGAGTCGCGGAAAATATGAACGATGATGCTGCATTTTAAGAACTTATACATCCAGTTTGATTTAACTCGTACAATCGTAGTAAGATATCAATTTATAACCAAGCTAATACGTGAGGCTCTAACAACAGATTGCGTTAGGTAAAAAGCCCCAAACCATTTTTTACACACTCCTCTACAAATCCGTTGAGTTCTCTGATAAATGTAAGGGAGAGAACGTGTGATTTTTACAAAACTTTTTTTCATTGTTACATTTATTTATAGAGCTGTGTGCCTATGGCTCCAAATATGTTTATTGTGGAATATTGTATGTAGGTATTTCTATAATATATAAATAAAATGATACAAGTCTATCATTGGCTGTCTGTAAACGACACGCTCTTTCGCGCGCGATTGGAGACTCCGAGATTGAACACGGGAAAGCGCGTACGTGAATTCCCCGAGTGATTGTTACTTTTTGTCTTCACACGAGCATTCTCTCCCGCGCGAAAGGATATATGAGTAAGTAAGCTATCCTAAAAATATAGGTAAATGCCATCGTAGACTTTTTTGTAGATCTATAAAAGAGGAATAGCTCAGTATGCACGGTTTTGTTATACCTCAAAGGTATGGCAGCGTTTTCGACGGAAACTCCCAGGCGGCTTGACTTTTTCCGATTCTTTCAACAAATATCATTATATTTCAACCAATTTACAAAAAACCCTTGATAAATTATATACTTAAATCTTTTCCGTAAATCACTCTATCTATTGGTGAAGATTACATTAGAATCCGTTGAGTAGTTTTTGAGGTTATCGCGAACATCGAGACAGACAGACAGAAGCGGCGGACGTTTTTTTTTTTTTATAATATGTAATGACAGTGATATATAAACGTCGAGATGTACATAACTCTGCATTTTTCCACTACAAAGATAACATTCCTCAAGTATTCTATTTTCTTATTATATTTTTTCATTATTAGCCGACAACATAATTTACTATCAAAATTAGTCGGACACACGTTCCTTTCGAAATATTTGGTGGTATATATTTTTCATACCCCAAAAATTACTAAACCCATTATCGTATCAAGTATGAAGGGTCATTAAAAGAAATGAACCGTCAATTATATTTCAATTAATGCTACAGAAACTTTGAAATCGGTAACTAAAAGCAAGACGACGCGAGTTTAATTGATGAAGTCGAAAGATATAGCCCAAAATTACATTTAATTATTAAACGTAATCATTATTACTAATTTCATTGATTTTAGCATATCTTCACTACATAGTATAAAACAAAGTCGCTTTCTCTGTCCCTATATCCCTATGTATGCTTAAATCTTTTAAATCTTTAAAACTACACAAGGGATTTTGATGCGGTTTTTAATTTAATAGATAGAGTGATTGAAGAGGAAGGTTTATAAGTATAATAACATCTATTAAATAGTGGAGAAATACTGTTATTTTTGAGGTTTTTTATGTGATGTCGTAAATAATTACATTTTTTCCGCTTACATTGCAATAAACCCAGGTTGAACCCTACGAGAATTATCAAAATAATGTATGCGGGCCACGGGCAGTAATGAATAAATCAAAACTACTGGATCGATTTTAATCATTTTTTCAGTGAATGACATAGGCTATATATTTTATACCCGTGCGAAGCCGAAGCGGGCCGCTAGTACAGTATAAAATAAAGTAGGAAAAGTTCTATGATATTTTCTATTTCGCTAAAACACATATATCATTACATTACATACATACAAATGATAGTACAATTATTTAAATTTTATACTAACAATATTATAGGCTTTAAAAATACTTCGCTAAATACTCAACATAATTCCATGTTACTACAATACTTTGAAACATATTGAAAAGGAGAGTGTTGTCTAATATTTAAAAAAATATAATAACAGATCTATATCTTGAAATATCAATAATTATGATTAATTTAAAATCTAGAGTTTAAATAGTTTTTGTATGAAAAGTTTACGAAAATGACAATTATTGTAACCTTGGTAACTTTATTCTTTATGTCATTTATGAACTAAATTTTTAGTTCATGAGATCATGTGGACGTAGCATACATCATTGGATATCTTTATTATCCTTGAATATTTATAATTTTTATATATTTAATAGGTATTAATAACATAGTACATCGTAAATTATCGTGGAGTATTTATTTGTAATAGAAATGTTTAAAACTATATATAGTAAATTATACAATTTCTATAAACTCAACACAATTTTAAGGAACCAAAGAAGCTATTCGAAATAATTCCAGAATTACATAACGAACATTGAATAAGAAATGCGATGTTTTCTAACATATTTGTGTACGCTCGTAGAAATATTAACAATTCAGAAATTTTATATAAGTAAAGGTAAACTGTACTATTCCGATTTAAATTTCAAACCAAACGTTAAAGAATGAACTCACCTGCGAAACGCCACGTGTGCGATTGCAAATAGTCTGTTCACTAACACTAAACAAACACCCGAATGTGAAATAAAAATAAAAATAAAAACATTCAATTTTTAACCGAAAATGTTTACATACGCCGAGCGTGTCGATATGAATCGACGGTGTGCACGATACACGAAGTACACGGGAGCTTTCGAAATCCGAATTCTACGAATAAAATGCGGGGTGTGACATTCGTGTCAAGGTCTACTACGGTCGCTACGTCGTAGACGTCCGCACCGGAGCAGCTCTCCCGTACAACAGCCTCACGTTGCTACGAGCTACGAGCTATGAGGGGGATCCGTAGCCAATCGAAGTGAAGCTGCGCTTAATGATAATATGCTCTACTTTAATTTTCATATTTTTTACTATATGAATATTCCTTCTGATATGTATATATAGCTTCATATTGGTTTTATGATGTTAAAATATACTTATTGTGTTAAGTCTGTATTGATTTTGAGATAAAATATATAAAGTTTTCTATTTTAAAGAAATATTTCCCAGAAATCTATTATTATCTAAATCATTCTTAAATTTTTAAATAAATAAATTGTTAAAATGTTATTTTTGTACACGAAACCTGTTGTGTTTTACATTTTATTTTCACATACATGAGAGAGAAAAAAATCATAGAAAAATAGAAACCAACTAGAGCCACATATCATTAGTAACCATTATAAAAGCTACGAAAGGAGATAACGTTAAAGTTCGGCAATTCTGAGCGTGTATCGAAGCGGGACAAGGCTACCGAGTCGACTCGACGTGTAAGAACGAGACTATCACAACGGAGAGAGACAACGAACGAGGGCAAAGTTTCTTCTGTGAATTATTGAAATGAATTATGTTTTATTTTGCTAATTGACTCCGGTGACGGGAGTGAAGTAGCTACTTTAAGGGATAATTCATTTCGTTACAAAATTTCGGGCGCATTAATTGAGTTAACTGTGTTCTGTGAGATAGCATATATAATGATAAACAATAGAGATGTTACTAATAAAAATGACCAATTTCTTAAATTATTCCCACATTTTTTACATGAAAGTAATTTGCTATATATTGTCATTATTACTATATTACTCAAGTCTTAAAATAAATTTATAGTTGATTTTTTTTTATATATTTCTAAATTAGCCTTCGTTTACATTAGTTCCTGTACTGTCCAAAACAATAAAGGTTTTAATTCCATACAAACTAATGTAGACCGCATGAGGCACAGGTCAACAAACTGTTGGCAGCATAAGCTTAAAAATACCTAATTTATTACAAAAATAACAAATGTATTGTAAAATTGTAATTTTTAAGTAAAATATATTTTAAATGATATTTTTTTTCAATTGTACGATTTTTTTTTACTAAACCATGAAATATACAATGCAGGATGTGGTGAAATAAAAAAACTTTAAAAACATAATCCGCCATTTGGAGATCTGGGTCTTAAAAAATCAGCCGAGTCGTAAATTTCGATTTGACCCATCCTTTGGAACTTTACTTTTTTCTGGATTAAAATTACTCTATGTCCTCTTATGTATCCCTCAAAACGTGTAAATACAATTTCTACAGACAACAAGAATACTTTCCTGATAATTATTTTTGAAGTTATACTTCTTTTGCCGCGTTAGGGTTAAATGATGAGAGTAAATTTTTACGATACGTGTGCACACCGTCACGAAAAACCGATACCCTGAAGTTAGCTATATTCAACATTTTATTCGAAAAAGTATGTACGTATTAAATACCTTTTTTCTATTGTTAGTGTCGTTTTTTCTACAAACGTAGAATAAGGCGAAAGATAACATTTTTGAAAAGATTTTTATCTTGTTACTCCAAAGAAGTATAACTTCTAAAGTGTGTACATAAGTACGCACACGCTTTTATTAACCTTATACAATAATAATAATAAAACAACCCACACGAAATCCTGATAAATACTTAGTTCCTTCGTAGTAGTTTTGTTCAATTTAATTCCCTCTTCTCCCTTCCATAATCGAATCATACGCGCGGGTCTTCGGAACAATAGCATTACGGTAAATTCCACCTGAGCATAAACCAAAAATTACACGATGTCATATATTTTCTACACCGTGAAGCTGTGGAACACTTTCTCGAGCAGTACGTTCCGTCCTTCGTATGTGACAGCGGCAACTACTAATTGATTCGCTCTCCCTTCGTGATCGCCATTGTTTATGGATTGTTCTGTGCCTTCAGACATATTAATAACTTTTTATCGAGTTACTATTAAAAAAGTATATACTTTTACGGGAATAAAGCTGCGTGTACTGGCTACTTAAATGAACAATAATAACCAAGTGGTTCAATTTATATAAACAAAATTATACACGTCTGCCGTTCTGCGTTAATCACTTAAAAACTATTGGATAGGTTTTGACCAAATTGTTTTTAAGTTTCACTTCTAAGACACTAGGTCCTTATCTACAAAATTATAATACTTTCATTTAATACAATTTTATTAAAGTTTTTCGAAATCACGATTTTTATAAAACTATGCGTGTGGGTCAAACAGTATCATGCGAATGCGCAGGAGAGATTAGGTAAGTAAACGGATAATATTGTATACAAAGAAATTTTGTAAGCAAAATATATTTTCGCTGTCATTTTTCCTCCTCTGTACATAATTTTTTTTAAATATTAAGTATTGATTAATTTCGATGTATGTATGAGATAGTATAAAATCCAAAATTCAGAGGCATAAACCCAATACTAACGTGAAACTTTATATACTGAGAGTATTAAACCTATTAGATGATAAAATAAAACCTCCCAGGGATATATAAACAAATTTTGATGTGTGACAAACAACCATAAAGTACAATAGCTATATAGAAATGGAGACGGAATGCATAATCAAAGTTGTTTTCGGTTTCCGACACACCGCTAATAGGTGGGTGAAAGAAAATAGTTTTTAACTATATAGACATAAGGTTCATAAACAACAGTGAGGTAATTTAGCTCGCTGACGCAGAACAATGGGCGGCCAGAGTACCGTGAACACGATGTTAATGCAAATGTGAAGGGTCGGTTTCAAAACTATAAGGATGCGGAATGGAAGAAAAACGTACACCTGTCTTCATTTATGTTTATAAAAAGTATCCGAAAAGTTAAGATTTCTATTCTATTATGATTTGTCGACGTAAATTCATATTTTAAACGTCATAAAATTTATAAAACACAACACAGTGCAAATACGCAGAAGTATCCGTTACATGCTGCTCTCGTTATCATCTCCTTAACCTTATCCCACCTAAGTGGGGTCGCCACAACATGTTTGTCATATTGTGATGTATGGCTTGGCTTAATTTTTTCGAAAAGCCGCGGGCACTGACACCAAACTTTCTTGGCATTATTTTGTAGTAACGTTGGCGACTGTTACATAATTCGCATCATTCTTTGTCTCTCAAACCAGTGTATATATTGACTTACATTAATGAAGTCGATAAATATGTTTTATAATAATATGGAATATAAAAAAAAATTATAGAAAAAGAAATTCAAATAAAATGAAATGCTTGTATGTGTTTATAACGAAACTGAATATCAGCTTCGATTTTAGATTCGCCCAATGATTGTTAAAAATTAAGTTTTCGGAATATCTATTCCGAATATAATATTAATATAAATAAATGTAAATTATAATATGTATTTATTTATTGTATTTACAATTATTTTCTATTATTCTTTAAACATACAACAAAAACATAAAAAAACAGCATAACTACAATGTATATGTTATTTATTTAATTTATTCTACAAAAAAAAATAACAGATTAACGAGTTATGCCTGTTTGTATCAAAGTCTTAAGTTCAATTTAATTGTGTCATCTGTTACTTGTTCAAATCTCTCCATCTTTAAATCAGATTAAACATTCAAACAGATTATTTTTGTTCGTGCACTACTGATAAGTGTACATCAGTTGCAGCGTTACAGTGAAACCGTGTAATCCATATTAGTATGACAGTTAACATTTTAAATTGGCAGATAATTAAAATAGAAATGTTTGAACAGATTAAAAATAGATCACCAAATATGTAACAACTATGTTTTACACAGACGAAGCACGTATTTTTTACACGGAAAGGCGTAAATTCATAGCTTCAAATAACTCATCGTCGAGAACGTAAATTAAAGTTGATAGCGCATCGTCTCTCTTGTAAACTCGCATCTGCTACCTTGTACTGGAACAAGGTTCCGCACTTTAGACAACATTACACCTCATTTATCTATAAAAGGAAAGAAAATACTATACGTTTTTTTTACAATTGCAACTATAGTCATCACCATCATCTTACCCTTATCCCACCTAAGTAGGGTCGGCACAACATGTTTTCCTTTTCCACTCTCCCCTGTCAGACGTCATCTCAGTATTCACACTTTTTATACACATATCGTTTTTCACACAATCCATCCACACCTTTTTCGGTCTTCCTCTACTCCTATATCCGTCCACTTTCAAACTCAAAACTTTTCTTGTTACATGACTTTTATCTCTTCTCATAATATGGCCGTACCATGCTAACCTACTACTCCTCAACTTCTCTGTCACTGGTGCTATTTTCAAACTTCCTCTGATATACTCATTCTTAATCTTATCCATCCTTGTTACACCACACATCCATCTTAACATTCGCATTTCTGCCACATGTAATCTTTTCTCATCCGTCTCTTTCGTAGTCGGATCCATATAACACGGCTGGTCTTATTATAGTTTTATACACCTTCCCCTTGAGTTTCAACAATTGCAACTATAGTCATGACTACGTTATGCAAATTCTCATTGGATAAAATACGTTTATAATTAATAACAAAATTTACCAGAACCGTTTAAGAAATTACAATCTTTTTGAGGCTTATAATGGATATATCTATGAAATGGAATTTCGAATTTTGTTACAGTCAATATATATCAAAAACAAAGATGTAAACAAAATGGATATGACATTCTTGATATTCTGAAAATGTGATCAACACTGTGAATGTAATAGTAAACCTGACACAAGAGGGAGAATTATAGAACTACACTGTAGTCGATACTGTAAACTAACAGTAAAAGAAATTTATACATAAAGAGGCGAAGATAAACCAATTCACTACCTTTGTCTCCTCTGCTGTCTGGACCGACTTTATTTTATTTTTTGAATAATAACTCTTAACTTGGACTAGATTTAGTGTTATCAATAAAAAAAAAAACAGTTTTGTTTACTCACCATCGAAGAGTCGCACTATAACTATTCTACAGTATGCGTACGTTCTTTGACAAAAAACTTATTAAACTCTTGAAACTCTTGAAATATTTTAGTATTATAGTCGAATTTAATTTACTGGTCAATCACTAACTATAAGAAATATACAGTGTATTTCAGAAACTGTCTTTGGTTTCAATTATAGGTGTAAAGAAACTTTTTTCTTTCTAATTCTAGAAATTTAGGCGTATACTATTTTTGTAATAATATTACAAATGTTTAATATTTTTTTCTAAAAGTGAGAAACAAAAGTCCGCAATACGTGCAATTAAATTGTAACAAAAAAATAATCAATTATGAATAGACAATTTTATTGTCGAACGACTGCGTTCGCTGTTTAAGTATTCAATATATTTAATGTATAAACCAGCAACCGTCTAAATGTTTATTAACAGGCATCGCTGTAAAGTAGTCTTTTAAATATAGTATAAAAAAAACACCAAAGCAACGTAACATGCATTTGTTGATTCCCAAATCCTGCGTAGTAACGAAATAGTTTGTAATACAATTGTACAAAAATAACTCGACACTTTTATATACTTTATAGGTTTATGCATTCTGATCACAATCTTATCTGATGTTAAATGATGATATGGTCTAAGATGGTAAGCACTTGGGAACTGGATCTCAAGTACTGCTGCGAGAATACAGCAACAGATGCTAGGCGACAGATTTCCAATTTGAGAGTGATAGTTATAGAGCATGCTTATAAAACCCTACGATGGTTTCATCACAATGTTTTCCCTTACCGAAAGTTCCCATTCGGTCATAAGGATTTGAACCAACGTCGTAGTGTCCGAACACGTCATCAACTGAGCGATCCTCGCTTCTTATTTCCCTAGAACCAATACTTATCCAGTAATATTATATCTGTAATCCATATACTTCCGAAAGGGTTGTATGTAATTAAAATTCAGTCGGGCTGCGGCTCTGTTAGCGGCATATAAATCAGACCAGACAATGTTTACTCCGGTCCCCTCCTATTGAGATTTTGCTCGCTATGGAATAATCTTCGATGTATTTTCCTTTGAATTAACATCTATTGTGTTAAATATATGAACGTACACGGTGCTAGCATATTTTCTAGTTCACATTTGATTAGCTACCAGGATAAAAATACGTTTGTTCTTGATAACAACGATGTTCTACGAACCAATGGTACTATTCTAAAGTTTATAAGTACTTTCTAAAGAGATTAACTGAATTAAGTGTATTTTATATCGCAATAGAATATAACGATAATGTTTAGGACATTCTGAAAAGCGATCCACGGAATTAACCTCTAAATTATGAATTTCAAATCAACCATAACCCAACGCGTTTAAGTGCAAAGATAATATTAAATTGTAGACTTGAATAGAATCATTAACGCAGTCGACAATATCGTTACCCTCCGCTTCGAAGGATTTGAAGTAAATATACGAATATCATCCAAATTTTGAAAATTACTTTGTTTTTTTTTTTGTATTTAGATTACTCTCTATACAGGCTTTATCTTATATATATATATTAATTGATGTACGTCTGTGTCGCTAAAACTCAATAATGGCTGGACCGATTTGGCTAATTTTGATATTGAAATATTTGTGAAAGTTCATGGAAGGCTTAAACGATGAGAATCATAAATAATAAGTAAAAGAAAATACTAAAAAAGACAATTTAATTTTCAAATACAAAATGTTCGTAGCTATAAAACATCTGATGTCTTTTGTCATTTTAGAAATAAAAAACTGTCACTCGGTTATCAAATATTTATAGGTACGTTGTGAAATTTGTCTGTTTCATAGCTGTAGTATGAGGTTCGACCTCTTTATTCTGTTTTATTGGAATACAAAACAGTTCTGTTTCAGAAATAAATTTAGTACATAAGAAAGCTTTAAATTGATCAAGTTCATAGCTCTATTGTATTTGTAATGTAAATAGAAATGTTGTTTTAAGTTTTGACCACATTTTACGCAAATATATGTAAGTGATACAAAGTTCACGGGCTCATCTATTTCTTTTATAAATTTAAAATATCCTTGATTAATTCTCTAAGTTCAAAACGCCTCTATTAATATAAGAACAATTATCTTCTTCTATATAAATAAAATGGTGGAGGTCTACTATTGTACGGACATCACGCAAAAACTACTGGATAGATGTCCTTATCTAAGAAAATAATAGCCACAATAGCTCCACTTAATAAATTAGAGTTCTAAGTAACTTCGATTTTTATTAACACTACGCGTTAAGTGATTTACGTCTTCTCGCTGTAGGAAAGGAAGTGGGACAAGCGGTGTAGTGCGCATGAGCAGGAGAGATGAAATAAACAAATAGCATTGTTTACAAAAAATGTTGTAAGGAAAGAATTTTTTCTTACATTTTTTATGTTTTTTTTACTCCATACATAAAGTATATTACTAAGATTATAAACAATGTAGACAAAGTCGCGGATATCTAATTCTATTTATTTACTGGTTTTCTTCACGA
Source organism: Antheraea assamensis (assembly GCA_035772565.1). Taxonomy (NCBI): domain Eukaryota; kingdom Metazoa; phylum Arthropoda; class Insecta; order Lepidoptera; family Saturniidae; genus Antheraea; species Antheraea assamensis. Next base: position 377,060 of record JAQQSE010000251.1, read on the forward strand.
AGCCCTCTATTTCCTCTCTTGAAATCTTCTACGACTGATTCCTCGGAACCTTCGTTAGTTCCAAAATATTTTTTATACATATCACGGAACTGAGCGTATACGTCGCGTGCGTTTACTTTTTCTGCACCGTCTGGTGTGTCGTATTTATGACCGCAATAACAAACATGGTCTTTCCCGCAGAATGCCGGTTTACCGAGCTTCATGCAACCTCTTATACATTCCCTTGCAACTTCGAGGTTCGGGCAGAAGTGTGCTATGTGGTGTCTCAGAGCTGGCCGGTCTTCCTCTATTACTTTTGAATGTAGTAACAATGCTGTTGAATGAAAAAGAGAAATATATGAATATATATATACTTTAATAGCAATACCTACAATTTTGTAAGCGTTAATTAGAATTTGAAAGTTAATACCAATGAATTGGTCTATAACAATTGGGTCAAGTGTAGTTTTTTATTAGTGAAAGATTCGGATGAGTCATTCTGTAGATTACTTCTTAGAGAAATTAAAACTTGACAACGTTTAAAAATAGTAGTTTAAGTACGCTTTTATTAAATAAGAGAAAGTAAAATGAAAATACTTGAATATTTATTTAATACATGTCGACAGTCCGTCTGGCTAACTACCACCCTCAAGTTGAAAATCTGTCGTCAAGCACCCGTTGGTGTGTTCCAGCAGCTGCATTTGAGAGCCAGTCTCCTTCTATGTTAAGCGTGACTTATCATCTTAGACCACGTCATCATTTAACATCAGATAAGTTTGTGGTCAAACGCTTACCTATAAAGTATAAAAATTAAAAAAAGATATATGAAAAAGTATAGTTAAAGAATTAAAACGTATAAAAAAAAACAAAATTAAACTACAAGTATTGAATGCGATGGTTTCTCACTGTGAGAAGAAAACGTACTCAGAAGGGTGACCACGTAGCCACGTTGTATGACAAATGTATTCTTTCATATTGAATCTATAATTTTGTAGTACAATTCATAACATGCTCATTATACCTGCTATTATTACTTAAGATAATCGTAAGAGATCTGGTTTCTTCATCCTATAAGAAAACGAGATTATCAAGAGCAGTCTGTAAGAGACCCACCGTAGTGCCGTAGGTCTCTTTGCGAAGAAAGATATGGGGGCATTTTCACCACGCCAGCCCACGACGTACTGGCGATTTCACACTTCGATTCATTCACAGTTCTATACTTACCCACTTACTACAAGAACATTTTTCAGGTTCAGGTTTCCTCACGATGTTTTCCTTGACCGTTAGCCAACAGTGTTGCCAATTCAAATGAGAAAAAGTTACGCCGAAATCCAAAAACTTCGTTGGTAGATGCCAGAGTTCGAACATGATATTCCAAAGGTTAGACTTAATGAATTTACAGAAATCTAAATCTTTTTTTAACCGTATTTTAGTAGTTTTACCTGTATGTACGAATGCAACGGAATATTTGAAGGTGATTTTGTCTCACTTTCAACGATAAGATCTGAATCAAACTTTGCACACTCGTCGAGGACCCATGACAATACAATAATCCGATCAAAATATTCGATTATCTTGATTAAATTCACCAGGATTCATAAATTCAATTTCGTATGAGAGTAAGAGAGATAGAGCTAGTGTGAAAACTACGTATGCAATAGAAATATTTAAATACGTTTTCGAAATCAAGATTTAACTGTTAACACATCTATACATATTAAAGACAGTTGTTTTAAAACAAATCCAACTACAAAGCGAAAAATAAATAATAGTTTAAACAAAAAACTAAAACAACACGCTTTTAGAGATAATAGAACTAAAAAATAAAAAATAATTCTTAGCATAAGAATAAAGTTACTGATGAGAAAATAAATGTTACTATTATAAAAGCGTCGGTTACTGCTTTCTGTGACATTTTCAAACTAACTACCAGATCTATTTTGTTAGTTTGGTTATCACTAAAAGCGTGTTGTTTTAGTTTTTTTAACCATCATTTATTTTATGAAATATCTTGAAGTGAAACTTGTTATGGAAGGGCTTTGAGATTCTGATCGGCAACCTTTTTTGTTTGACGAATGGAGTAAACGTAAGAGTGGGGGTAAACACTGTATCGTATCGGGTAGAGCGTTGAAAAAGCCGGTTCTCGTCCGATTACCAAAGTTAAGTGACGACGGACGCGGTCATACTTGGATGGGTGACCGCCTGGGAATATCGCGTGACGTTGGCTTTTTGTTGTACATTTCATAATTAAGTTTTCACTTCTTTCGTATGGTCATATGTAGACACATACTTTTTTTATTCCTTTACGGCATAGTATAACAATGAACGTAAAAGGTGTATTCTTAATTACACATGTACATTGTCACAGTCTAGTCACGCAAGTCTAGAAGCTTTACAAACCCAAAATTAATTAAGCATATTAAATATTTGTTTAGTTTTTTTTTTTAAATTCCGTTTATAAACAATCTTACCTTTTTAATAGAGTGAAGAAGAAAGAAGACAGAATGAATTTAATAATATTCATATTCGAGCTTACGGGTCATTTCCGTGTAATCGTCAAAATCAGAAAAACGAATATCCTTAGAATCACCTTGGAAATGCATTAGTTCATCTAAAAATAAAGGGTGATATTTGATTAATTATATTATAATGTGGCAAAGGCCAAAGCTTTAAAATAACGTATATAACAAATTACAAAAAACAACCTCAAGTCATTAAATACATGTGCACATAGGTGTGCTTGGAGAGCCAGTCCCCCTCTAATTTAACCGAGTGTACCATCTTAGACCATATCGTTATTTACATCAAGTGTAATTTTGGTTAAATGTACGAAAAAAAGCAAATTTAAAAATGTGTAAATGCGGTATTAAGAAATTGAATTGAAAAAAAAACCAAAGACAATTTTCAACAATGTTATTATCGATTTTGATCTCGTATACCCGTGTATTTTGTACCTGTGGTCATATAAAGAATATCTGTCAAAGAATCAGTCAGTCAAACGAAGAAATATTTTATTGACTGTCAGTCGAAAGTTTCTGTACATAAATAATCCAATCGAAATACTTTCCTTATATTTTTCTTCATTTAAAAAATGTATACGTTTAGTTAAATTTACCGTCAGAAGATTTCGATTTCAAACAAATACACTTCCCGTATAAGCAGGCATGGTTGACACCACACTTTTTCTCGCAAACCAACATCTTAGCCTCGCTGACGCAATCCCCATCGTCTTGTACGTAATAACTCGTAATAGAACCTGCAACTGTAAAATAAATATTATACATAGAGTGTAATATACTTGGTAAAAATAACAAACCTTAACTATAAATCAATGCAACTATGAAAGCACTGATGTTTTACAACTTGAATATTTTTTTATATTTGTAAATTACTTCTTATATGATTTGCTATCTGTTAGTGAAAGTTCCGTGGAAAATGGTTCAAAAACGTTTCGGAGATAGTACTGCAAACGAAGCTATGGGTAAAAGCTAGTCCAAAATAAAAAAGCTTTAATTACTTTTTATAACGTTAGCTCTTTGTCAGTGAAAGTCCTATGAAAATAGGTCTAATCGTTTTGGAGATAGTACTACAGACGAAGCCACGGATGACAGCTAGTTTAAAATAAAGTAGCCTATGTCACCCGCTGTAATTTTAACTATCCGTCAGTGACATTCTTGTCAAAATTGGTAGAGTCATTTCGGAGATTACCCGAAACAAACAGACAGACAGACAACAAAAATTTAAAAAATTGTCTTTTTGTTATCAGTATCGTGTACACGTTCATATCCAATCAGTAAACAGTTATTATTTTGATATTACATACAGACACTTTATTTTTATTATATGTATAGATGAATGGATATGATTAATAAGGGAATAATTATTTTTATATTTAAAATACTCGTTGTCAAATATTGAGTCCCAGCTATGCATTCCAGTCCTTCGTTGTTACGAATACTTACATTAATATTTCATTAAATTAAATAATGGATATAATAATTTTCTTATACAATTAACAACTGATTCTAATGATCTATACAAAGCTGTATAATTTATTTTTTTCAATAAAATTAAATTTGAAAATATATTAGCAATAATATAAAACGAAAATCGAATTGTTTCAGAGTAAATTAAATTTTCTCACAAATTTTATTATGTTTTATTATGACTATAGATTATACACTTTTGGCTGCCCTATAAAGCCCAGCATTGAGACAATTAATAAATGACTATATAAAATGCAACTTACATGTCCAATTTATACATAAAATAAGCAGTCCGCCGATGATACAGAAATTTTCCGTGTACATTTTCCACGGTCCGATCGCACTCTGGCTATAGAAAAAGCAATGTCGTGAAATGAGATTTTTTAATTGATTTTTTGCTGGCATCGGAATAATAGGTTAATTAAGTGCACGCGATCTAATCTCGGAATCCACTATCATTTTATTATTGGTACACAATGCTGATTATATACGCGCACCAAATGATAATGGAAGAGAGAACTTTACTATCCGTGTTTATTTACAATACATACTAAACTCAATGCCATGCCTCATTTTATTTATTCATTTATTTTATTAAAAAACAATAACCGGGTATCCTAATTATTACTGTAAATGCGAAAGAGAGCTTGTTTATTACACTTTGAAAAAGTATACTATTCGCGAGGGATATACTAACTCTTTTTTTTTTATTAACGTGGGGAAATCCATCATGGACACGCCACCCTGTCGGGGGAGAGAGTGGGTAGTGTGAGACTCTTACTCACTAAAACCCCACGGTGTACCAGCCGCCGCTTTGGTTGAGGCGACATGGGATCGTGCAGTGCTAGGCGAATGCGCTAGCAAAAGCTAGCTTAAGATACGCTTCACTCGAGCTAATAATTTATCGTAAATAATTAAAGATATATATATTTTTTTAATAATGGTGTAATTTGGATTAGTACGTTCAAGGCGAAAACCAGTTAAAACTCTTATAAATCAGTCAGAAGCAAACAATGGCGCAACGCTCCCGTGGAACGCTACAAGCCGGCATCAAACAATGCCAAGTTAACTCCAATTACAGCAAACTCTAAACGAGACCCGAGTGGGTAAAAGTTCATTTCCTTACTTATAGAAAGTGAAGCATTTCTTCCGTTGTCTGTGATATAAGTAAAAGCGATACGCGAATTGTGTAGTGGCAATATTAAATAAATTAATATTTCAGCAAAAATTATTAGCAGTAAAGGAAATTATCACTATCACTACATATTATAAAACAAAGTAGTCCACTGCGTCTGTTTTTGTCTGCTCGCGATAAACTCAAAAACTACTGAACGGATTGTCATTCGGTCTTCACCAATAGATAGAGTAATACATGAGGAAGGTTTAGGTATATGATTTGTCAAGGTTTTTTTGTAAATTGGTTGAAATATAACGATAATTGTTGGAAGTATTGGAAAAAATTCATTCAAAATGCTGGCTAATTCTTTTGAGATACAACTAAACCATGCATTCTGAAATATTCCTCTGTTCTAGATCTACAAAGAATCTGCGATGGCAAGGTGAGGCATATAACTATCCTTTAAGAATAACTCACTATATCCATCTATTTTCTAAAAAACGGTCACATATAATGAGACGATTGGAAAGCTATTTAGACGGATACAGTATGAATCCTTATCAAATTAAATATAATAGCTACCTTAAGCATTTGATGCACCTGAGGATATATTTTTTATTATCAGGGCAGAACAACGTTATATGTATAACGTATATATGTTATATGTATAGGCCTGCTAGTTATATGTATAAAAGCAAAAGTGGAACTAAGTCAGTACTACAAAGAAAACGACCAGTTATCTAAGGTAAGTTCTTACAGTACTTAGACCTTACACTACTGATTGATTCGATTTTTTATAGGATACGTTGTATTTGCTTGGATAAAATTATGAGACCTATCGTCGGTCGCATTATGGCTCGCCTATAAATGTATCTCTGACTAAAACAATGGGTTGAAATCTCTAGAAAACAATTAAAATTTAAGTTTCGAGTTATGTTATTCTTAGAACTTGATTTTCTACAATACTTGGAGCGATGAGGTTCCAATGTGTTCGTATTCTGCGTACAGATGAGTCATCATGCTGCCTTATCTATCACTATGAGTTTATTCGAGATGTCTTTAGATAATTCTAGATTGTTGGAGACATTTCTTCAATGATTTTTATAAACATATTCGTAACAATATCTTATTAACTATTGATAATGTAATAACATGTTTCATTAAATTAAGGTAAGTAGAGTTTACTGAAATAATTACCAATACAAATTACTTTCAAATTCATTAATTTGATGAGTCTTCTAAAATACAATTAAATTCGATTAACAATGTTATCAGTTACCTTGCTTAATATATACAGATTTTAAATATTGCCAGACGATCCAAGGCTAACTATATATTTCATATCATGTACACAATCGCTCCGTTTTATAACTTTGAGGCAAACGTTAAAGTAACGACGTCTTTAATGAACTCTCCCTGTGAACTGCTAGAAAAGTTCCAAACTAGTCCACCGAAGTTTGGGGTATTAACATTCTTTGAATATTTATTTAAAAGTGCGAAAGTGCTCACTTGATTTGTCAGGGGCATTTTTCTGATTTTTAATTTTATACATACCTGAGATCGCGTTCATAAGTCGGATAGTGTGTTGGATATTATATTTTAACCTTGGCACATCTGTTTCAAAGACCAGGAGTGTGATGAACGAAAGACACATTCGATATTTATTACGGAACGCGGGCGTTCTGTCGAACTTTAAATTACCTTCGACCTTTATTTAGTTTACGTATCTCATTTCACTGAAAGATTTTGCCAAAGTTTTCCAATATTGGATTCATGTCGTCATAATACGACGTGTAGGTACACCGTAGGAGTGAAATTAGCACAGAAACCAAATCTTTGAATTCGTTCGAAAGCATTAATTTTTTTAGTGGTGACCTCTTAATAATTGATATGCTGCTCACTTAAGCAGCAGATATAGTAGAAATATATAGCAACAGTAGAAATATAAGAGTATCTAAAAATTAATTACAGCATAGAAGAAGTATTAGGATTATAGAGACCGTTCATTTCAATTACACAGCGATAATAATGGTAATAAAATCGAGAAATTTGCCTTTCATACAAGGCATATAACATGAATTAAGATGTAGTAAAGATGTAGAAAGCATATGGTCTGAGAACTTTACCAAATTTTAAAACCTCTCATTAAAAGAACAAGGCTGTAATTCTAAAGAAACTAGTTCTCACACTTCTGAGATAAATCATTTGATTAACATTGCAGTTAACAACACCTGCTGATAATCTCGATAAGAGCTTGAATTAATTTTTATAAATATCAAGTATATTTTAATGTTAAAAGAATTTAGGGCAATATATAAGCTATTTTAAAAAGTTTAAAACTGGTAAAGAACACTTGAAGTGATTTTATAAAATTTAAAAACTGTATAATACTTTCTACGTTGTTGGTACGTAAACATAAACATAGTAAATATATTAGAAATGATTGTTTCTCTCCAAACTTCTCCTAAGGAAGCTCTTTCATTTTAATATTTTCCTCAATCGAAATATTAGTGTTAACATAGATTTGACATATCCTTCGGGAATAGTACCTACGCTTAATTCTGGATGACAAGTACTCTATGCTCTTTTCTGTAAACGTAATAACGTGTATATAAAATCTAATGAACATTGGTTGAGTAGTTAAGAACTGAAATTGTAACAAATAAACAAACTCACATTCCCATTTATAACATTAGTTAAGTTAACTGGAATAACGTCAACTGGCAAGTGTCTGAATACTGGCCAACGATCTCTTCCTAAGAAATTAGATTGGATGGGCTTTCATAGCTTCACTGGACTACTAAGGCGAGCGCTTAAGGCTAAGGGTGCCAAAGTGGCCGAACCTCAGATTGCGTTGTTGCCTTGGATGCAAAACCTCAGATCTGTCTAAGTTAAACTAAGCTAGCTATTTATACGTATAAGAGTCCGTCAGGCACATATGTGTGGTGTCTCACGAATTTGAACATGTATTTCGTATTTGACAACTAGGTTAATTTAGACTAAACCAGTTCGAAAATAAGGGGGAAAAATAAAACCCTTCCTCCATATGTGTATCTATCTGTGTGTATTTGTGTACATGTGTGGGGGTGTTGTGTTATGTTGTTCAAACAGTGACTGAAATATTTCAGTGTCACTGTATCGCGATAGCAGCCTTCTTGAAGACTTCACTCCTGAGGAACGAACCTAGGCTTGAACCACTGCCGAAGGTGAGCGCGTCGGGTCTGCGGAACCTAAATTCATAGCCAGACCACGGTAGCGTGATTTGTGGTAAGGCGGATGTGGGCGCACACACGCCCTGTTTAGTGATACGGACGGATACAAATTCTTCGCTGCCATTATTTTTCCCGGGGATCGGTAAAACACTATTACCACGACAACTCATAACGTATTGGTGAATTCGAACACCGAAAAATCCACAGTTTAATGTTTTCATCACCGTCATCAGTTAGTGTTAGAAATTTTAATCAATAAACGTAAGCGAATTACGGCAACCTCATTAGTGCACGTTAGTCAGGTTCTAAACCTGGGGACATCAAATAGAAATTCCTTCAGTCAAACCAGTCGATCACTATAACTATAGGAATGATTGTAGAATAGTATTCAAGACTCTCGGATTATGTACTACATCATCAAAATAAGAACTAAATAAGATTGAAGGTGGTAGAGCTACGCTGAAGCTATTACTGATTTCAGCATGAATGGGTCGGCTCGCCCGGGGTAGTACCACCCTCTCACAGAAAACCGACGTGAAGTAACAGTGGTTGCACTGTTGCGTTTCGTTCGGTCAGTGAGAGCGCCGGAGGCCCACATATTTATAAGGCCGGCAACGCACTTGTGACTCCCCTGGTGTTGCTAGTGCCTATGGGCGGCGGTGATCACTTACCATCAGGTGACCCACCTGTTCGTTTGCCCCCTATAACATAAAAAAAAAAAAAAGTTTTTCTAAGATATAAACGATCACCCTAGTTCATTTGCACATTACATAGATACTTTGCAAAATACCTAATGTCTGCGTATTAACAGTAACATATAATTCTATTTGAATACATCTACAAATACTTCGCTTACTGTTGAACCTTTAACGTGAATCTAAACGGTAATTCGTTGTACGTAACAAAATCATTCCGTGAACCGTTTATGAATAGTATAGCGAACGAATGAACTTTTGGAAAGTAATCAGAACAAAACTAATTTCAGAGTCTACGTTCGTTGTCGCCTCAACAGAGCCGTAACGTTTGTTTGGTAAACTTCCTCGTGGGGTAATTAAGAGCGATATAAATTCGAAAAGTATCTTGTGACTCACGGGAACTTATATTTGAGTATTCGGATTTATTCACCATCTAACTTTTATTTGTCCCTAGGAATCAGTACTTTTTTCTAAAGGAGATGTGGTACTCTTTATCCTTTTTTGTACGCATGGCAAAGTGCAGTTAAATTTGATGATGGTCGGTTGAGTAGTAGTCAGGTGTAAATATAAGACCAAGAAATTCACATTGGCATTTATAATATTTAGTTGAGATTTTAGTATAAGTTATAACGGAAAGTATCTAATGAATTTGTTGGAACTCGAGCACTAATTAATTTAATTGAAATCTATTAACCCCTGGGCTGATTTTTTAAAACAAGTTTTTATAAATGAAAACATTATTTAGAAATACATTTTACATAAATTGTATTGTAGTTGTACTGCAGTTGTTGTGTTGTAGTAGATGTATTATAGTTGTAATAAATTTGAATTTTTTATCAAGCTTATGCCGCCAACAGTGAGTTGGCCTGTGCTTCACGAGGTCTACATTCGTTTCTATGGATCTTAAGCCATTATTATTTTAGGCAGCCACGGGTAAAAGCTTGTCCAAAATAAAAAAGCTTTAATTATTTGTTATATCGTTAGCTATCTGACAGTGAGAGTCCCATTAATATAGGTTCAATCGTTTTAGAGATAGTACTACAGACGAAGCCATGGATGACACCTAGTCTAAACTAAAGTAGCCTGTGTCACCCGCTGTAATTTTAACTATCCGTCAGTGAAATTTCTGTCAAAATCGGTCCAGCCTTTCCGGAGATTACCCGGAACATACAGACAGACAGACAGACAAAAATTTTAAAAATTGTATTGTTGTTATCAGTATCGTGTATACGTTCATATCCAATCAGTAAAAAGTCGTTATTTTGATATTACAAGCAGATACTTCAATTTTATTTGTATGTATAGATTAATAGTTATCCTGAACATTTCAACAATCTCAGAGCATCGTGATTCAACAACTACGTCGAAGAACGTAGGTTCGAATCCAAGCAACTGAGTCGGAGCTTTCGGTGAAGGAAAACATCGTGATGAAACCATAGCATGGTGGTAGGGCTTTTTCTAAGTCCGTCTGGCTAGCTACCACCCTCAAGTTGAAAATCTGTCGCCAAGCACCTGTTGGTGTGTTCCGGCAGCTGCACTTGAGAGCCAGTCTTCTCTAGGTTTAGCGTGACTACCATCTTAGACCACATCGTCATTTAACATCGGATGGGATTGTGGTCAAACGCTAACCTATAAAGCATAAAAAAAGGTAACAAAATATTTATGGTATTTATAAATTTTACCTTATTAAGATTAAAACATAACAACTAAAAATGTCAATTCTCGTTACCTACTTAAACAATGTTTCAATATCAGTCATACTTTCCTGATAACCTTTAAACACAGATCACATTTATATAAATAACATCGAAAATCAAATGTGTTTGATTGCTCTTAAAATTAAGTACATAACTTCCACCTTTACCACTACTATGAGGTAAATAAAAATAAATAATAATTCATACTGCGACTAATTTTCAATTGTCATCTGGATTAAAAATGCATGAAATAATCCCGTACTACAGACGAAGCCACAGATGACAGCTAATCTAAAATAAAGTAGCTTATGTCACCCGCTGTAATTTTAACTATTCGTCAGTGAAATTTCTATCAAAATCGGTCCAGCCGTATCGGAGATTACCCGGAACAAACAGACTGACAGACAGACAAAAATTTTAAAAATTGTATTTTTGTTATCAGGATCGTGTATACGTTCATCCAATCAGTAAAAAGTCATTATTTTGATATTACATACAGACACTTCATTTTTATTATATGTATAGATTTTGAAGAATAAATCTTAGCATGTAGTAATCAATGTAAACCTTAAATAAAAAACCGGGGAAGATAACCTCAGTGAAGAATTATAAAAGAGCATAAAGTTGCTATTGGTGTGCACTTCAGTGGGGGGTCCATTTCAGGGAGTTGCATTTGTCTCGGATGTGCATGCTTGTGTAAGAAATTTCCGTATTCCTGGCATTAAAAAGACGAGATAAATGCAAGCGGATTTTAATGGGGACTGTTCCACAAAACCCGTTATTTAATATCGGTGGAGGCCAGGTAATCAGGATGAGTTTTGTCATAAGAAAAAGTACCTTTAACTTCTCTTGAGTAATTTGAAAAACTGGGAAAAAACTGTCTTATAGTAAAGAAAGCGGCAAAGTACTGTATTGAAATGTATTGCAATAATGCTATTATAAAAATACACAAGAACCAGATATGTGACTTTAAGGGTGTTAGACCTGGCACGAGAAAGGAGGAACTGTCAAGGGATACCAGGTAAAACTAATAATCGAACAGCTATCGAACGTAGTTTACTCTGTAGTGGCGAACACGGACTTGCAGAACGGTTACAGTAATCAGATTAGTTAAGCTGCTGATGCAAAACATATTGACTGCTTCCGAGAATGAACATACAGGAGACGACGCTAATGTTAGAGTAGCATACATGTCGTTTATGACGGAACAAGTTCCATATAAACGATCGTTCAGACCGCTGAAACGGGGAGATTACAAATTTTGTGCGGATTAGTTTATAGATATATTTTATTGTTGAAGGTTTGTTAGTTATAGACCTTGTAGGACCGATGTAAGAGCAAGCGGTCAACTGGAATAAACATTGTAGTTGAATGGAACTCGGCCGTTTTATTACATATTTAGAAAGAGATTAGTATTTCAAATTTCACGTTATTAACATCATAAGTTTCTGTTTATAAAGCAAAATAATATAAGTTTTTAGATAATGATTGTACGTATTTAATCAGAATTATGTCAAGAATTCAATCAACTGAAACCTATTTTAAAGAAATACATACATAATACTACTGTGTTTATAATAATAATATTCCTAATTAATATTTTGAAACTCAAGCGATGCTCGTAACCGCTATAACAGAATGAAGACCTTAAATTACCGAGCATGGTGTAAATGTGATCTTTAGTGTATGGATACACGTCTGAGAGTTATAAATGCTGACTGCTAAAACAATTTAAATCTCGTTTAACGAGTAGAATTTGATTAAATAAATATATTTATTCAACATTCTGCTTAAAATGTGCATATGAAATGTTAATATTTCTCAATTATTCCAGTGAGTACCTTAGTAGGGGATACAATTACCTGGGAATAATTATACACTACTTTGTCATATAGAAATCAGACCTTTTTACACCTCTATTAAAGGCTACAATTGTTTGATATACGGCTAATTAAAATTAAATTTATAACAGTGGATTGTTTATCTAATTAAGCCCATTTCTTTTGACCGTTCATAGAGGACACAAGATAATCACAAATACAAACTGTATATAAGTAGGTTTTATTGCACGATTTACCTATTGTAAAACGTTTACCAACATGGCGCCCGTATACAAGCTGAAGTCTTACGATTATGTCGGTGTTGCAGAATCGATTAGGTACCTTCTTGCTTATGGTGGCTTACCATATGAGAATATTATCATCAAGAGAGATATAACCATGACTGAGATAGAAAAAAGTAAGTGGATCTTTTTCTACTACAGTTCTAACGCATAATTTATTTACATTCCCTTTGTAATTTTAGTAATAAAACTATTAAATTTGCTATTATCTCATAATCTTTTAGTATTGAAGGTAAATTTACTGAAAAATATACAAGTCTAATGCATGTATTGTAATTTGTAACTAGAGAGTTTTAGATTTCTTACTTCATATCGATGAAGTTTTCATTATAATAAACATTTAGACGGGGCTTGTTCTTTTCTATTATTATAATATTCATCTATTTTAAATTTGTAGATAGTCGAGCCTAACTAACAAAGAAGCTTTGTTTTCTATAGTACTAATTTAGTTACTTCTAGTTTTTCAGAAATCATTCTATCGATTTACGTATATTCATTGACACTACAGTACTTTGTATGTTTAGGAAAAGGTTTTAATAAATCAAATATTAATGTAACACCCTTATAAGTGTGACATTTTGATATATTTTATTTTATTTTCTCAATTTTGGTGAAATTACCCCTCAAAATAGCCGTCCTGGTGAATTTTGAAATTATTTTGATTACTCGTTCAAAATATATCGAGGATTTTTCCTTTGTTTTTAGTTCTTTGGGCATAACTTTCTTTAAAATATGTGAGTATTATTTGTTTTTACATATATTTTCGTGCGATAACAGTGTAAAAATGTGAGAAAATCAGATTCATTTGAGATAAAACATGTTTCTAGACTAAAATATGTCGGAATTTGTCACAACTCTCCTATATATCAAAATTCATGAAGAGAGGTAAAGTTGTTTAATATATATGTATGAAAATGTAATGCACTATAATTCTAATTAAATGTAATAATAGTAAAAATATTAATGCGAATTGTAGTTTTTTCGGAAAGATTTTGAAATTATGAAAGATCTCAAGTGAAATTAGGGAAGGTGGAAAGGGTCGAGAAAAATGTCGCGACATAATAAATTATCTTATATTATGTTTAATTCCATAATAGCATTATATTATATAAAAGAATCAAAAATAAATAGTAATTATAGAAAACCCATTACCAGACCGAGCTTAAAAATTGAGGAATAGTTAGTAGTTTACAGTAAAGAAATCAAAGAGTACATTCATGTTTTTTAAACTCAATCTAAAGATCAAAACTAAAAAAAAAAACAATTTTAGACCACACATAACAAAGTTTTATCCCAAAAACAAAAAAAAAATTTTCATTCAAATTCGATATCTTTTGAACGAGTAAAAATGTTGAAATTTACTTTTTTTATTTATTTACTTTGAAGGGTATTAAAACGTACCACAAAGTTGAGGAAATTAAGAAAGAACTAATACCAAAATTTTACCAAAATACCAAATTTTATTCAATTTGAACCTAAATATAGACAATCCTGTAGAAATTTGATCTCGCAACTTTATAAACTTAATCACATCTGTGCCAAGCACCTATAGATGTATTCTAGCGCTGCACGTCCTAGCCAGTCCTTCTTCTAGATTAGCGTGCTTACCATCTTAGACCACAGCGTTATGTAACATCAGGTGAAGCAGTGGTCAAGTATTAATAACTATATCTATAGATCACAAAGAATTCCCAGAATGTATAAACTGAAGGAAATTCTTCCAGCTACACCGTTCGGAAAATTCCCAGTTTTGGAAGTTAATGATAAGACATTGTTCTATCCTGTGCCTATGGGTTGGTACGTCGGAAAGCAAGTTGGACTGACCTCTGATGATGAATTTGAAGAGGCAGAACTAGGTGCAATTTCTGCAGCTGCATTTGATCTTGGCTACAGTAAGTTTAAGAACTTCAGAGTCTCGATCTATTATTTCATAAAAATGTTACCGAAAAGCTGAAAAGTTTCATGGGCGAAACCCGTAACATATAATAATACCGGTTATTGGTTCACACAATGGAATTTACCAACATAATTTTCATCTTTAAGTATACTTAAGATTACATCATTTAATTCGTTTTCTATAATTAATTTAATCTTGATCAGTAATCATTGGATAACGACACAGCAATAATACATTCTGAGAAATTCTGGGATTTCGAAAAACATTCTTGTGTGGAGTAAAAAGTGCAGAATTGTTTTATCCATGCATAAATTCACAAATATGTCATGAAATGTTTAAGATGGTTATTAGCCTTAGAATGAAAGGTTTGGCTATTACTTTACATGGTAATAGGGCTTTTTTCTAATCCCGTCTGAAGTTGAACATCTATCTCCAAGCATATATAACTGTTTCAACAGCTGCACTTATGTGCCAGACCTCGTCTAAGTCGGCGTGTTCACCATCAAAGACCACATCGTCATTTAAGATCAGGTGATAATGTGGTCAAGCGCTAAATCACATAGAGTATTAGCAAAAACTGAAATAGCATGTATTCATATTTTTTAATTACCTTAAAACAGAAGTCTTCGCGTGGTACCTCGAGGAAGATAAATATAAAAAAGAGAAATTGGAAACTGAATTGCATGAACATGTTTTTCCCAAATACCTTACCGATTTTGAAGAAATTGCCCAAAGGAAAGGTGGATATTTTGGAGGAAAGGTTAGTCTACAGTAGAATTTATGATATCTTTCGTATTATCACTACATAGATTGAAATCCCAATGAATATATGTTTCCGTTTCTTCATTAAAATAAGTCAATTCATTGAGTTGTAATGTATCGGGAGTTAATTTGTAAGCTACCTCTAAAATAAGAAGTGTTATAGTGACTTTCAAACTAAGAGGCGACGATTCCTTTTAACCGGTTTCTTTTCATTTATTAAGTTGACATTCATTGAAATATTTTTAAACTACGTTAATGAACTCTAATTAATGTAGTATGTCACAGAGAACAGTGGGTTAACATTGGTAAGAAATCTCCGTACAATTTAGAACGCATATGTACATTGGTATTAAATAACGCCTTAAATGCACACGTTAATTCGCGACGTATAGATTCTATAAACTATTGTTCTCTAGTTCTTGACTTTAATAGTCAATCTGTTATATTTGAAAAGCTGTAAACTGCTTAGCATACTGCGCATCAAAGCCAATCACTGCATATATTCAATTAAGTAGAATAGTATGCTTTACTGTAGCCATTTCTCTAGGGCTGTGAATAAGTCGTTATATATTTGTCACGGTTCTATATATAAATCCTTTTTGCAAGATTTTTTAGCTAAATTGATGAAGTGGAAGTTTTTCTGTCGCGGTACGTCAGTACGCATAGAGAATATATCAAAAGCTTCACGAGCGATTCTGTTACTTGAGTAATTTGGATACTCCTGGAAAGGTTTTATAAATGAAACATTATCAGCCGCCCGCAACTTCATCTGCGTTTGTGTATTATCACGGCTTCGCTCTCGTTAATCTAGATTTCGTATATCCCCAAAGTTTTACTGGATGAAAGGTAGCCTATCTTTTTTTTATATCCTCAGAATATGCATGCAAAATTTCATGACGATCGGTTGACAAGTTAAGTCATGAAAGCGAAGAAACAAATAGACAAACTCACTCCTACATTTTAATATTTGTTAGTATGAATGATGACGCCATACATTATCTTCGAGTAACTCTAACGATCTATACAGAAGACGCTGAAATAGCTCTCAGATGGCAGGATTTGTTTTCAAACCTACATGATTCTTATTGTTGATATATTGGTCAATTTAATTATTTTTTTCGTTTATAACATGATTGGTTGGGTACAATTAAAATTAAAAATACATTATTGAATTTGGGCTCTAAGTAGGCGCTTAGGAACGTCAAAAACTACCAGCGTTACCGAAAATAACCCAGCCATTGAGAAGAACCGGCAAGAAACTCGATAAAACCGGGAAGAAACTGGATAAGAACCGGCTAGAAACCCACTAATTTTTCTCATTGTTGTATACATAGTTAGTTATATAATACATATTTATACTTATTACTGATCTTTATAGAAGTCGCTTTTTGTATTCCTTTTAACATATAAATAAACAATGAATTCTTTCAGAAAATATCCTGGTCCGATGTATGCTTTGCGGGCGTCCTTGTAACCGTGCAAGGTGTATGGAAGAAGGATGTACTACAGAAGCAATATCCTCTACTGTACCAAATCTATAGGGATGTTCACAACATACCCGCCATTAAGGCTTACGTCAGCAAAAATGTGGCCACTTATATATATTAATTTGTTTGGAATGAATCGCGCATATGTAATATTTATTTATAGAATCATATAATATATAATAATAGTGTATTTGGTTTATATATAACTATTTATTTATAAGATATAGTATTTTATCGTTGATAATTTTTCATATGTATACTATACCAAAATATATTGTTATACATAATCAATTATATTTTATCTTTAAAATATCTGTGTACTATTTATTTAAAACAGAGCAGGGTGGATGAATTGGCGAAAGGTGTCTGGGGTGGTTTGTGACCCACGAATATCGTTGAAACTCAAGGGGAAGGTGCATAAAACTATAATAAGACCAGCCGTAATATATGGATCCGAGTGCTGGGCTACGAAAGAGACGGATGAGAAAAGATTACATGTGGCAGAAATGCGAATGTTAAGATGGACGTGTGGTAACAAGTATGGATAAGATTAAGAATGAGTATATCAGAGGAAGTTTGGAAATAGCACCAGTGACAGAGAAGTTGAGGAGTAGTAGGTTAGCATGGTACGGGCATATTATGAGAAGAGATGAAAGTCATGTAACAAGAAATGTTTTGAGTTTGAAAGTGGACGGATATAGGAGTAGAGGAAGACCGAAAAAGGTGTGGATGGATTGTGTGAAAAACGATATGTGTATAAAAAGTGTGAATACTGAGATGACATCTGACAGAGGAGAGTGGAAAAGGAAAACATGTTGTGCCGACCCTACTTAGGTGGGATAAGGGTAAGATGATGATGATGAGAGCATGCGAGAAATTTGTAGAATAGGTATTATTAACCAGAGCTTATGGCTATCCCATTCTGCCTGAACTACGAAATAAAGCACGAGAGAGACAACTGCAGCTCGGAATGATTATACCTACATAATATAGACGAAATTATGATGATGTTTTCCCTTGTTTCTCGTACAAAACCGTATTAACTTACATAGTCTTAAAGATTAATTTAACAAGAATTTTGTATGTCTGGTTTTTCCCATAATCTTTCTCAAACGTGCCAAAAAATGTGCTAAGTACTAACTGCTTTCATAAAATAAATGTACCATTTTACAACAACGTCAGTAGTTGCAGTCTGTTACAAGTATTCACACTATCCATCCCCGTTACAATATTTACTCGAACCCAACAAACATTCTTACTGTTCATTACTAGGATTTTCTCTTCTCGCGGCATTCTTAGGGTGTGGTTCCTTTTAACGCGAGTATTAATTTTTTTTTTTGTAAACTGAGATTAATTATTATAATTTCTTTTGTAGTTTTCTTTTGCGTCATCACCTCGGTTTGCTATATGAGATAGTTAGTGATTATACAATTACGCAAATAGAATGTAAACAAACGATGGAGTTCCAGCAGTTTAAAAAAAAAAAAAAAGAAATACATACATATTAACCAACTTTCTTTTACTACTAATTGTACTCCATATACATGATTTTTTTTTTAGAAGTTTAGAGAATATAGATCTATTGTATGTATTTTTGAAATAATCACGTGCTGTCTTGCTTGCTTGCGATGTTTTGAAAGAGAGAAAAATAGGGGCGTGTGCGTGGGAAGAAAACATGGCTGCCGTGATTCACTCGGCCTCAGCCAATTTAGCGTGCTCTGCAATTGATATTCGAGCCTCTGACGTCACATAACTACGTCAGCATGCTTACCGTGAGCATAAGCCCCTCTCTGTGGCCATTCATATTGCTCAAAGGTAAAAGTAGCCTTATGCAGCAATATATGCAGGCTGCATTGCCATGTTTTGTTATTTTCAATACACTTTATACATACATATATTATAGGGGGCAAACGAACAGGTGGGTCACCTGATGGTAAGTGATCACCGCCGTCCATGGACACTAGCAACACCAGGGGAGTCGCAAGTGCGTTGCCGGCCTTTTAAATATGTGGGCCTCCGGAGCTCTCACTGA
Organism: Antheraea assamensis; assembly: GCA_035772565.1. Taxonomy (NCBI): domain Eukaryota; kingdom Metazoa; phylum Arthropoda; class Insecta; order Lepidoptera; family Saturniidae; genus Antheraea; species Antheraea assamensis. Next base: position 396,046 of record JAQQSE010000251.1, read on the forward strand.
CCGAACGAAACGCAACAGTGCAACCACTGTTACTTCACATCGGTTTTCTGTGAGAGGGTGGTACTACCCCGGGCGAGCCGACCCATTCATGCAGAAACCAGCAATAGCTTCAGCGTAGCTTTACCCTTTACATTATTTATGTCGCTATTATAACCAGCTTATAGTTTGGTCCAACGCAGCCCTTAAGTGATACGGCAGTAAAAGGATCTAGTTTATTTTCCCTCTACTTTCCCGGTGGGTGCAGTTGTAACTAATACTTATGAGACAGGGCTGGCTAACGTGGGGTTTGAAATTGATTAACACTCTCAAGACATTTATTTTTACGCATGAATGTAAATATGAAGATTTTGGTGTGACTTTTCTGATTCAGCTATTATTTATAAACTATGAGTAGAACGTAAAACCATAAAGCATGCTTTTTTAAAGTAGAACTCCTCTAAGTTGTATGATATTACAATCTCTCCGACTAGATCTGGGCTGCCATGCATTATTAAGTTGCGGACCGTCGCCATTCTATTAGTTTCATTTATCTCTGGAACTGTTGATCAAATTCTGAAAATTCTTACAAGTATATATATATATAATGCCGCATTATCTCTAAGTAATTTTTATATAAGTGGGCAGAGCCAATACAATTAACTACATTTTCCTTCTCGGTTTTTTTTTTTGTTTATTTATTTATAAGTCCCTATTCGTTATACTTCACGCCCCTTACGTTATATAGCTATTTTAACATACTAAAAATCCCTTTTATTTATATTTCATAGTTCTTAGTGTTTAACCACAGCCTCACCTGACGTTACATGTAACATTTTGATGCTGTGGTCTAAGATGATAAACACGCTAATCTAGAAGGAGGACTGGCTCTGACGTGCAGCCGCTAGAATACATCTATAGGTGCCTGGCGACAGATTTTCAACTTGAAGGTGGTAGTTATGAGGCAAGCTTAGGAAAAGCCCTACCATCCTGCAGTGGTTTCATTGACATACTTCCCTTTAACCAAATACGAGAGGGCCGCTCAGAGGGTCTAGCTCTCGGACCCTCTCCGTCGCCTCCTTCCGCAAGATAAGTTCATCGCAGAAGGAAGCCATCGCCATCCATGCTTCGCTGCCGAGCATGGCCACAACCACGCTCGGCAGCGACAAGTCACCACCTACCGCCGCAGTCAGAGTGCGACGCTGTTCCCCCCACGCAGCACTCTTAGACAGAGTGTGCTGCGCGGTGTCTTCCTCAGCACCGTACTCGTAACATGCGACGCAAATTTGATTATACCTGATTTTTCCTTTTTAACATGGATGAAAGAGTGTAACGCTTTTTTACCGTCAGTAATAATCTCTTCAAATAGGTTCACTCTTTCAGAAGAATAAACCCGAACAAAGAATAGAAAAGAACATTCTTTATCTATATCCATTAATTATTCCTTTCCTTCCTTCCTTGATCTATTCAGGAACAATTTATTTATATCATAAATTTCTATAGTCCAAAGTTATAAACATACATATTCTTTTATATAATGCATAATTTTTCGACACAACCCTTATACTAAGTAATTGTGGGCAAAATATACTGACCCCAACACCTGTGGACCTCTGGAATAATGAATGAATTGTCTAATTACATTCGCTGACGGTAGGGTTGACCACAATTTTATCGACTCGAGGAGTTGCGTCGCTTGGTAATTGTTTTAATCATTGTTATGCTTGGAGAAATAATGTAATTAATATTCTTTTTCAACAAATTTGGTGGCGTAGAACTTGATATTAAAGTATTAAAAATTATTTATGGTAGGAGAGGGGAAAGGGGATTTTTAATGGCGAATTACTATATCGTTATGTCCGAGACGTGTCGTGCGTAGGAGCCACTAGGAAGACCTTCATTATTTATATTTTTTTCATAATTAAAATTTAAGGTTGTAATTAACAAGACCTCTGTAGTCCATACGGCGGTAACTAAGTCACTGATATACTGATCACCAAAAAAATTTGGGGGACGTTACCTTCGCACTTCTGCTTAGAATTTTTGGTCGCTGTCACGTCTTACTGAATGTCTCATAGCAAAACGTTTGTGAAACAACTAAAAAATAAATAAAAGGCGTGGTTGGTCGGCAGTTAAACTCGATGTTGGCAGATGATTGCATCTGTCGTCTATTAACACCGTGATATCTCTCTGAAAAATACAAAAAAGAAATCTATATAAAAAAGAGTATATAGAAAAAGAAATAAAAAAAGATGTTGCAGTTACACGTCTTTTTTATATTATTTACATTTTTTTTTATCATTTTGCACACAATTTCCTCAGCAATAGAGTGGTACTAAATTGGAACCGAATACCTGATGAAATAGGTGAACGTTTATAGTAATAAAATATCCCAAAACTTTGACACCGTGTGATATACACATATCAGCAATTATGCTGCTTGTCTATTAACAAATAAATAATTGTAATATTGTTATTATTCCTTGACCCCTACGATCCTTTTATCGATATTAAGTTACCTATACTAAATTGTATTATTACTGGTTAAAACATATGAAAAAGCGTAATTATATGCAGTCGAGACAATACAGAAAAACATTTCCACAAATATCGTTCCAGGGGATGACCTCTTATCGTTTGACATCAATGTCCCTGTATTCATGTGTCAACGTTAATACAAAATACAAGTCTTCAGGCGTGTCATAATAAAAATGATCAAATATGCACCCCTGGGCTCCTTATCACTCCTGATCTATTTTCCCACTACCAATGGACAAGCTTAATGACGATATTTTTGATGTTCCTGTTACATTGCCGGTTGGTCTAAATTACTACTCGCTGACCTGCGACTTTGTTTGCGTTACCTTAGCAATGTATTATGTACACAGAGAAAAACATAAGCACCACACCGCTCGCCCCACTTATTTACGGCAAGGAAACACATTGCTGAGCGCGAGTGCTTATAAATATCGGTAATTACTTAAATCATTACTAAGTTTATATTGTTGTGTTCATATTACATGAAGATATCACGATGTAGTAGTAAATAAGGACCAAGTGTCTTAGGAGTTAAATTAAAAAAAAATGGATCCAAATCTATATCCAGCAGTTTTTGGGTTATATGCGCCCAAGGGCTGACTTCTTCAATTTTAATTCTGATAAGGACCCACTGTAGGACCATAGGTCTCTTCTCGAGGGAAGGTCACAATCACCACGCCAACCCACGATGTACTGGCGATTTCAAATCAACATTTCTATATCTTCCTTCATACGGCGGTGCAACAAGAACATTTTTCAGGCTATGATTCCTCACGACGTTTTTCTTCACCGTCAGCGGATAGTGTTACAAAATTTAAATAAGTAATTGTACGTGAATTCCGTAAAATTCGTTGGTTGGTACACGCCGAGGTTCGAGTCTGCGAACATCGGAATGATACTCTATTGGTCAAACCCCTTGACCACCACTACTAATTTATCTATATATAAATATTGCATTTTAAAAAATGTTATAAGTATTAAATTTTTTATAATAATTATTTAATGTGTATCGAAATTTACTTGAACATAAAGTTGACATAAACATACATTTCTTAATATATTATCTATTTTTATAAATGCCCTCTGCATACAAAACCATCAATGGTATTGAAACAATATAATATAATCGAAGCATAACAATGTTGTGTATTGATGCTATCGCTAATATGTTCGTTCAACCACACGTTTGTCTCGACAGGGAAATCTTATCGAAACATACGACAGCTGTAGAAAACGACCATTGTCTAAACCCTTTGACTCGTGGTTATGATGGCGGCAAGATAAAAAAACGCCTTTGACAATATTCTGCTAAGAGTTATGTTGTGATGATTGCTATGAAAAAAGACGTAAGCGTTACAAAGTATATATATTTTTTGCTTCATATGATAAGAACCACAAGAGTAAATAGTTTTACTCAGGCAGAAACAGTTGTAAACTGAATTATTTTGATTGTCTATAAATGTTTATTATGAGCTAGAGACACAATATCTGAATTATTTTTTTCAAACACTACAAGTCAATGTGTTTCTAAGTGGTAGAGCTACGCTGAAACTATTACTGGTTTCAGCATGAATGGGTCGGCTCGCCCGGGGTAGTACCACCCTCTCACAGAAAACCGACGTGAAGTAACAATGCTTGTACTGTTGCGTTTCGTTCGGTCAGTGAGAGCGCCGGAGGACCACATATTTAAAAGGCCGGCAACGCACTTGCGACACCCCTGGTGTTGCTAGTGTCTATGGACGGCGGTGATTACTTACCATCAGGTGACCCACCTGTTCGTTTGCCAACTATAACATAAAAAAAAATCATTGCTAACTTATATCAAAACAATGCCAGCATATTCCCCTATATTAGTTCTTCTTGGTTCGTTCTTGGTGTATTGACAGTTTTAAATGCCGAGAAATCTTTAGTAATTTGTTTCACTTCTACATATTGAGGTCCATTGAAGAATTACGTAACCACTAAAGGGCGCCGAGGGGTTGTCTGATTTTGTTATTTTTGATGACATAAGGGGTTGAGGGATCTGAATATGTAGGTATGTTATGTGAGGCACGCGGTCATAACCAATGGGATACCATCACTCTAATGGCGAATCACTATTTATAAGTGAATTCCTTTTTAGACTATAATACCTTTATTTTTAGACTTGTTAACTTCGGTCCAGAAATCAATAAGGAAACCAAAACAGATTCAATAATACTTATGTATATGCTTAAATAAGAATAGGAATGGGAGTAAGAGCATTGCTTACTTTTACTAACCAAGAGAAAGGGGCAGTCAGAAATTACAAAAAATCTGCTTACATAATCCTTGAACGGACCCTTAGTAATAAATATGTACATATTTCTGTTTATAATAAAAATCGAGTAATTATCGATATTCAATGTTAACTCGGATAATTTAGAAACGTCAATAGGCCATTGCATGATTGATTTAAAAAAAATCTGCATCATATAAATTCGAGAGGAAATAAAAGTGATATATCTAAGTATGTGAAAAACATATAACTTTTTATTAATCTTATCAACTTTGAATATTTTAAATTATAGTGTTAACATTTCAGAGATGATTAAATATTCCCCGTATTTATTTATCCAGTGGAATTTGAGTTTGTTTTTTTGTTATGCTTTTACACTTTAGTCATTCAACGAATCATAATGACATTTTACGTCCATGTTATCAGAAGTACAGAAAAATATATAGTGTACTTTCATCCAAAAAAAGAGTATTGTTCCCGATCACATTAATGCGAGCGACGTCGCGAGCAAAACCTAGTTAGTTATATATTCTATAAACCATGATTGGATTTCTATCACGAAGTAGTGATAATAATAAATCTGATACCAAGCTACTTTGTACATAAAGTCTAATGTATCGTACATAGTGCTGTATTTGCTACATAACTAAATCTTTTGCCCCGTAAAACCCCGTAATGAGTTCTTAGCTCTGTATATATTTTGGAATCCTAACAACGATGTAGGGTCCATTACACGGCCTAATGGACGTCAGAGTAACGTACGAGAAATGAAAAATGCGATGTACTCGCACACTTTATTTATGAGGGGGGAAAGATGCAATCACTCTCACGGGACGTGTCGGCCTGTGTTGTTTACGAAAACAAGGCTCGAAGGACCAATTTATAAAACCGGTATAAATTTTATAATTTGTTTTTTTTTTTAATAAAAATAAATCATTTTGTTTTGAAAATGACTGCAGAGCATGATGGTTTTAATTTCAATTCTCACGGTCTTCATACAAAAACAGAACTGAACATGCTTTGAACACGAGTTTTACTCAACAGTACCTAATATTTTAAACCTTGTTAAACACAAGCCGTCTTATTATAAAAAAGTTAGATACGCGTGTATCACTTGTTTAAAAAAGTTTGACCACAGAAGAGTGTCTTACCCTTGTTTAGACACTATTTAAATGTAAACATTATGTAATACTTGTCTAAGTTGACAGTTCTTATTTTATTGATGTTTTTTTTTTTTTTTTTTATGTTATAGGGGGCAAACGAACAGGTGGGTCACCTGATGGTAAGTGATCACCACCGTCCATAGACACTAGCAACACCAGGGGAATCGCAAATGCGTTGCCGTTGTGACTTATTGTATTTCTATTTGCCGGCAAAAGACCTTTTGTAGTTTGGATTTCGTGAGTATAATTAATTTGGAAGCTGTAGGTAGATTAAACAATTTTAGAGATTCACAAGTAAATCATACCTACTTATATATGACATTATTGACATTTGATGTCAATATCCTGCGTTCCACTTTACGCACTTTGACGTAAAATATTACACTTGCATATTGCTTAATTTAACAATGACATCATTTTCTTTATTATCAATAACCAAATTTACTTAAAATAAGTATATTCTCTTAATAAAGTTCTTAACATAAGTATAAATTCATAAATTTAAATTGTTTGCAAAATATCTGTATGTAATGGAACGTTTTTGAATGATACAATTAAATAGAATAAATGCTATTCAGAGTTGCTTGCATAAAAAAACTTAAACCAAATGTTTAGCTAGAGATCGCTTGGACACTGTTTCGTATTTTACTCCCGTACTGACGTATTATAATGTAGAATTTAAGAAAGTGACGCAATATAGAACTGCTTAAAAACCGATAGCCGACATAAAATGAACTCTATATTTTTGTACACTAAAATAAATAAAACTTAAATAAATTCAGAGCTTGTTTTATTAATGGCAAGCTTTGGAAACCGCAGCAAAGATAAAATCTGTTACTTGAAGTGGACCCGACCTGTCTCTCACGTCCCTAACGCATATTTAATTAGGATTTACAAGCCCGGCATTAAGCAAAGCATGTTGTTGTTCAGTTTAAAACAGTGGTGTAATCAGTTTTTAATTAGAGGGACCAATTTCAGATTGGGTATCTATATATTTATAAATTGATGTCGGTATATATATATAAGAGTAATTTGTCCGACTACCATGAAAGTTTGTCCTACCAGCTTTATTATGACATACCACTGTATATATATATATACATTGTTATTATACTATGGTGGTAAATCAGTCTTAAGGAACCGGATTCCTATGCTTCTTCACCACCATTAGTCTGCGATGGTTAGTAAGGAGAGATGTGGACTGTATATTGATGAAGCGAGAGGGCAAAGGTAATCGGACACGCTCAACCGCGAGAACAAAAATATATATTCAGTTGAGCTACAAGGATAATAAAATATACAAACTTACTTGGCGTTGATATCGCGTCAGACCACGGTTCCAGAGCTGTAGCGGTGCAGGATCCTCTTCTCGTTTACTCGCGAACTCGATGCAATTGTATACACTTTTAAATATCTTAGTCACTAATTTACATTATAGATTTTTTCATACTTTAATTCGTGTTATTTCTATTACATAATATATTAATATTATAAATGAAAAAAAATGTGTGGATTTATAGATGCTTGTAACTCTAACGCAAAAATAACTGAACGGATTTAGACTGAATTTTTAAGTAATCTAGTTTATAGATCGGAATAACATATGGGCTATTTATAAAGTGGCCAAAATACAACTATGTGTCAAGAAAGTTGGAGAGATCCATCTGAGAGGTATCTCTTTGTGTTCTACTTAAACCATCATTTACAAAGATAAAAACTCACACGAAATTGTGCATGGTAGTTAGTATATTTCTTTTATTAATGTTGTAAAAGATATTCATATCATATGCTTAAAATAACTTCATACTGATTTTCTCGTAATCATTTTAAGCTGCTACGAATAAGTAACAAAATGACATTTTTCTAACAATGCTTGTCCACACCTTCAAACCTCTCTAGGTGAAAAAATAAATGGACTCATTTTAATCTGGTTAACATGTAAATTAAATAACCTAAAATGAAAAAAAAAACGCATTATTGAGATTTGTACCACTTCAGAATAGGAAGACTAGTAAATGGTAGTGTAAGAAATAACGACACTGAAAAAAATATTAATTAGTATTGTGGTTCACAAACAATTATTCTAAATTCCCATGCTGTTTCATAGTATAATGATACCTCAGACTGTGGTTTCTGACCCGTGCAGATGTTTCTACGCGCAGTTATCATGTCGCCTACCACATTATGGTCTTAATCACCTTAATGCGTGAACATTAAAATATCAGAAAATGTAATACAATGCTTGTACTAAATGATGTTCATTATTAAATAATATTACCCTTAACAAGAGCACCGTAATTAATATTCAATTTATTTACTTATATGTATGTTGCGTATATGCTTAGGGTTATAAATACATAATAATTATTTTAGAACGAGTATCAATTCTGATAAATTTAGAATTGGGAACCTTTGTTATCTTTGTGCCAACAAAATAAATACTGAAATAGTTAAATAAGTAATATCTCGATTGTATTGTAATACAATAAAATGACTGTACTATACTGACAATAAAGGATGTGATGATATCGACAGTGACCACAATAAAATAGCCTCCATCATAAACTGATTCTATAAAGGCTGCACAGAAGAAAACTTTATAATCTTTTCAAAATAAATAAATACAAGGATGTATAAAATTAAAAATTTCATTAGTCATAAAATGATATCATCATGAACTGTGACCATAAAGGATGTGATGATATTGATAGTGACCACAATATTTACTGCCTTAGTACTTCTAATAGTCTCCATCATCAACTGATTCTATAAAGGCTGCACAGACGAAAACTTTATTAAACTTTACAAAATAAATAAAACACAAGGATGTATAAAATTCCAAATTTCATTGATCATAAAATGTGATAATTATGAACTGTGACAATAAAGGATGTAATGATAATAAAACGAAACTTTACGAGATCCTCCGGAGGGATTCCGTCGACTTCGCGCAATAAAACCTAGGGCGTACGTAGGTATTACATAAATCATCGTCCTTCCTTGGTAATAAATGAAAAAGGGAATTCTGAATATTTCGATTGGGCTAGTTCAAGAGCGCCCGACGTATTATATTACTCTATCTATATAAATAAGAATGAATTGCTGTACATAATATGTAAGTGCATCACTTGAAAACGGCAGAACCTCTATAACTAGTCCGACCAACTAATCCTATATAAATAAATAAATGTACCATTTCCGAAGGATAAGCCAAACATTAACAAAAGTTGCAAAGGAATAGCTTAATGAGTTTGTATAATTTAACTCCATATTTCAATATAGAAGAAAGAAAGAGAGAAAAAGCTTTTATTGCTGGTACACATTACGGTTGCATTCGGCACGGCTTCGTTCTGTAGTACAACTGAGTGATACAACAGCGCTGATTTTCAATTAAGGACTATAGAACTATACGGACGTGTAGTTAGTGGCTTTAAAAAAAATTACTTATATACTCGATGTTATATTAGCTTCTCTCTCTTTTACATGTGTTTATAGTGTCTAAAACAATTTCATCGTCTTGAATAGTGGATATACTAAATAACTGATTGATTTTTGTAGAATGTACTATGAAGCTGTTTCATGGAATCATCTAGGATATTCCATAAATGAAAATATCTTTAAAATTGATTCTAAATAAGTTTATTTTTAAATCGCTTTCGCCTTTTAACATAAAACGCGTCCTTTCAAACGAGGTCAATAGTCTACATTGGAGCTATGGGATAGGTAATTTGACATAAATCCATGGAGGCCCATTGACACACCCGTTTCTTCAAATGTATTGCCGTCGCCACTACTCGCAAGAATTACTTTGCAGAATTTATAACGTTTGCCTTTTGTTAGTTAAACTATTCGAGTAGGTAACAGGAGGTCGGTATTGTCTGTTAAGGTTTTGTTCGTGACCGGTTTTGTTGATGGATTTATTTTTATCTTCACGCTTGTCACGATGCGTGTCAAATAAAAACATATCCGCAGACAAGTAAGTTAATTTATGTATTAGTTTCCCTGAAGACTCTTGTCGTGAACATGCAATCAAAGAATTTTTAATCTATAGATAATACTAGCTGATATAGCCGCGATTTTATTTATGTGAAAGTCGTTTTGTTATTTCATGAGAACTGCCTGTTTTACGTTAATGAAAAGTGGGTAACTTTTTTATGTCATTTTTATTACCCGAAATTTTACTTATTTATTTACCCATATATATGGAAACACAAAAGACAACAATATAGAGGACACAAAATAAGGATAGTGATATGTACTAACTAAAACACTAATGTTCAACTAAGTTTTGATTGTTGACATATATCTATAAATTGAACTCACGTCTCTCATTAAAAAAAAATTTACTAATTAATTTTTCTAAATTAAATATTATTAAAGCTGCTTAGCCTCCTGATTGAATAGCGTAATTATATGTAGATTAGATAATGCTGTGGAAAGTCCTCTATCCGACTGCAATGAAACATTACAGAGTCATTTTAAGCACATCCGTAAATGTTTCTAAAATAATACAACCACTTCACAATAGATGGTGTGGGAGTGATTTCACTTGAAATGCAAAGGGAGTGAAGTTTCATATAAACTTATTATGTAATTATAAAATTACTTTATAAGATATGAAAATTATTAGAAAATAAGTAACAAGACAAATTTGTACAAGAATCCTTAATTAATTTGGATTTAGGCTAAAGAGATTTGACTTATTAATCCAGTAATTAAAAGCTTTATATAGATTGGGACGCCCACGATCAACACTATTTGACACGCCGGCTAAATTGAAAGGTAATCCATTTAACACGGTTTGGTACATTCAAGCACAGAACATCGATAACTTACCCATTATAATAATACAATTATAATAAGTACCGATTTGATTCAATACTGGGTAAAGACCTATTTTCGAAGCAATGCAAAATGTAAACATTACTCCAAGATGAATTGATTAATTTAAAGCATAAGGGTATTAAGGAGTTGTTGCTGTATGTCTATTGACATTACTAATAGAGACGTACTACTAATAGAGACATACAAGAGAGAGAATACAATAGAGACAAGACATTAATAATAAAAATTGTAAATGCTCGAATTTCATTACAATGGCTTCGTACATTATTAGCTGCAGAGATGTATTAAATTATCGTTCACAGTTTCAATTTTAAATCTTGCATTACTGTCAAAGCAGTTATGAAAGCGTTAGCAAATTCCGTATAAAGCCGCGTATTGTTGCGTAGAGAGCAGGCCGCCTGATTAAGCCACGCGACATAGTATCGTGGTAGCTTGTTAACATAAACATTTATAATTGAGTATTTCTCTATTATACTCGATTGTCGTTAAGCAACTAGCCCGACTTCAGCTTTAGATACCCTGCACCACACCATCGCCCGCCCGCTCACACTTTTATATCTTTCTTACTTAGACCCAAACTGTAATGGTAATTGCTACGCTTCTAAAAGACGTACCTTAGTGCATGATAGTCTATAACTTTTCCTAGTGAATAAGCTACGAAATATAAAAATATTTTATCAACTACGACCGGCATTTGCAGAGATTAAAGCGTTCAATCAAACAAACACGCCAATTATAAATATTATAGCTGAGTATAAAGTTTAAATCTGCCCCCACATTATATTTATTGGTCTTAGACATTCAAATACTATACAAATCCAATACAGTGAGATCCTTTGGCGTATCGTGTCTGGCACCCGTCAGGGTATATTAAATGATTTATAAAACAGCAATCAAGAACAGTGATGAGCGTTCTTACTGTACTGTAACCGTCAAATGTAAAAATGTTAGGTTATTGAAAAAGCAAACAAAACAAAAGAAAGGTGAATGCAAACTAGATACATTAAAAAAAATATTTCTAATTTAAGACTAAAAACTAAAGGATATCTTTCGAACCATTTGAACAGCACTATTGCTTCCTTGTCAAGAATATACAGTCTTTGCCAAACTTCTTGACCGCTCTGAATATAGGTGCATAGAATATAAATTTTAGTATAAATACTTATTACATTATATATATATATACAATCGAGACAACTTAAGGATAAATAAATGCTATAACAATATTTTATTTTAATTTATATAAAAGTAAAAAAATGTACAATCGTTATTAAAATATTACTCGGATATATTTACAATATTTACAGATTTCTTAAGAACTATCTTTACTGTTCTAAAATTACATTTTTATTTGTAGCTTAAGTCTAACTATATGACATAAGGTACGTTTTAGCACCCGTATCAATCGACTTTCGTTTTTTGCAGTAGATTATTATGTCGCTAACTGTACTCAGGCGTCAACCAATGATTAGAGGGTGTTTCTCTTCTCATCTCGGACACTCCAACGCTAAAGACTATTAAACTGAAGTACAGTAAATTAATTTAGAATATTTATATATTTTATCATTTATAACTCTCATAGTTTGAAGGGAAAAATGTTTTTAATGAATGCTTGTATATTTGAGGTCAATAAAGTTCAACACTGTTTAACACGCTCAAGTGTTTTTTTATAGAAAAGGATTCCGTGCTATGATTTTTGTTACAATTCCCCAGCAGGTGGCGCTAGACTATATTTTCCTGCTAGTAAGTTCTATATTGTAAATTAATACGAACGGCTGATGATATATTTGAATGTGTTACCGAGCTCCAGAGTAGGCGGGGAAAGTAGCAAGAAACATTTGTTCTGCGACTTCGGTGGCCAATCCATTTTTTCTCATATAACCTTGAAAGGTTCAACACATTCATAGATAAAAATTACACAAAAACAAAAAAAAAATTGTGTGTAAATTCTCACATAGCCTCTATCTATGACTTTGATGAACTGTAAATATCAAAGTGCTAAATTTTTTTTTTAATCTGACTCCTATTTTATATGGAAATATCCTTAACACAATTTAACTAATTTATCATGCAATCAAAATTAAAAGAAATAACAAGCCAATGCACGTAGCCCCTTTGCTTCATAATTTGCAGTTATCTTTAAGCATACGTGAGGTTAAGAAACGCTTCAACGTTCAATTTAAGTAATTCTCTCACGACCTGAGCCATTTCCTGGATTTATTAAAAAATTGCAACTTGCAAAAACGTTGTGTAAAAGTCAAAAATGACGTAACTTATATGTAAGTGTTACGTGTAGGTCAGATGTAAGTATGAACTGTGGGAACCGCAGTGTTTCAAAGTAATTTGTCTAGGTATACAAATAAATAAAATTGAAGTGTCTGTTTGTAATGTCAATATAATAGCTTTGTACTAAATAAATATGAAATCGTATACGGTAGTTATCGCAAAAAACTAGTTTTAAAAATTTCTGTCTGTCTGTTCCGAATATAATATCCGAAACGGTTGAACAGATTTTAACTAGAGGAGGCTGGTTGGTGTGTTCTCAGCTTGCCTCCCTTATTAGGACGACACCCGGTGGAAACCTTCAGCTGGGCTGGCCGCTGGGGCGGCATGGTTATAGCACTGCACGATCCCATGTCTCCCCGACCAAGCGACAGTGGGTACACCGTGGGGTTTTAGTGAGTAAGAGTCTTGTACTACACACTCTCCCCCCCGGGAGAGTAGTGTGTCCATGATGGATTTCCCCTCGTTAATAATAAAAAAAGGTTGACCTTAAGCTACTTAGAAAAAAAAATGGGTTTGCACGGAAATATAATTCTTTATAAAGATGCAAACGAAGACGAAGTCGCGGGCTGCTGTTAGTTTCCAATAAAAATTATAATCTACACTCGGCTTGGTTTTTGTGAAAATACTTTTATCGTTCCATGGCAATAACGTGCGTGCTATATTGAGTAATTATGGGCTGTCCTTATTTTATTTTTTTCTATTTATAATTTTCCTTACAAAACTGTCATCACAATTGTTTCATACCGACAGACAGAGATTAGTTCTAACTGTAAATGTAAATACTTACATTTCATTTATAGGCATTGATTAAATTACATTTGTATTATTATTTTGATACACCAACAATACTCTTTTTGTGAATTAAGATATTTGGTTCCTATAATATTTTTGTAATCTGGGATAATATAAAAATAAATCAAAATATTTTCATAATAAATCAAAATCAAGTCACGTGTACAAAAGTGAATTTCGTTTCGTTACTGAATTTACACAGTCAATGTTTTCATTATTTGTTTTACGAAGTCAAGCTAAAGCTATTTTGAAGCGATGGCGGAATATCATCACGCACATCGTGAGCACACTGTTTTGAAACGGTGGCAGAAATTTCCATAATACCCGCTACCACCCTCAACTTGAAGTTGTGTCACCAAGCACCTATAGATTTGTTCCGGACTCTGAACTTGAGAGCCATTCCTTCTCTAGGTTTATAGTGCTATATTAGGTGAGACTGTAGCCAAACGCTAAAACCCACAAAATATAAAATAGCCTATTTCCTAAACAAAAAAATATCAGAGACAATAGTATTTTTTTCTGGATAAAAGGTACCCTATGCCCCATTTGGTAGCTTTAACAACGTATATCCAAAATTTCATTACGATCGGTTGAATACCCACAAAGTATAAAATAGCCTTTTTTTTTTTTTTTTTTTTTTTTATATTATAGGGGGCAAACGAACAGGTGGGTCACCTGATGGTAAGTGATCACCGCCGTCCATAGACACTAGCAACACCAGGGGAGTCGCAAGTGCGTTGCCAGCCTTTTAAATATGTGGGCCTCCGGCGCTCTCACTGACCGAACGAAACGCAACAGTGCAACCACTGTTACTTCACGTCGGCTTTCTGTGAGAGGGTGGTACTACCCCGGGCGAGCCGACCCATTCATGCTGAAACCAGTAATAGCTTCAGCGTAGCTCTACCACCACCTAAACAAAAAAATATCGGAAACAATAGTATTTTTCTGAATAAAAGGTATCCTATGCCCTATTTGGTAGCTTTAACAACGTATATCCAAAATTTCATTACGATCGGTTGAATACCCACAAAGTATAAAATAGCCTATTTTCTAAACAAAAAAATATCGGAAACAATAGTATTTTTCTGAATAAAAGGTATCCTATGTCCCATTCGGTAGCTTTAACAACGTATATCCAAAATTTCATTACGATCGGTTGAATACCCACAAAGAATAAAATAGCCTATTTTCTAAACAAATAAATATCGGAAACAATAGTATTTTTCTGAATAAAAGGTATCCTATGCCCCATTCGGTAGCTTTAACAACGTATATCCAAAATTTCATTACGATCGGTTGAATAGTTAAAGCGTGAAAAACTAACAAACAAGCTAGCACATTTTCATTTATAAGATTATGTAATGACTTGAACAAGAGTTATTGTATACTAGCTGTTGTCCGCAGCTCCGCATGCGTTTTTATTATAATTGTAAATTACTTCTTATAAGATCAGCTATCTACTAGTGAAAGTCCCATGAAAATAGGTCCAATCGTTTTGGAGATAGTACTACATACCAAGCCACGGATGTCAGCTAGTCTAAAATAAAGTAGCCTATGTCACCCGCTGTAATTTTAACTATCCGTAATTGAAGTTTCTGTCAAAAATCGGTCCAGCCGTTTCGGAGATTACCCGGAACATACAAACAGACAGACAGACAGACATAAATTTAAAAAAATGTATCTTTGTTGTCAGTATCGTGTATACGTTCATATCCAATCAGTAAAAAGTCGTTACTTTGATATTACAAACAGACACTCCAATTTTATTTATATGTATAGATTAAAAAACAGCGTTACTCTATAATACTTTTTGTACATCTAAACCACGTCAATCAGTATTGATTTTATGGGAATATTGCATCATTAGCGTAGGTAGTAATGTCGTTTATAAAAAATAAATAGCCGCGTTACAATCGTTTACTATACGTCCTAAAGAAGAGATTATTAAGCATTTATAAAATTATAAAGAATTCAAAGTGACATAGTCATGTATAAATTACCTGCAAACTTCATTTCCCTATGCAATGAAGCGCCATTGTTCATTATAGCTGCCGCAGACTGCGGTCTCGCGGCGAGAAGTCACCTGAGAACTAGTAAAATTGATTCATACATCTGAAACTGTATAATATTTTGTAAAATATGCTTCCCCATTTATATTGTTCATTTTTTGTACCGAATTCTTTAACGCGGCTTGCGGTAGGTCACTGTTACGTAAGGAAAAAGCGTTCTACACTTCCACGCAACTTTCTCTCTCTCTCTCTTTCTGGCTCTTTCGCTACGAGTGTGTGCGTGTGTATTTGCGTGCGTGAGTGTGTGTGTGTGCGTGTACGTATGCGTATTCGTGTGCATGCGCGTATCAATATGGGAACAACGACCATTGTCATGTATTGTCCCGCTCAAGCATTTGTACGTACACATATATTTGTCGTCATGTCATGTATAACGGTTTATTCTAAACCAGTATCGCAAATTCAGTAGGAAGTTGTTACCTTACAGTAATAGAAGTTTTGTTAATTGGAAAAATACTTTTGTTTTTTGTATAATTAAATTAAAAGTGGATTATTTTGAAGTTTGTCTTGTTACTTGTTAGGAAATCTCGCTTGTTACAAACTTGTTCGTTGCTTTAGCAGCATTTCGCCATACTCGGCGCTGATAACTGTTCAGTAAGAATTAATCAACGGTGGTAAAAACATGAACAGATACAGTAAAAATAATAAATACTTTAAAGTTTATACAAACGACTTTGTTACGTAATTATTTTAAAATATAGATCAACTGATGCTTGACTATTTCTCAGGTTATATATTTATTTTAAATCTTTTTGGGTAGCATCTTATGTTTTCCAGGTCGTAGGCTAATTGTATGGAAATTTCATTGCAAATGGTTCATAAATGTAGTCATAAAAGTTATTAAACTAAGTATTATAAAAGCAACGTCATGATACGACACTTAAAAGCACAATAATTATAAAGTATAAGACAGAAAGTACTCCAAGAGTCTAAAGCCTAGAGTCGAACCATGAATACCTACATATGTGTCGTTACATTACCAAATCAGCTAAGTACACTTGAATCGTTCATTTAGTTTTTAATTTTTTTTTATATATTATAGGGGGCAAACGAACAAGTGAGTCAGCTGATGGTAAGTGATCACCGCCGTCCATCTAGCAACACCAGGGGAATCGCAAGTGCGTTGCCGGCTTTTTAAATATGTGGGCCTCTGGCGCTCTCACTGACCGAACGAAACGCAACAGTGCAAGCACTGTTACTTCACGTCGGTTTTCTGTGAGAGGGAGGTACTACCCCGGGCGAGCCGACCCATTCATGCTGAAACCAGTAATAGCTTCAGCGTAGCCCTACCACCTACACTATACTACTAAATTTTGTTAAGATCTTCAAAATGTTTTATAACTGTTAAATTTGAAGATCATAAGAAGTAGCTAAGAATCTAATGGACGGTAAAATTTAGTCTTTGACCACGGTGTATAAATACAGAAAAATATAAAAAAAACTAAACATCTTATATGAACGATTAAAATTGGGCTTAGCTGATTTTGAAATGTAACGACACATATGATATCGGCAGCAACCCAATCAAAATACGTCAATAGAAATCAAAAATTGTAATAATTTAAAAATGTAATAATTAATTAGTTAGTATTTAATAACAAACATAGTTATTTTGTTTTTACCAAAAAGCTATGTAATATGACCCTTTCGGTTGAATGGCCGCAAAGGAAAGTTTTCCTCGCAGATAACGTATAATACTAACTGTACAGTTTTCAATATGGTGCATTAAAGTTGTTTCCGCGTGTTAGTTTGAAATTTAGTTTGTTCCCTTCCGTTCGTGGTTCCATTATTCAGCGTAATTGTATTATTTATTGTACACATTTATATCAAGCCGAGGAAATAAACTCTATCGAAGTTTTAACTTTTAATATTGATATTAACAAGTGCCTATTTACGATTTTACATTTATAGCTGAAAGAATTTCTTATTACAATTTTACTACTCAACTAGCTTTTCGTCCGTGCATTCGCTCGCGTTATCTTTTTTATACGTATGTAGACAAACAAACGGACGGGTTACCTGATGGTAAGTAATCACCGCCGCCCATGGACATCCGCGACACGAGAGGCGTCACAAATGCGTTGCCGGCCTTTCAGGAAGAAGTAGTCTCGTTTCTTGAAGGTCTGTGTGGGTTGTATTGGTCCGGAAACGCTGCCGCTGGGTGTTCATTGTAGAGAGCCGACGTACGTGGAGAAAACGCACGCG
This sequence comes from Antheraea assamensis, assembly GCA_035772565.1. NCBI lineage: Eukaryota > Metazoa > Arthropoda > Insecta > Lepidoptera > Saturniidae > Antheraea > Antheraea assamensis. The sequence goes on from JAQQSE010000251.1 coordinate 414,177, forward strand.
AGAACCACACAGTAGACGATCATTTATTAATGTATTAGTTATTCTATTCCCCGGGAAAAGTACATGTTTTATAGATGAAAAATACTTCTGACAAACTCACTATCGTATTTATAATATTCATTAGGTTATTAGTAATGATAACAAATAAGCGTACAATAAAAAGCAATGCTTATTTTTCGAAGAAATTTAACGAGTTATAAAAAAGGCTACAATTGATTTCACACTAACTCGATTGGTTTAAAAGTTATTTGAAGTTAACCTCAACTTATAGTAGATAATTAAAATATAATTGAATTTTTCTGTAAGAAAAGAATTTATTTTGTAAATTCACAAGTTTAAATCGTATTGACAAAAAATTCTGCTTACAAAATATTACCAGTAAGGAATGAAACTGCATTTAATTTTATGAACCCCTAGAGTTATCGCAATTTCGATTCCTAAATCACAATCACGGTAATAGGTTTTTATTTAGCTTGCAATGTTCATTAGTTTGTTCAGTCCTAATAACAATACACGAAAATGAAATAAATACAAAATGGCGAATTTCAAAATGGCCGCCATACAAATTGTAAATAAATTCTGATTAAACTTTTAAGCGCATTTGAATATAAGCTTGATTTTAAAAATTTAAATAAATTGTTTTCTGATGACAAACAGTTACTAGATTGTATTTTGACCATAGATTGCAATAATAAATAGTGTCGGCTGCCATTTTGTGGCATACCACGATGACGTTTAAAGCGCGGCAATGTGTTTAAATTAAAGAAAAATAAATAATTATTTTGAACAGTATTTTCGTGGTTATTAATAAAAAAATAGTCGTTTTAGTTCGTCCAGCCTAATAGTTAGTATATATGCAGCGAGCGAAAGCCTTCTAGACCAGCATAACAGCAACGAGTCGCGATAGATTGTGCTCTATCGATGGTCGCTGTTTACCATCAAATATAGGCTTGTCACTTTGTAGTGCTACTCTAAATATTACAACTCGATTAAAAGTGTAAGCTCTGCTTCATATGCTATTTCATATTAAATACAAATATGGAAAACAATGCGAATATAAATTAGTTTCCTCGGATTACATGTCGACGTAAATCTTTGTTACTACTAATTGTTCAATTCAATGGATAAATATGCAAGTAGTGATTCCATATTTCCGGACCGTACGAGTTTTCAGGCTTAAACCAAACCATAATACAAAAATATGCATTTTAGTTACCAGCTCAAATTTCGACCGTAATTCAATCGTAATTAGAACTATAGTTTTTTAGTGAAGAGCAAAATTGACGTTATATTTCGACTCACTTTCATTCGAATACGTTGCAGTTTAATTGTACTTTATTGTTATAGCGTTAGAGACTAAAGTCGTTTGTACCTTCAGCTATAACGTGATAGGTGCAAGTCGTGTCAACTCTGTCAAGTTATGACAGAAAGGCGTGAAATGGTTTTATCTGGCAAAACGGAATCGTAAAACTGACACGTTCAGGAGATAAATATTTATAACCAAACGGGAAATGTAAAATATTTTATACTTTAAAACGATTTTTAAAGTTTATATGTTTTGTTTTTTTAATAAACGTATGCTAACAATTAATGATAATAACGGATATTGTTCGATTTTAACTCTAGTTTTCTAGTACTTTAAACCTATAACTGGGAAGTTTTCCATTACAGCTCATAAAACAGACTTGTTGTCTCAATATATACCCAATCAATTTTGGCCTTTACAATATATTGTAAACAGCTCCAGTCGTGCTAAACTGACTAACAATAAAATTAATCAAATTGATTAATGCATGCATGACTAATTTCTCACTTTACCTTCGCGCATAAAAGACGTGACTCGTAACCTCTTTTCACAGTCGATTTCTAAATTATGTGTTTCCGTTTGATTTAATCGCATGTGACAGAAAATTATCGTTAAGTTGCAACATTGTCACTCTAGCGCTATTTTGGCTTAAAACGGTAACACGTAAAAACATTCGATATTAATAACTTTAGACGTGACAAAGTAAACCACTTACTAGAAGTGAGCCAAGACAAGGTTTATTTATATCAAATGTGAAGTTTATTCTTTTTTTATGAGGGAGTTTGCACGTGCAATTACCTGATGTTAAATAATTGAGGAAACATTTAAACAGACTCTACTGACCATTACATAGAAACAACTTATATATAAATAAAATGTTAGGTCTAGCGTTGTATGCGCATCATTAAAGAACTACGGGATAGATTTTGATCAGTTATTTTTGCTTTTTAATTCTCTAAAAAAGTTTTTTTTATACATTATAGCGCTTGACCACAATTTCACCTGATGTTGAATGATGATGTGGTCTAAGATGGTAGTCACGCTAAACCTAGAGGGAGACTGGCTGTCAAGTGCAGCTGCCGGAACACACCAATAGGCGCTTCGCGACAGATGCTCAACTTGAGGGTGGTAGCTAGCCAGACGGACTTAGAAAAAGCCCTACCACCATGCTATAGCTTCATCACGATATTTTCCTTTACCGAAAGCTCAGTTGCTACGATTCGAACCTACGTTCTCCGACGCTGTATCCGAACACACTACCAACTGAGCCATCATCGCTTCAGGTTTTTATAATAACTTGATCTCATGTTAACACAATTTTAATAAACCACTTTTCTATATAATCATTACGCGTACAGCTCTGTGTTTGTTTTTTTTTTCGTGGAGAAGTGAACAAGCGGTTGTTGTGCTTACTTATGCCATTTCCTCGATACATATACATTTTGTTAAGGTAATAAACAGAGTAGACGAAATCGCGTGTACCGGCTAGTCACAATTAGAATCGCATCCATGGGTTTTAATTTTACATGCTGTTTGAAAACAATTGCTATATGCCAATATCTATAGATTAATACTGTATTAATCTTTGTCTAATTAAAAATTTATGAGATTTTTTTGTAATTTAATGTAGATAATAATGCCTCTTACAGCATATATATTTCAGGAATAATATCAAAAGAGATCATAGTTTAAAAAATACGCGTAATACAAAAATGTTGTTTTTGGACGAAACAGAAAAGACTTGTTCGGCTTTGATAGACAGTAAATTTTAATGTACAAAATAATTGATTTGACTGTACATGTATCTTAAATCCCTTGGACTCTTATGACACCATATTAATTACCGATTTCAAGCAGCAAACCGGTGTGAATCACTAGTAAACTGTTTTTTTTTTAATAGTTATTCGTCAAATATCATCAAGGCTTTTATATTTTTGACAGAACATTTAAGTAACATCTTGGCGACAGTCCCATTCGTAGCTAAGGGGACTTATCAGGGAGAGAGTCTACGGCAGCACTTGCGATAAATATACATAGCCCCAGTTTGATACGGATTGAAGGCCCGCTGGTGATACCTCATGCGTTTTTCTTTCCGAACCAGGCAGAAACCAGGAGTACTTTGTAAATGATCTCTCTCTGTCTCTCATGGGCTTTCACCTCCCAAACACATCAGATATTATACAAACCATGTATTTCTCAGTAACAATTATCGATGTCTTCTTTTTGATTTTGTATTTTGAACACAACTTTCACGTAAAACTTTTACTTCTTTCATAATCACACGAATCACGTAGATATATGTATAGTCTAGCTATTACCCGCGACTTCGTCTGCATGAAATTTAGCAAACAATTCTAGTTGTGTAAAGATACTACTATAGGGATCCTCCCTGCCTACCCCCTAAGGGATTGGCGGGGTTGCTGTATCGAGGCGAGGCCTCTTTAAGCGATATTCATCGCAGCTCGTCGATACGAGCTGGTCGTTGGGTTTTCTACCGCCTATTGGCGGGTAATCTTCCTGTCTGCTATTGAGGTAATTCCGTGTTGCATAGTTATGCTAGCCTTCCTCAATAGGGTCGGCCAGGTTGCGTGGTGATGGTTTTGTACGCTTGTCAGGCGGTCTTGCATGGAGCGGAGCGATTCCCTTGACCAAGGGGAAGCTCGTCGCGTCCGCTCGCTTGAAAAGCGTGGTTGCTAGCCTGCTGACAAAGGCGTCTAGCCCTTCCCACTCGAGGTCTCTCGTGAGAGTGCTGTTCCTCACGTAGCGGGGGGCTCGTGTAATCGTCCGGAGACACAGGCGTTCCTGGGCCCTGAGTCGTTCTCGCTGGAACTCTGAGAGGTAAGCGTACCAGGCCGGTGCCGCGTAGGTTAGTCGGGATCTTATGTAGGTCTTGTAAATCCCGATTTTCGTCCTTAATGGGAGCGAGGATGTCAGTACTGGTTTGAGAAGCGCTCGTGCCATCTTAGCTCGTCCTACCACGTAGTCGACGTGTTTGACAAACATCAAGGAGGCGTCGATGTTTACCCCCAGGTACTTGGCTTGCCTCAGCCATGGCACGCTTGTTCCCTGTAGGAGTAGTGGCGGCGGATACGGGTGCGACCCCGTGATGAGCGCCTGTGTTTTGGCGGCATTGACCGTCACTCTCCACCGATCTAGCCAGTCGGGAAGAGCCGCTAGGGTCGGACGCAGGTAGTCTGCGGCGTATTTCTTGTTCGCGGAGAACGCGAAATAGGCCGCATCATCCGCGTACAACGCCAGCTCGGCCCGACCGACCCGGGGAATGTCGTCAGTATACCGCGCATATAACACTGGCGACAGGCAACTGCCCTGGGGTACCCCAGCGCGTACCTGGCGTTCCGTAGAGGATACCCCCTCGACCGCCACTACCACCCGGCGGTCTCTGAGGAAGGAGGCGAGAAGGCGTAGTAGGTTTCTGGACATTGGCGTCGTCGACAGCTTGTAAAGCAAGCCCTCATGCCAAACTCTGTCGAAAGCTTTTTCCATGTCCAGAAAAACCGCTGCAAAGTACTGCCCTCTGTTGGCACTTTGCGACATCAGGTGTGTCACTCTGCAAAGTTGCAGTGTCGTGGAATGCTGCGTACGGAACCCGAATTGTTCATCCCTAGATGGTAGGTGGGGTAGCAGGAACCGCAGCATGAGCTTCTCCAGCACTTTAGAGACAGTACTGAGAAGGGTGATGGGCCTGTAGCTTTCAGGTTTTCTCACGTCCTTCCCGGGTTTCGGGATCATGAGAACTTTCCCGATTTTCCATATTTCGGGGAAATGTCCGGAGCGCAGGATTCCGTTGAATAGCCGTGCCAATGCCGCGACGGTCTTGAACGGCATATGGCGCAGCGCCGAGTTCGTTATCCCGTCGACTCCTGGGGCTTTCCTGGTCTTGAAGGTCCTGATAACTTTCTGCACTTGTGTAGGCGAGACGAATGCCGGAATCTCTCCTAACACACAAGGTGCATCGAGCTCTCGCCGGACACATGCGGTCACAGCCACCTCGTGCTCCCGGTTTCGAATCGGATTCGGAGAGAATTGCCACTCCAAGTGGTCGGCAAAAATCTCTGCGCGCTCGGGCGCGGCGAAGTGTAGCTGGCCGTGGGCGTCGAACAGTGGTTTGGTGGTGGGTTTCTCCGCAGACAGTTGCTTGCATAGACGGTGAACGGAGGGCATATCGCCGTCTATGGACTCTAGATGGCGTTGCCACGACTCTGAAGCGTGGTCGTCTAGTGCGATCTTCACTCGCTCAACAAGGCTATTGAGCCGGGTTTTCTGTAACGGGCAGCGGGTTCTCTGCCACTGTCGTCGTAGTGACCTCTTTTCGGCAATGAGTGCTGTGATTCGCGCGGGTAGTTGGCGACGCCGGTGACCCGCGCGATTCGGTTGCGACGATGTTGTGGTCGTTGCCTCCGAGAGGGCACCACTTATGCAGCTGCACAGATCCACTGCTGCCTGCTCCACGTCCTCGGCCGAGGAGGTAGGAATCGATCGAGTATTGGCGTACAGCAGACTGTTAAAGGTATCCCAGTCGGTCTTGTTGGTATGTTTAGGGATGAAAGTGCGGATCGGCTGCCTCGTGATGGTGAGTAACACCGGTCGATGGTCCGACGGGAGGTCCGGTAACACCTCCTGTGACGGTGATGCCTCTAGACCTTTGTGTAAGGTGATGTCGAGGACATCTTCGGAGTTGTGACTGTAATATGTAGGTAAGTTTGGACCTTCCACATTATAGTCGTGTGCGATTGAATCTTCGTAAATCGTTTTCCCCTGGGGGCAGCAACGTGTCGAGTTCCACCACACATGTTTCGCGTTGAGGTCTCCCGCGATAATTGTGGGGGTTTCCGAGCTAAGCAGTTGGCGGATTTCCCTGATATCGAGTTGAGACCCGGGTGGTCTGTAGGCTGCGAAGATTCTCGTTTCGCATCCGTCTATCGAGATCTGTATGCCTAATGCGTAAATGGTTGACATTGGCACGTATGGAATCAACTGATGGACAATGTTTCTGCGTATCAGGACTGCCAGGCCCCTAATGGCAGTTCCCGTTACGCCTCGTTCGTCCTTCCTGTAGATGTGGTAAAAAGGGATGGCGTACCTCTCGTCATCGCTCAGGTGCGTCTCGGAGATCAGCATGATGTCGATCTGATGTTCACAGAGAAAGTGCCACAGGAGTCGTCGCTTTCTGACGAGGGTGCGCGCATTCCAGTGCACTATCTTTAAGTTAGCCATCGGACTGGGTGACGGGCAGCAACTTCTTTAGATGTTGATCAATGAGTGACCTTATTTCGGCTCCCATTATGTTTTTAATGAGAGCTTCCATTTGGTCTGTCCTCATTGTGATTACCCCAGCGCTCGCCTTAGGCTGCTGGTCATCCTTCGGCGGGGGTCGGGTAGTGCTCGCCTTTTGCGAGGGCTTCTTCTTCCTCTGTCTCGACCTCTTCTTCTTTGTTTGGGCCGCGGTAGTGGGTCCTCTCTTCGGCGGATCGTTGGCAGGGGCCATGAGGCTGCCGGTTGCCGACTGCTCTGTAATCATCTGGATGGGTGGGGCAAAATCGCCGGTTTTTCTACCGGTTTCGCCAGAGCGAGCTACAGTTCCCGCACGTCTATTCCTCGCCTCTCTTCTAAAGACGGGGCACTGAGTGGCGTTGTTGGCGGGGTGGGGGCCTCCGCAGTTCGCGCAGGTGGCCGGCTCTTCCTTAGGTCTGTCGCACTCGTGCGCTTGATGCGGACCTCCGCATCGCACGCATGCGATCTGCCTGTGGCAATGGTGAGAGGAGTGGCGGAATTGTTGGCACCGGTGGCACTGCGCCGGGCCCTTCTTCCCCCTCCACGCCTCTATTTTAATCCCAGGCATCAATAGTAACTCATCTACTTGGTAGATGGCTGGAGTCAAGTCCGGGGTGCGCTTTAAAATACAGTGGAAGATACATCCGGGGCGTCCGCTTCGCCCCTTGATGCCTCTCACGTATTCCGGTTCGAAACCTTTCTCTCTGAGGGCTTCGAGAATATCGTCGGTATCCGTATCTAATGGAAGGCCTCGTATAGCCACTTTCAGGCTTTTCTCGGCTGGTAAGGAGTAGGAGAACCAGCTAATCGCCTCCTCCTTTTCCAGCTTCGTCAGGTATGCCTGTAGGAGCCGGTATTCGTCAGGATCGGCGGGCGTGAATCTCACGCCTTGGCCGAACGGTCTCGCGTTCGGTCGACGTCCTAGTTGGGCCGCTATCTGTTTAAAGTGGTGCGCCCAGTTGGGTAGCCTCTCCACAACAAGCGGCGGGTATCGCGGTCGCGACGGCTGGGTTCGCGACTCGGCTGGTGGCTGCTCAGGTTGGATGGGTACCTGCGAAGGCGTTTCCCCGCCCGTGGTGGGCGCTGGGACGGGTAAAGGGGTAGTCGACTCCTGCACGCTGGGTTTGGCAGTCCGGATCGGCTTGGGACCCGGCGCTGTCATCTCCGCGTAGGTGCTTGGCTTCCGAGTGGTGTCTGGAATCTTGCTTTGAGCCTGGAATGGTACCTTGCTCGTCTTCGTGCTCGTGCTAGCTACGGAAGACGGACGCGGTGGTAGTTCGCGTCTTGAAGTTGTTGGTGTTGGTGGTGGTGGCGCTGTTGTGAAAGTCCTCTCTCTCCTCGGGAGAGGTTGGAGACCAGCAGTACTGGGTCTCGCGCCCGCGTCTTGCGATTTGGCCGCTGAGTACTGCGGTGGAGTCGGAGTCACTACGGGGAGTGCTGTTGGCCGCTTGGTCAGCCGTCCGTCGTCGCTTTCACCCGAGTCTCGCTTCCTACGGGTCGCTCTGCCGAGCGGACTCGACTCGAGTGAGGCAAGCGAGAATTCGGGTAATGCGAGCACACTGTTGGAGGCTTGCTCCAGGGCCAGTTGATCTTCGTCCGCAAGCTTCGCTTTCTCCATAGCTGCAGCTTGGATGCGCAGACACAGCGCCATCCACCTCAACATCGTATCCGATATGAGCCGAGCTTCGTAAAGCTGGGCGAGAGTGGAGTAATCACTCTCGAATCCTGACGACGGAGTTGGTGGAGCGGGAATCGGCTGCGTCCGCGGGTCCCGCGGCGGAGAGCGAAGCGGAGGGGGCATGGTTGTAGAATCGTCCGTTGGCGCTTCAGTCGACGTTCGGGAATCGGCGGAGTCCATTGGCTAGCATTTTCGTTGTACGGTTTCGGGTGTCGCAATTGGTTCGCGGTCGAGTTCGCGGTGGTTCCGTATACGCTCTGTTACTACCACTTACCTCGCACACACGGAGATGTCGCTGGTGGCGCGTCGCCGCGCAGGCCGTCCTCGAAGCTCGCAGTGTGTGAGCGGGATGGAAGTATCCTTCTTCGCACATGGAGCCTCAAACACGTCCTCGCACGCAGGGGGCGGCGTGGGCAGTCCTCTGTAAAGATACGCGTGAGGCGTGCGCTATATCTACACGGAACCCTATTTTTTTCTAAAATGAAAGTAGCCTAAATTACTCTTTATAATATCGGCTATATGTCAATGAAAATTCCGTCAAAATCGAACCAACCGTTTAGTAGATTGGTCGGAATAAACAGACAAATAGACAGACAAAAATTAAAAAAAAAATGTAATAAGAAGCTGTTATTTTGACATTACGAATATACACTTCAATTTTATTTATTAATATAGATAACGTAGCACTTGTTTAGCACTTTATTTCTTAATATTTGAAAAGTACATGCGAAGTTTCGTCTATTTATAAACTGACATTTAGAATACGAAATTGTTTATGAAATTCGAAATATTCTAATCGAAATCCATTTTTGGCGCTTCGACATTTACAGTTCGTCAAAGTTAAACACACTTCTTTAGATTTTTTTTTGTTACGAATCATTTGAATTGATACTATAATTTCTAAAAGGTAATTTTGATCTACCTATAATGACCAATAACTATACTAAAATTTCAAATGATTATTGCTACATTAGACAAAATAGCGTCACAATAAACAAAATAATTTATAATAATATGTGAGAGGTAAAAATGGTTAATATCGGTTATTCTTAGGAGATATACATACACAATAAAGAACTTTTCTATATACGTTATTTAGATGTACAATTCTGTTGTACGTTATTGTTATGTATCACATAAGGTTAAGACAGCGTTATTTGTAAAATTGCCCGAAAACTCCCTTTTTATGATTTCATTAGAATACATCGACGTTCGTCTATTTTATATAAATATAATTATTCATGTGTGCATATAAACTTTTCGGAAAAAACAAATCTCTAAATGCTAGTAAAAGAAGTATCAAAATCCGTTGTGTACTTTAGAAAAACCAAGGGAAAACATTAAATCGACATTATAAACGACTTTGTTTTATAATTGACTTTCTTAAAAAAACTAATAATTCTACTTCCCATTTCAGTAATTACTTTCTACCTAAGTATAATTTATATTGTAATTTATACCCATTCTTCTGAAATAGGTCCACAGAGGAAAGAAATTTACGAGATCTGAGAAACAAAGGCATCGAGAACTCACTTTGGACCGCACGTGTAAACTATGATAAGACGTTTATTCCGTATAAAAATATTCTGCTGCTGTTACTAAGTACAGTGCAATTCAAAACTAAATTATGACAATATCCTCTTAGCCCCGACATTAAAATTTTCTGTTTTTGAGGACACTTGCTCCAGGATGGATCGCTGACGCCATAAAATAGTTAATATGTACTTGCTAAGTGTCTAGGTTCGAACTAGAATTCCTTCATAAACGAAATTTGCAAGACTTCATAATTTTTTTTTTTGTTAAATGTTAGCTTCATCGACTCGATTATCGCTAGTACATTAATCCCCAGTACACAGGCATCCATTATAACCTAGCCATGAAATGTATATATACGTATACCTACTAGCGAAAAGAATTATTTTTTTGAAGTTATACTTCTTTTGGCGCGTTAGGGAAAACTGATGAGAGTAAATTTTTACGATGCGCGCGCACACTGTCACGAAAAACCGACACCCTGAAGTTAGCTATAGTCAACGTTTTATTCAAAAAAAGTATGTATGTATTAAATACCTTATTTCTATTAATTGTTAGTGTCGTTTTTGAAAGGATTTTTTATCTTGTTACGCCAAACAAGTATAACTTCTAACGCGTGTTACTTAAGTACATACTACTTTTTTTTTAAAATATACAACTAAATCTTATGTTAGGATTTAGTAACGTAAATTAATTGTGAAATTTATTACTAACATGTACATGCAACACTCCTTGTACTGGACCGTTTAATTTCAACGAACACATTTCCCCAGACAGAACACATTCTCGCTACAGTAAACCGCTTTATGTCGTTCCGTTTAATTTAAAAGTATTTCCTCAAACATATAGTGTAGTATAATTGGATTGTAACTAATTTTAAATACATTCAAAAGCGATTTATTGCTGTATAAATATAATTTAAATTCCATTTTTTTCTCTAACGGTTATTACCGGTTTTTACAAGACTAGGGTTTTAAGGGTCTAAGTTAAATATAACGAGTTTCAAAAGAGTCTAAATAGTAACGTTTAGGCTTCGTTACCTTTGGTTTGTTTTTGATGGTTTATAGTAAAATAGCCTATGAACATCGACTATAATTTTTGAGTTTTTTTGTCAAAGAGTGTAATAAAATATTGTAGATAAGTAGGCGGTCTTTGCGAAGTTCACACACGTGGTGATGCGCGTGCAATTGCGGGTTACTAGTATTCTGCACATATAAGGGATATTTTTAAGAGCTTGAAATTTTCAAATACAAAAATAAAATATCTATGGAATTTTTTTTATTTTTTTAACTTTAAAATTGTAAAATTCTTTCAATTTTTTTTCAATAGCTTTTATCATTTGTTAATAGTTATAAAGCGCACCCCATCAGTCCAAGTTTTAACCACATTTTTCAACAATTTTGGGCAAGTTCATTAATGATTCAATATTTCCAGATATGTCTTCCAATGATTCCAGAATTTTTGGTTTATCAGAGTAACTTATGGAATGGTATTATAAACGCCTGCGTTAAATCACATGATCTTGGTGGCCAATTGTCAGGACCATTTCTTGAAATAATGTTTTTTATAAATTGATTATTTATATAGTTGTTTGGTACTTAACACTATCCTGTTGGTTCGATAGGTTTATGTTTATATTATATTTTCCATTTGGTGTATGGACAAAGCCTACATTGTCGAGCACAATAGTGAAAAGAAACTTCTGGACCCTCTTGCAAACTTTCATTCACAGCAGAAATAATTTCTACGATTCTCGTCTTTCTTTATCGCATCATTAGTCTTATACTAAGCAGTGAGTGAGTGATATGAAACTTATCCATTACGTCACGAATATATGGCTCAGAAGGACGATTATGCCGCCCATAAACTGGACAAAGAGCTCTATAAATTTCGCAAACTGCACTGTAATTTTGTAAATAATTCAGGCGGGTGACGAGTGTTTGCGCGGTCGCGTGTAGCTCAAATGTATATAGCCGCCTCTAGCATCACAGGCGGGTGACGAGTGTTTGCGCGGTCGCGTGTAGCTCAAATGTATATAGACGCCTCTAGCATCACAGGCGGGTGACGAGTGTTTGCGCGGTCGCGTGTAGCTCAAATGTATATAGACGCCTCTAGCATCACAGGCGGGTGACGAGTGCTTGCGCGGTCGCGTGTAGCTCAAATGTATATAGACGCCTCTAGCATCACAGGCGGGTGACGAGTGTTTGCGCGGTCGCGTGTAGCTCAAATGTATATAGACGCCTCTAGCATCACAGGCGGGTGACGAGTGTTTGCGCGGTCGCGTGTAGCTCAAATGTATATAGACGCCTCTAGCATCACAGGCGGGTGACGAGTGTTTGCGCGGTCGCGTGTGGCACAAATGTATATAGACGCCTCTAGCATCACAGGCGGGTGACGAGGTGTTTGCGCGGTCGCGTGTAGCTCAAATGTATATAGACGCCTCTAGCATCACAGGCGGGTGACGAGGTGTTTGCGCGGTCGCGTGTAGCTCAAATGTATATAGACGCATCTAGCATCACATGCGGGTGACGAGTGCTTGCGAGGGAGCGTGTAGCTCAATCATACAGCTTATCGCAGTAGTGCTAGCGGCGTTTACGTACGTTTGAGCTACACGCGCCCGTGCAAGCATCCGCCTGCGCCACACGCTTGCAATCTGTAACAGGCCATACACGTAAATTACCGTAACAAATTAGTTTCTAAATAAAAACCTATGAAAAATGCATACTATAATTAACAAAACATCGTGCTTTTAAATAAAACATAGTACAACAGTATAATATACTTTCAAACAAATAGAATTGACATTTTTTTATATAGTTTCGAAATAATAAGTTAGTCTCGAAATCGTATAGAAAATCCATGCACTGGTTTATATAAACTCAGTATATTTATCTGTTTATCTGTGTTAATTTTCGAAACGGCTGAAATGATTCTGACGGAACTCTCATTAATAACAAAACGCTTTTTAAAGTGTTATGTAATTTATATGTCATTACGCTTTTCTTTACAAGGTGAGCAGTAATAACGAAATTACGCTTTAATACGTCACGTGAACAAAGCCGTGGTTACTAGATAGATACTTCATACATCTATAAAGTGTATGGTTGTTTCTATAATTTCATTCGCTAAGTCCATCCCTTTGTTGTATCGTATAATAAGAAGAACAATAAAAAAAAAAACAAAATTATCCCGCTTTTTTATGATAGTCTCACATGTTTTTACAGATTTAATCGCAACCACGTCCGTTTGTTATCAAGCGTCGGAATTAATACTTGAAATGCAAATCAGGACGGTTTAAAATCTACCCGCGGTGTACGTTCGAATTAATTTCATGTAATTGTACGTCGAATAGTGACGTGACACGTGTGTCCACAGAGAACTCCAAAAATAATAAAAAAAATTTACAATATCGTTCGGTAACATTTTTTTTTATAATATGTGCAAGGAATATACGTACATAAAGACTGTTACACTAAGGAGTAATCAAATGCCATTTTTAGTAAAAGGCGGACACAAAAGTGATGCAAATTCATTATTATAGAGAAAATCTATGCAGTTATTCCGTATAAACAATTTTGTAGATTTCTTCCTTTCACTGCCTCAATGTTATTCCCTTCAGTGTTCAAAATAGAACTGTTATCGGTCAGACTCTAGCACTCCTATACATATAATAAAACAAGGGGTGGAAATCTCTAGAGAGTAATTATAATTTTATTTATGACGCCGATAACTTTTAAACGAAAGTTAAAGTATCCAGACAAGTAATGTCTATAACTTTTCTAGTTTACAACACATAGAGCTATTATTGTTTCGATATATACGTAGTCTTATGCATCGAGGGCTAACCATACTACTTTATCTTTTACTACGAGTTCATTCAAGATAATCATAGATCATTTTAGAGTGTTTCAGACATATATATCTATATCGTTCCAACATATAACATGAAAATACTATGAAAAAATTACAAAATATGGATTATGTGTACATACAATTCGCTATATTATAGTAGCAAAATTTTAAATAAAATACATATCCATGAAAATAAAAAAAATAAAAATTCTTTCATGGTAGTTTCCAAAATGCTCTGGTACATTATTAAAATTAATAAATAATATTAATTAAAATTATCATCATAAAAGTACTATCTAGGGGGTACAAATTCTTATTACTGATAATTATCAATCATGCCCCTTAGCGAACTTCTAGATGGATTCTAATAAAATATGACAACGAAGTAGTTATACACTCTACACCCTCCCATATCACGTTGTGGTATTTTAAAGACACTGACATAGAATATTTACTTATTATGTTTTGAACTACCAATCGGTGATAATCACTTAGTACTTAGTCTCTAAGGATATGTGACTTAGTCTTGCTGTTCACTATTAAGCCACCTGGTATTTACAGGTTGAGAGGATATACAATATAAGACCAGTGTACTATTTAAAATACAATTCCTCAGTAAATCGTCTAGAGAATACATTGTGTTTAATTTAAAAAAAACTCTGGAGCTCCCGCGAGGCTTGACTAATTAGATTTTGTCGTTAAATACGATGTAAGATTATTTTTTATGCTTAGGGTAGCGTTTGACCACAAACTCATCTGATGATGTGGTCTAAGACGGTAGTCACGTTAAGCCTAGAAAAAGATTGGATCTCAAGTGCAGCTGTCGGAACACACCGACAGGTGCTTGGCGACAGATTTTCAACTTGAGGGTGGTAGCTAGCCAGGCGGACTTAGAAAAAGCCCTTCTACCACCATGCTATGGTTTCATCGCAATGTTTTCCTTCACCGAAAGCTCCGACTCAGTTGCTAGGATCCGAACCTACGTCTTTCGACGCTGTGTCCGACCATACTACCAACTGAGCTATAATTGCTTAACCAAGATACGTTTTATCTCGCAGCAAAATGGGCGAATAACAGCTATCGTCTAGTTAACAGAGCCCTATATATTAAGGTGCCTCAGAAACTGTGACAATTATTTGTTTTATGTATAAAACCGGTATGCAAATATTATTTAGGTAGACGAAAAATAGGGTTCTTTTTTTAGTTTAAACTAGCTAAGCTAAGCTTTTAATATAATCTTAAAACCTACTTCAGCGCCGATTTTCACCTCTAATGTAAATTAATTGATAAGTAAATATCATTCCTATATAGCTACTGTTATAATCCAAAGTATTTTTAAATACACTAATAAAGCGAAAACGAATTACGATAACAATTAATTGTTTTTTTACGTTATCTTTATATTACACTAACTGTTGCCCGCGGCTCCGCATGCGTTTTTTTAATAATTGTAAATTACTTCTTACAAGATCAGTTATCTGTTAGTGAAAGATCCGTGAAAAATGGTTCAAACATTTTGGAGATAGTACTGCAAACGAAGCCATGGGTAAAAGCTAGTGCAAAATAAAAAAGGTTTAATTACTTTTTATAACGTTAGCTATCTGTCAGTGAAAATCCCATGAAAATAGGTTGAATCGTTTTGGAGATAGTACTACAGACGAAGCCACGGATGACAGCTAGTCTAAAATAAAGTAACCTATGTCACACGTTGTAATTTTAACTATCCGTCAGTGAAATTTCTATAAAAATCGGTCCAGCCGTTTTGGAGATGACCCGGAACAAACAGACAGACTGGCAAAAATTTTAAAAATTGTATTTTTGTTATCAGTATCGTGTATACGTTCATATCCATTCAGTAAAAAGTCGTTATTTTGATATTATACATACAGACACTTCATTTTTATTATATGTATAGATTATATCCGTATTTGTTTATACAGAAAATATTATACGCATATACGTAGGGACATCACTATTAAATGTGTTGTATTTCGACTCCCTTTCATTACGATTAGTTTCTTAATGTGAATATATAGTTATCTCAGTCGCACTAAAGACATGTCGCGGTTCATTAAACTAAACGATATTACTAAATCCAATACATTGTAGGTATACGGAATAACGTTTTCATTTGACCCACTTTACATAGAGTGTATACCACAAATGTACGGTTTGCAAAATACGTCACTTTTATTCAAAATAAAATCTTCGTATTGTTGCGTTCCATAAAAAAAAACTATTCGGTTTCTTTTGTCGCATTCAACGTTTTTAACATTTCTGTTCTTTTATATACAAATAGGTTAATTCGTTACGAAGAAATTATAGTAAAAATAGGTGTCTTAATTATATTGGATATAACGATAACATATTCGGAAAAAAAATCCTGTCGTCAGTGAACTATCCCCGCTCATCCGCTTATGCAGCATAAACTATAAGAGTTACACGAAGACAATATTGGATAATATTGGGCTTGTAGAGGCCTTGCCAGGTCAACAGTGTAGTTAGTTCGAAAAAAAAAAACAATATTGGTGGTTGTACTGCGGTGAAACTGTAATGGCCTTGCCAGGCTAGAAGTGTAGGTGAATCCGAAAAATAAAACGATATTGGTGGTATAATTTATAAAGATACTTATGGGCCTGACGGACGTTGTTCAGCCCTGATAATAAAAAAAAATCTAGAATCAGACTACAAGTCAATACAACTACAAGTTCAACTGTAAATCTAAACGAATATTGAATCCACCTTAACGGACAGAAAAACTTTCATAAAAATCTCTCTAGCCATTTAAAAGGACTTCAGTTCTTCAGTTATATACCACATATATATATACAATGCGGATGACATCACGGCTGGCTTCTAGAAATATGATATATATGAAGCTTTCATGTAAAGTTCGTTTACCTTAAAATTAACATAAAGGAAAAATTAAAACATTACGCAGTTTATCTGAAAAGCGGCAGTAATCTTAATTAAAAATCTAGAATTTAATTAATTTTAGTGAAGGTTTACGTAGGTATGATTTAAACCATGTAATATTATGTCTGTGTATGCAAACATTCATAACATGAGTTCCGAGGGACGATTCTGAATGATGCAGTCAAAGAAATAGGTGCATGCTATTTTTTATATATATTTTCTTTTCCCAATATGGACTTCATTAATACCTTGTTTATACCTAAACTAAATACGGCATACCGCACCCAATTTAATTACTCACGTCGGGGAGAAGATTGAGACAGTCGGCAAAGTTCGGATTGGTGTAGTGTTTGTAATCTTGGTCTATCGCTGTCATTGCGCTGTGCGATAGAGAGAACGCTCTACAAAATCGCGTCACGCAGATATCAGCCGCATATCTCTCTTTTCCCCGACGTGCCAAATCAAACGCCGAGTACTATACTAGCTTTGTCGATGGATTTACATGCGTTTGATATTATTTCTTGTAATTAATCGTTGAATAATAGGAAAATGGAAATTGTGTCAATTTGCATGCTGATCTGTTGATATAGCGCCATCTAGTGGTGAATTTTAATAAGATCGATTGCATAAAAATTTCCTCGGCGAGATAACAATTAGGTATGCCAATTTCCTTGATGATCGTTCAAACGGTGTTAGTTTTTTTTATCTAATCATTCATTTTAAATGGTTTAGATGGAAAAAGAACTGTCTTAATAAATTCTTTTATTTTTTATCATCTTACATCTAAGATTCATTCATGATAATTGTGTTATGCATCAAATAGAAAACAGTGCAATGTATGTGAATTTGCAAAATTTTCTTAGTAAATGCTATACCTACGGTCATTACAAACTCAGGCACCAATGGACAAAACTGTATTTGTATTTCTCCTTTTCAATTGTAAGCTAGAAAACCAAATGAAAACTTAAATGTGTGATTTTATATAAATCTCTTTAGCTATAATCTTACATCTTTAGACAATTTGTGTAAAAGGGATGGCTGGCGTCCTTTAAGCAATCCCTAACACTTTGATGTTACAAGTGTCTCCTTCTTATGAAGAAGATTTACGCTGGGATGAAGCACGTTAAAAGGGCAGGAAGTATTGTTAAGTAGGCATTTTCCATAAACAGCTTTTTAGAAATATTATTTTCATAAATTTATGCCTTCTGTCTATGACATTATTAACTCGATTATAGCGATTAAAAATTATCATTACAGCCTGCATTTCTTAAAACCGACAAATTTCAGAAATAATCTAGAATTCTCTACAAACATTGCAAATTAACACGTAGCTAATAAGGCAGAGTGATGACTCATTAATGCACGGAATACGTTACGTATATATATCGCTTCGAGTATTGTGTTTTTTTATAACTCAAATTTTAGTTGTGTTCTGGAGAATTCGACCCAACTTTTCTATGAGATATATAAATGAGCCACGATGAGACTCTTGGCAGTAATATTTTATACAATGAAGCGAATACAAAAGGATCAAATCTGCAATAGGGTTATAATTTGAGTAGTGTAAAGTGTTAGTATTTCCATTAACTACCTTACCGATATTTTTTTCTCTAATAGTGCGTTTGTTACACACTTGAGTTTATGTTTATAAATAATTTTAAATGAAAACGCTCTAAGAGGTGGACGAAAGTGAACTGTTACGCTCGGGTCGGTGACGCTGAATATGATTTCCTCGGCTACTCTCGATATCAAGCGCGATTGGATTGATGCTCACTGAATCGTGTATACTCGGCTTCTGTCGTTATCAACAAGGTTTACTGTCTGACAAGAAGTGCATCGTACCAATAATGACGTGTCCAGTATTACATATTTTTAATTATAATATGTAATAATTAAATAATATAAAACAAAGTCGTCCGCCGCGTCTGTCTGTTTGTCTGGATGTTCGCGATAAACTCAAAAACTACTGAACGGATTGTAATGCGGTCTTAACCAATAGATAGAGTAATTCACGGGGAAGTTATATAATTTATTCAGGTTGTTTTGTAAATTGGTTGAAATATAATGATAATTGTTGAAAGAATCGGAAAAAGTCAAGCCCGCCTTAAGCGTTTCATGCACATAAGTATATATTTTTTATCATCAAGGCAAGACAACGTCCGCCGGGCCTGCTAGTAGTATATAAATTTAGTTTGTAATGAGCGTAGTAGTACCAGTGCATATATTGTGCGTATTTATATATTACTATTATAGAGCACAATAAAGTTTAATGGGCATTAATTTATTTGTAACTTTTCACTTCTATCATGTCGTCATAAGTACACCTACTTATTTACTGAGAACGGTATTCGAGTATCTACAACTGTAATATTATAATTATGGACTAATATTTTATATAATATAATAAGTAATATATAAAATAAGTGACTAATATATGTTCACAATTACTATCTATAGATTTATATACTAAAAAACGCGCTCGACTTCATTAAATTAGTTAAAACTGAAGAAGAGTACTTTAAAAATGACTTTCTTAAATCAGCACAGGTAACGAAGCAAAACCCAATATAATAGAAATGTATTTAATTAGTAAACACGGTACGATATAAAATTAAGTAATTTCTTTACCTCATAATAATTATAAACAAGTAGGTATTATTGCTCACGAAAAACAATGTATCGGGAAATTTGTACGGTATTCTGCCAGTATTTTAAAGTCTTCCCTTATTCTTTCTTGAAAGAAAGTTCGAAGATAACAATAGAACAAAAGGTAATAACAAAGTTGTTACCTTTCAAACTTAAAGTATACATTTTCATCAGGTAGCCTTTAAATTTAAATGAGATCATGACTTAATCATTCTTGGGATATCTTACGGACGAAATTAGAAGTTTGATAGAATTATATTTGCATTGTTTTATGTTCAATTAATTTCGACGAAAGTTTGTATATATATATTCTTTTAATTGGAGTCGAAATGGATTTTTTTTTTATTACTCAACTGATTTAACCGGCCCAGAGTCCCAGACTGTATCAGCCAAAGGGAATTAACTCCATTCATTTCGTTGGACTATGGAAAAATAAAAAGAAAATTTTGTTTTATTCCTTCAACACGGATGCCAGTGAGCGGTGAAATTTTAATTAGGAAAGTTATCTTTGGCTTTTTCTTCTTTTACCCACTGTCCTCATATATAAGTTTTTGTGTGGAAATATAACTTTTAAGTCTAAAGGTTTAAGGTTACAAATAAATTCAAACATTTTATGAAAGTAAACAATTTTATCTGTTGTATTTTACAGAGTCAAATGACAGTAAGCTTGGTTTATTGCATGCCTTCAACTGTATATGCAAATTTTTTTATATTATAATAGAAAACAAGTTCAAAGTATAACTGCATATACTGTATATAGTAAAAAATACATAGAATTTCATTGCTCACGCTTTTTAGTACTATGCGTGAACATTTTATATCTACTGGTGTTCGACCATAATAAGAGGTATTCAGGTTTTTTGATTAGTAAATATATAAAACATATGTATTTCCTATTAATACTATAAGAGAGGAAGTTTGTGTTGGATCGATGGATGTTTATTTTCACGGACAAGTACTTAACGGGTTTTGGTAAAACTTTATAATATAATACTGTAATAAAAATGTAAATATTGTCTTTACAGATTTTTTCGAAACAATTATTGCAAGGGACTAAGATAACTAAAGAATAAGTAATCAAGTATATTTCAATTATTTTTGGAGATGTCTGTCTGTTTGTGCACGCTTCATTGCTGAAGTGAAACGCTTATTATAAAATGTCGCTAAAATAATCATAAAGCATATCCTCGAGTTACAGTTTTTAGAAGAAAATTTGTATGTAAATTTTTCATGTTTTTCTTTTATACATAAAATATAGTAACGCCATCTGTTATGGATTTGCAACATCCCAACTACCACCCCTTTCCAGTCGTGCATTAATGGCCGCCCCTTCTTGCTCCGTCTCTCGCACCGACGTGACATAGAATCACTTACCTCGTTTTTTCGCATTCCCGCTTTCCTGCTTCTATTAAAGTTCAGGAGAAATAATTGCTGTTATAGGTGTAAATCCTATAATTACTCGCTTCCCGCTTACCGTTCGGTGGAGTTACGTGAGTTACCGATACCGTTACCGCGATCTTGTGAAGGTGACACATAGTGTGCTGCTGGAGGTGCTTCGGGCGGCTGTACGTGCCACGGAAGCTGAAACCTACCGCAGGAGAACCAGGTCAGTGCATGACATCCCGCTTCCTACCTTCACATCTTCCCCTCGTCATTGTGACGACGTACCCGCCGCAGGTACTTTGGTTGCTTGCTTCTCCACCGACCAAAATATATTGTTAAGATGATAGAAATGCAGACCTAGTCGCAGGTATCAGCTAGTACTTTATAATTATATTGTTGAAATTAACCAAAATATAACGTTAAGCAACAAGTTAGTTGGAACAAATTATGACAACCGAGAGTTATCTCTGCAAACGCAGACGAAGACACGGTCAGTTGCAACACATATGAACATACATATATCCAATTATACAATAATTTTCACAGTATACACATTGGAGAAGTCATATTCTGCAATAAACAAAGAATTAGAGCTCGTTCGTATGGTTTCTAAGTGCACCGTTGATATAATTGCATTAACCGACAGGTTACAGTCTGAAAGCCTTATAAGATCGTAAATATTTATCTATATTGTTTTGTTTCTTTTCCCAATAAATCCATCGAAATAGTACGTCGCTCTTAAAATTATTTATTATCATAGATAATAAATATACTTTTATACGATTTCGTATCTGTGGTGGCAATGGAGTTATAAAAACAACTGGATTTATTCGGTGTCGCCACTGACGTTGTTAAAATTTAATATTTGTCTATAATATATCTAGCTGTCCGCCTCTAATTTTGGTCGCGTCGACTTTAATATTCATACAATTCATACAATAATATGCATACAATTGAATTTAAATTTTGTTACAATTTATTATATACATAGTATTTCCTATATAACATTTAACACCACTTCACACCAATTAAGTAAAACGAAATACTGTAACTAGATGGTGTATTCACTAATTGTGTCAAAGAATAACAACACACAATAAAATATTTTTCATAACAATATATCACAATTACATTTCCTTACAATAATTTATTCTTTCGCTGTTATGCGACAGCGTTATTTATTATATTCATATTGGTTTATCAATATCTCAGAAGAAATTGAATGAAACGTTCATAAATATAACTGTATAGTGAATGATAACGAAACATGTTTGAATAAATATTTAACAGTTATTCCATTACCGTATCAATGACTTATCTGACAATTATTTAATTAATTTTCTGTTATATTAATTTGGAGAATGTTCTGACAATAAATTATTTGAATACGCCACAAAATATAATAAATGAGGCTAGTAGTAGGTACTCGTGAATTCATTCTCATGAATATAGTTTTGCTGTTTCGTGGGATCTTCGTGTTTTATTCACAAATGACATAGTAACTTCTAGGCTCTCCTATTTTATTGCAATTATGTTTCTACTTGAACCCTAACAAAATATTAAATTTATGATACCTTTTATAAATTACTGTACGTAGAAACGATGATGGGTCATTTGGTAGTGTGTTCAGACACAGCGTCGAAGGACGTAGGTTTGAATACTAGCAAATGAGTCGGAGTATTCGGTGAGGAAAAATATCGTGATGAAGCCATAGCATGGTGGTAAAGTTTTTTCTAAGTCCTCCTGGCCAGCTGCCACACTCAAGTTAAAAATCTGTCGCCAAGCACCTGTTGGTGTGTTCTGACAGGTGCTCTTAAGAGCCAGTCTCCCTCTAGGTATAGCGTGCCTACCATCTTAGACCACATCATAATTTAACTTTAGATGAGATTGTGGTCAAAAGTATTAAAAGGTATTAAAGTATAAAAAAATACAATTATTACATAGCTCTTATTGAAAAATGTAATTATATGCAACATTGATAATCTAAATATAAATAGACAGAGACAAAACAGTTAAGTTCTTCTTCCTTCTTTGTCTCTCAACCGATTTTCATTTGTTTTTTTAGTAACTATTGACTAATTTTCGTAAAATAAAAATTAGTATACATTTTTCCATACTATAGACGAGTCGAAGTCTTTATTTATAATTCTCTATTTGTCCCATATCAGATCTTTACAGCTACTAATCTACAAAAATCGTACACTCTTTGACAAAAAGGTTTAATAATATCGAAAACTAAAAAAATTATAGTCGAGTTCTAACTACTGGAGGGCCACTAATCTATAAACAATATCGGCAAACTTTTAATTTACCAGTACCAAGAAATAACATAGGCCAATATTGCCCTTTGTATCGCATGCTTTCTTTTTGTAAAAGTTTACCGTTCAAATTTGCTATATTCTTTTGTGTATCTTTGGTCTCTACTAGAAAAAAAAACGTGTGCATAAAAAATACATTAAACGCAACTGATAAAATTTAAATAGAAAACTTTCAATATATCTGTATAGAGAATCAAGTAAGATAAGAAATTTTTAGATTTGCTAAGATTTATCAAAATAATAATGTAACAATAATAATTTACAATGTCAACAAATAAAAAAAACCATACCAACAATTAACCTTAAATTTATAAACCTCCTTTCAAAAGTTTATAATATAAAAAAAAAACTCTTATCAGGAATACTGATAATAAATTATCATTGGCCACCATATATAATTTAAAACCACATACAAATACACATGTACATTTGTATATGAATATATTTTTTTATCGCTATTGATATAAAACACGTGTTATTGATTCAAATATATTTAAATAACTATATTGAATATAGTTATCAATTCTCACGAAGATTTGGCAGGCAATTACCAACCAACTTCATGGTGTCGCTTTTAGGTGTGGGTGTCCGGGCGTATCGTAAAAATACACTCATTACTTTCCCAAACGCGCCAAAAGAAGTATAACTTCAAAAATATATATAAATCTCCAAGACAAAAAGCGAATACTATAATTGTATTTTTGGTTTTATCAATAATACATTTAATCTATACATATTATCATAGATGTATAATTATCAATAAATATCCCATTTTAATTATACGTCATGTCTTTTCAATTTTATTCTTCATTTCATACATCGTTGCTTCTTTTCTATTACATTTTTACGATATAGTTTTTAGAAATCGGTTTTACAACCGAAATAGACCGGCTAATAAGGTACCGCGAGTTGCAAAAGAGAGATACGCGATTAATTACAAAATTTCCTTCGTCACTTCGTTTAACGAATCGGTTACATCGAGAATAAATCTCATGTATTGTATATTTAATACTTTTATCTAATTTATATCTGATGGAATTTAAACAAAATTATGTCACTGTCTGTACGAGTGTGCTGCGTGGGAGGTGCAGCGCCGCACTCTGGCTGTGGCGGTAGGAGGAGATCTTTCGCTGCCGAGCGTGGTTACGTCCATGCTCCGCAGCGAAAACGCATGGACGGCAATGGTCTCCTTCTGCGAGTAGGTCATCTCGTCTGGACCCTCTCAGCGGCCGTATCCGCCAAAGGAGGGTTGGTGGAAGGAGGTGGCGATTTGCCCGCCTCTTTCCACCTCCGTAGCCGAACCTGAGGGGATGGGCCAGGGGGGTCCATCTCCTCTTTGCACAGGTAGGTTCGGCTGACGAGGGGAGGTAGCTGATCGCGTACACAGCTACCTCCCTATAAGGATGGAGCCCGGCAGCCATCTGCCGCCGGGCTGACCGCTGGGGGCGGCATGGTGTTAGCCTAGCACGGTCCCATCCCGCTCCAACTGAAAGCGGTGGCCGGTACACCGTGGGGTTTTAGTCCGTGCGAATCGGACATAACCCATTCTCTCCCCCGGGAGGATGGGTATCAGTTAGGAATCTCCCCACGTTAATAAAAAAAAGGGTTGACTAGTAGATATCGTAGTAGGCGTCGTGCCAGCTTTATACTACTTTCTCTCTCTCTTTTTATTATAAGCAATGTATGCATGTATACGAATATCAAAATTCTAGCAGACGAATATCGTGTGCTGCCGGTTATATAACCTCAATACTAAACGCCGGTAAAATTTCCATAAAGTTATTTTTATTTATATAATTTATAATTCACTATTTTATATGTAACGTATGTGAAAGTACTTTTCATAAATGGATATCTTCCTACAATATTAAATAAAACTTTTTGATTCGATTCCATAGCTTTGCGTTAAAGAACTTTGTCCCTGATAGAGGTCTCTGACCACACAGGTATTGAACAAGTTCCATCGGTTTTGTCGCTCAAAACGAGGCAAACCTTACTTACTCTAAACCCAAATACAAGTAAACCCAGGAATCGTTTTGTTCAGTGACGAGGTAAATTCAAGAAGGTAAATAATCGCTTGATAATAATTCTCATGACAGCGCATAAACAATTTCTGCAGTATCATTCATTAACGCTATGCGCTAACGGCTAAATGCTAGCCGAGAGAAAATTGGGAAGTGATTTGAAATTCATTGAATGATTTTGCTATAGTAGCACGCTATATGCCGTCACTATGCCTGATAAACTATTCTATACAATACAATCTCAAGAAAAAACAGGGTGTATCGTACAAAGGCACGACAGATGTGAAATTATTGTATTATAGGGTAATATTTTAATTTTAAAAATATAACCAAACGGTGTTTCCAGGCAGTCATCTATCCAGGTAATGACCGCGCCCTACGTTTTTTAACTTCGGTAATCGGACGAGAACCGGTGTTTTCAACACTTTACCCTATAGTGTTTACCTCCACTACTTTTCGTCATACAAATCAGAATTTCAAAGGCCTCCCATAAGAAGTTTCACTTCAACGAGGGTGATTAACGAAAGATTGATGACCAACCAGCCGTCGTAAATGACATGCTGGTCTTTAGGTTGATTCCCCAAATGCGATATACCCAAGCATACCATTATGGTGGGTGCCACACATACTATGTGGCGCTTACAATCCATTCAGATAAAATTGTTGTGTCTCATCAATTATGACTTTATCAAATACATTTAGATACAGCAAGGAATTCTTAAGTTAAAACAAGGTATTGAGAATTATTAAATAGCCAGCTGTTACTTGCAACTTACTGGAATTTTGCCTAAAATATTTGTTTAGTGGTAACGTGCGCTTGGGAAGCGCATGGTACTGGACACTTCTGTAGTTTTTTATGTTTTTGTGAAACTCAATTGTTTTTCTAAAATAAAGGTAGCCTAAGTCATTTCTTATATTATCAGCTATCTGCCAGTGAAAGTCATGCCCAAGAATAAACAAACAAAAACATTTAAAATTGTTTTTTTTTGTTAAATATTCTTTCATATAAATTTAGTAAAAAGATGTTATTTTCACATTACAAACAGACTCTTCAATTTTATTGGTGTGTATAGATTTATCTGTATATAAAATAATTGAATCCTTTCAAAAAACAAAATAATAAAAATAATTCGAAAGAAAAAAGCATTTAGAACGTTCAATTCAATATTGTAACCCAAAACACACATTTAACATTTACTCCCGTATTTATTTTCATATAACACGAGGCGCAGTTTGAACTAATTACCCATACGATTGTATTACTCCGGTTCACGCAACAGCATCTCGATTCGCGTTTCGCATTGATACTCTATCGCGTGTCTTTTGTTCCGTTACAACTGATTACTTACATTTATTGAACATAATTGCACGTTCGACAGGATAAGGTAAGACAATGCTTTTTTTAATACAATGGAGCCGTCAGTCACGAGATAGCTGTGTGGCTAATACTATGATATTTTATGAACTAAAACTTCTTACTTTTTTTTTCGAACTTACCTACACTGTTAGCCTGGCAAGGCCACTACAGTTTCACCGGACTACTAAGGGGAGCGCTTAAGGCACTCACCCGATTTGTTTAGGCGATCAGCGCAAGGACACACGGTGCACCTCGGCTTGAACTGTCGCCGAGTTTCCCGATCTGACTAAGCTAAGCTGTCACATATGAAAAATGCATGTATGACCATTTATTGTTCCTAAAATAAAAAAAAATACATTCGCTCTAGTATTAAGTTGCCAAAGGTAGTAATAATTTTCATATTAAATGATAGCAACCCTTTTTTATACAGGGAAAATCCTACATCGGATACTGCCGGGGGACAGCGTGAGGGTTGTGTCAGACTCCTGCTGACTAAAAACCCCTGCGTCTCTTTAGCTCGTATGTGGACCAGGGTTGTGGGTTCACGACGAGGATACTCAAGTAACCGTGGTCACACGCTTGGGTCGCCCACGAGATGGTAAGTGGGAACCCTTCTCATGGGAAAAGACAAAAAGTCTCTCCCCCACGCTTCTCTGTCTTGAAGCGGAGGCTATGATAGCAACCCTAATTTATCAAAATGATATGTCGCTTATGGATAATTATTAATTTAATAAACCCTAGAATCCAGACGGCGTAAATCAAAATCAACGGTTAATGTTATTAGACCTAGTTTTGATTAGAACTATGTTCTTACTAATAGTCCTATAGACTAATATTAAATAGGATGGTATAGTCGTGTGTTAAAGTTTATTGTATTAACTGCTATGGTGGTTTGATTAGACATGAAGCGTGCTGTAATCATCTGTTGTTTTACCAGAATTCAATCGAGATTGTAATTAGGTACCTTACAACACGACTGGATTGCTACAAACACTTTTGTTATACTGTAAAGGTTAGTGTTTTTGACCACAATCTCATCTGATGTTAAATGTCGATGTGCTTTAAGATGGTAGTCACGCTAAACCTAGAGGGAGACTCACTCTCAAGTGCTGCTGCCGGAATATACCAACGGTGCTTGGTGACAGATTTTCAACCTGTAGTGGTAGCTAGTCAGACGTATTTAAAAAGAGCCCTAGCACCATGCTGTGGTTTCGTCACAATGTTTTCCTTCATCGAAAGCTCCGACTCAGTTCGAACTTACGTCCTTCAACGCTGTGTCCAAACACACTACCAACTGAGTCATCATCATTGCTCAACTAATACAGTAATAAACCTATTATACGGACTTTCTTTTCTTTGTTTCAGGATTAGGCATTGTGTATCCGAGAAGCTTAAAGATTTGTACGGTGATGGACTCTTAGATCTATAGGTCGCCTTCATTATGTTCGGACAATGCTCTGCTTACCATCAGATGTAATTCAGCCATTTTGTTATACTCAAACAAAAAAAATGTATTATAAAATTTAAATATGAAATTTCTTTTATGTGAATTTGACAAACTTTGACAAATACTTTTTTTTACTTCTTTCGTTCGGGCTCTTAAGATGAATTTATACTATGCGAAATCAATTAATAACTTAGCAGTACTTTATAAAATGTATATTTTTAATAATAGAGATTTTTATTCGTTTTTAATATATAATTAAATCTCGATCTAATTCTCTAATTACTACAAATTTTGAATTGACATTTTTGCCTATTTCGAACAAAAACCTAATTAGTTTATTAAGCATATAGTCGACATCGATAAGTCGATTTAACTAACTTATTAGGAAAATAAATTGTAAAGAACAATAGTAGATGATTCGGTTTAATACCACGTAAGGATGATTGGAACATGAACTGTAACAAATGATGTCGTATTAACATTTGCAGTGAGAGGATTTCGTTAAATGTTAAGAAACCTCTAATGCTTTTATTACGGCTTTGCGTAATACACGTGGCAGTTAACATTGAAAATTATGAATAAGTAGATTTCGTTGTTAATGATCGCCTGTTTTATTTCATACTGCGATACAGTGACGCCACTCTACAAACAAAACTCAGTACAATCCTAAAGCAACGACAAACACCTATAGATATACAATTCAATACAATCGTCGCTATGATTTACGATGATAAACACGTTAAATCTAGAGAGACTGGACAAGAGAGAGACTGGAAATACAGCTGTCTGAACATAGATGAACCCATAGATGCTTGATGGCAGATTTTTAATTTGATAGTGGTAGCCAGCCAGAGGAGGGAGCTTAAAAAACTCTACAACCATCCTATGGTTTCACGACGATGTTTTCCTTTACCGAAAGCTTCGAATCATTCGTAAAGATTAGCTTCGACATTAATCGACGCGGTATCCAAACATACAAACAGGCATCGTTGCTTCCCTAAACGCGAAAACCAAAGATTCTATGTAATGAACTATTCTATGCATGGCTATCTAGTCGAATACTGACATCGCCTACTGGATTTACTTTTTTTTAGAGCTATGATAGATTAGCGTTAACGTACTCTGAAAGTACGTTGATAGACATAGATTCGGAGTGTATAATAACTTTCAACTTTCGCTTAAGAAGTAAGTAATAAATGCGCAGATTTCGTTCTCAAGAATCACTTCGCTTGGAAGCAATACTGACTCAGTGGCAGCATATACGGAAGTTTTAACAATCGTCTTCGATTAGCACGCGTTTCCTTTAGCTAACGGTGGTGATAGGCGTTTGTAAATATCTCCATGGGGTTAGCTACAACTCTCATTTTGAACATCTGTTGACAAGGACAAGGTTTCGTAGGTGGTAGAGCTACGCTGAAGCTATTACTGGTTTCATCATGAATGGGTCGGCTCGCCCGACGCGCGGGGTAGTACCACCTTCTCACAGAAACCCGACGTGAAGTAACAGTGGTTGCATTGTTGCGTTTCGTTCGGCCAGTGAGAGCGCCGGAGGCCTACATATTTAAAAGGCCGGCAACGCACTTGCAACTCCCCTGGTATTGCTAGTGTCTATGGACGGCGGTGATCACTTACCATCAGGTGACCCGCCTGTTCGTTTGCACACTATAATATAAAAAAAAGGACGGGTATCTGTAAGTGACTTCCACCGGCTATACAGCTCGACATAAACTACAACATTGCTTAAAATCGAGCGAGATTGCGATGAAATGGTAAACTACTGTAGATAAAAAAAAAAGACATGGTGATGGATATGACAGACGAACGCTATTAAAACGATTTAAAATATGTCACGGGTTAACCGCAACGCTTATGCTTCGTTGAGTGTATGAATGTTTGGAAAGGGACTGTCTCAATTCTGTTCTACAATTCTAATGTTTCGCAATAGAAAACTACTATCTAATTATTTAAAACTAACACTGTGAAGTTAACTTTACCTAAATATATTTGGTAACGTTGTGCTAAATTGTATGCATAGGCATCATCCTTATCATTTTGGTAGTTAAGGCACAATGTGAATTTATTACTGAATGCCAATATTTCATAATTTTTAATACCATGTTGATCTTAAGAATTACGTAATTAAGGGCCATGTATAATGTATCGATTATATACATTTACGGCTGTTAGCTATGGAATAATAAGTCTCAATTAAAAAGATTGACCATATTCTTTTGCATATCGCAAAATGTTACGAGTTACATTTGTAATACACGTAAGGTAGTATAAGAAGCTGTGCCGTGGTACTTCATATTTGTAATGTATATGAAGAGAGAATTTCGGAAAAATGAAAGTAATCATGCATCCGCTATAGTATAATAAAATGTTTACGAAGAATCAGCCGTAAAAAATATCTTTACTCTTATTATCTTAATAATAAATAACATTTATTAAGTTCTCGAAAATGATTCGATCGATGCAACTTTCTCTACAATTATATCTACTGAATTATATTAAACGAAGGTACAAGCTCTAAGTGATATGGCAATAAAAGTACGACAAGTTAATACTACATTTTAATTAATCGAAGCTGCAAGCGAGAACAGCATTAGAGCAAATATCATATCAAAGCTGTAAGAGACCTACTGGCTATAGGCCACTTACCTCAAGGAAGGTATGGGTATAATTACCACGCTAGCTGACAACGTATCGGCGATAACAAACTCCGATGATGTTTTGAAGCTGGTACATGCCGGGGTTCGAAACTGCGAAATTCATCGTATTGATGAGGTGCACCGAGCCAAATGTTGTAAAGCGTTTTTTGAATCTGTCAAAATTACAAACTTTTGTCATTGTAAAGATTTAATATATGATAAGGCTTTATTAATAGCTATTAAGATATATTAGAATCAACCTTAAATTTTGCATGACTGTCGGCAAATGGATCTAAAAAGGCGGCACCATTACCGTTACTACTTTTCGAGTCATCAGTATAAACTTTATAAAAGTCGCCACAATTATTTTCAATATGCTCAATACATAAGCATTTTAATTGTATAGGATTATATTTATGTTTAGGTAAAGTTACTGATTGAATATTAGTTTTAATTATTTATGATACATTAATGCTTCTAAGCCATATTTCAAGTGAAAACATTTCAAGAAATTTAGAGTTATGAATGACATTCTTGACTATTAGGTCATGTATAGTGATGAATAGTGTAATTGTTACTATTAGTTGCAATTGCAATTTGCATGTTAACATTTATCTGTTACAACAGAATAAACACCATAAACACGTCAACATAAACGACTAAAATGTATTTATTTAAGGAGAAATCTTCTTATTATGAAATCTGATAAAACAACGAATGTTACATATGAAATTATAAAACCGTTACTATAAAAAAAACCCGTATTTTTATTATAGTAATTAACATATTTACGTCTATGTATGTTCGCGTATAATCTTGTATTAGATTTTTATTTTTAATTATTACACGCCTCGAGACGCAGGCACAGAACTGAGTAAAAAAGAAGCCGATCACAGTGAAACGAATACGTATTACCTGCCGCCTTACTCTTGACACTTTCGAGTTCTAAATCAAATCGAATTTTATTCGATCTCGGGCTATTTCGTACTCTTGAAATCAACGCTAGCGCTCAATCGTGCTGTGGCTCAAATTAAAATTAACTTCGATCGACTTAATCGTTAGGATCGATAAATCGGTACTCTCCATTTTGTTTGACAGCTGTAAATTGAGTCGTTCGTTCGAGTGCGGCTGTCAAAATAGACGATTCTGAAAAAGGTACTTTTTTAGGATCGAGTGAGAACATTTTAGTGTTTTATTGTGATATTTATTCAAAAATTTTCATTGTTATTGTTTACTTTGGAATACCGAACCCAATAAACACACGTGTGTGAAGTTATTTATAAAAAAAAGTCGATATAACAACTATATTGACAAATTGAAGTTTCCAAGAATTTAGAAGAAATTATCGAATACTGAAGAAGAAGTATTATATGTACATTAATTTATTACACCCTACATGTGTTTAAATCAATAACAAAATGATATTTGTATTAATAACATGGTAAGTTTTAACGTTTAAGTTTTCACATAAAATTTATATTTGTACATACATTACATAGTATGCTTATGCATTTTTTGCAAATAAGATATATCTAAATCCCTCAGTGATGGTATAAAGGCATACAAGGTCAGTCATAATTGTCAGTAAAAAAATATATGAGGAATAAATTGTAAGTTACAAGTTTTGCTTACATAATTATTTTTTGATACTGAGAGCTATCTGAGACAATATCATGGTCATTTTCCAGCTACAAGGGATATATAGGTTATATAGGTATAGGTTAAGCGATGGAGATAATTAACTATGATTTTATTCACATTAATTAATAATATGTTTCTAAGCTTTAGTCTCAAGTTGAGTTGTTTTGAGCTCTCATATGTTTGATTAACAAGTTTAGTTTAGTTTTCTCTCTGAGTATGCAATATCTTGTATATGTACCATAATATATCCATAATGTATGTTAAATTTGATTTTATTTTACACATGTTATTTGTACAATTTGTGACATGAATATTTTAATTTTGTAATATAAATTAGGTATATGTCACCCGGGCTATTTGGTAATTAACAAAGCATTATTAAATACAATTGATAAGTAGGCAAGTGAGTTATTTTTAATTTAAAATTACAGAAACATCATACATAGAAATAATAATATATTGTTTTTTTAGGTGATCCTGGTAACTTCCTAAGAAGAGTAAAAAGTGACACTTATAGTAAATGCACTAGTTGTTCAAGTAGTCTTTGGCACAAAAGTGTTCTACTAGACACACTGCGGAACAAATGAAATCCCTGGACGTTATATATCTCATCATATCATGCTGTACTACAAATCAGCATACACCAATCAAAAACATCAACAAATTATTACCAATTATCATCAGCTTGATGTATTTGATGGTAAAATATAACAACATAATTTATAACATGTAATTGTCTGTAAAAACAAAATATTTATTGATGTAATGAAAATTATTTAAGCAATATTATAGAAAAATAAATTTGGCTTTAGTCAAGGTTAAATATATGCTGTTTTTTATTGAATGGTGATAAAGGTTAATCAGTTGTGTTCTAAGCTCTTGTTATTAAATTAAAAATGAAAATGAAAGCTTTTTATGAAATTCATTTACATAATTTTCATAAATAAAAATTTATTGTTCTGACAAAATGTTCATGAGAGTCCATCTACTCGTATATGGTGAACTATGAAGTGCTCAGTGGCATGATGTATACAAATCCCTGTAAATTGATTCATTTATTGTTTCAGTTTTTAAATTATTCATAATATATTATGTCATCAGATAAAAAATAAACTATTTCGAGATATCACCTTCACTATCTCTGTATGCTGTATAATATTCTTAATCAAGCAAAATACACTTAACATGAAATGTGTCATGGTTGCTACAATATTTATATATAAAATTGGTTTTAATTGATAATCTCAATATTACTATAATATTAAAGTTTAAGACACATCGATTGTCTGAAACAATTACATTATTCTTAAGTTTGTAATGTCTTTATAGATGTTACAATATGTGCTAATAAAAGTTGAAGTTAATTTCATGATTGTTCTCTCTTTGGTATATTTTAAATATGTTCTTGATATATGTATGTATGTATGTGACATAAATCTATATAAACTTTATATAAGATTAGAAATATGCTGCTTTTTGAAACAGTGGTAATGTTTAATTAGCTGTATTATTAACTCCTATTGTTAATAAATGTGAAATGAAAACAAATAATTTATTTTATTGTGTGTAATATATTGGCACAAATATTAAAATCCATTATTTATGGTTCATATGGGATATTAATTAAAGTTAAACGTATACTACCAACAGAAAACATATTACTTGGCTTTATGGTGTATTAGCAAGAACTTTACATATTACTTGATTTATATTTATTTTTATCTATAATGGTAAATGGATTTATATAATTTATTGCTTAGGTTTTTAAGTGTCTCTTTATACTATATTAAAGCTATAATCATCACACTCAATAATATGTGTAGTGTATGAAATTCCAAATTCAAGAAAACACACTTAACGTGATAAAACATCACGGTTGCTATGATTTTTAATACGAAATCGGTAATGAGTGATACACTTAATACATATTACAACATTTAACTTTTGAAAGGGCCTGAAAAATCTACAGTATAGGTACCTAATTTTAGTATGTAATGTTTACAAGTTTTCTAAATGTATGTTCATAAAAGTTATAGTTTTATCACACACACTTCATGAATATTTTCCCTTACTATATTTTTCATAATTGCTTTACATATATCTAGGTAATATACATTGATTGGTGTATAATACATCTTATCATTTTGTAAAACATTCCAATGTTTTTATGATTAAATTTGACAGTCTGTAGCACAGACTAGTAAAGATTATATTCTGCGACACAGACTAAAAATAACATGTTCGTCGTGTTCAATAATAAAATCAATTATTTCAGGACGATTTTAATAGGTGTAGTATATTTTCATAATATTTTACATAAAATAAATCATTATTTTAGCGTTATTGAGGCAGAAAACACCAAAAAAGCAATGATTTAAGCATATAATTATAACACTTTACTGTGACGTATTGTGTGTACACCGTGCCCGGATACACTTAACGACGCCGTTATGAATCGATCGTAACTCGATCTTGATATTCGATTTGATTTGGTTCAAGAGTACCCTTTGAGATCAAGATCAAAACAAAATTGAGTTCGAATCAGAAACAAAACCAAATTGAAATCAATTTCAAGAGTAAGGCGGCTGGTCACATTATATCAGTCTGATGATGCTATATTGAATTATTTATCAAGAGATCAGATTCGATCAAGTTTTCAGAATGAATACATTAAGTAAAAGCGAGTTAAAGTCTTCGTCGGTCTCTTTTGGACGCTCCGAGTACAGCCGTAAGTTCGGGCTTGCGCAAAATAAAAGTCAAGAATTAAATACAAAACAAGGTTTAAATATTGTCAAATGTTTAATTATTAAATGTTATTATGTGCTGCGTATCATCTATATTCAAAGCAGTGAAAAAGATTGACAAGCACTGTACTTAGATCCAAAAGGTGACGGTATCATAAAATGTCAACAAGTAACAAATTAGTCCAAAATATGCTGCTCGATTATGAGAATATTTAGTGTTTTATAAAGTGGTCATTAAAAAAGAATCACTCAGAACATACATATTATTTCATGTTATACACGCAGTAATTTGACATACATGCAAGCAGTAATAAATAACTAATCTTAAAACGACTGAAGTCCATAGGACGATCATTAATTCCGCACGGATTAAGGTATGGTTTTAAAGTTCCTTTTACAGCTGCTGTAACGCTGAGTGGTATGCTCTCGAATTCCATACAATGATGATACTTCGAGACTCAGATGGGTATGCTTATAACCGTCAATGTTTGCAAAGTCCCACGAGACCCCGGGCTGATAACTAGTGCGCGAGCTGTCTTAAAAACATAAACAGATTGCTACTCTTGTAGTTAGAGTTAAGAATGTCTCGTGTGCCGATGCCTTTCGCCGATACCCTTCGAACCTAAACGCAACAGCGCTGAAATTGCTGGTACGTGGAGAAACACGTATGATAGCGAGACCTGCACAATCGAATCATAGACAAAATTAAATATTTTATAACTATATATGTAAGTTGAGTACATATTTTTATATGTCCGTCGACTAGCGGTATTTTTATTTAAAATATATTTTTTATACATACAATAATTCCACGGCGCGTTGTTGCGAATTTCGTTTTCGTATATATATAATTTTTTTTAATTAATTTTCATTTAAATTAACCTATGCCTAATTTAAGTTCATTATCATTTAAATTTATGATAATATCTTTATAAATTAATTTAAATTTGCTCTTCAATGTAGCTAACGATATAAATTGTGAAGGAGTTCTTTGAACGCAGTGCTGCCGCCTTACTCTTGACACTTTCGAGTTCTAAATCAAATCGAATTTTATTCGATCTCGGGCTATTTCGTACTCTTGAAATCAACGCTAGCGCTCAATCGTGCTGTGGCTCAAATTAAAATTAACTTCGATCGACTTAATCGTTAGGATCGATAAATCGGTACTCTCCATTTTGTTTGACAGCTGTAAATTGAGTCGTTCGTTCGAGTGCGGCTGTCAAAATAGACGATTCTGAAAAAGGTACTTTTTTAGGATCGAGTGAGAACATTTTAGTGTTTTATTGTGATATTTATTCAAAAATTTTCATTGTTATTGTTTACTTTGGAATACCGAACCCAATAAACACACGTGTGTGAAGTTATTTATAAAAAAAAGTCGATATAACAACTATATTGACAAATTGAAGTTTCCAAGAATTTAGAAGAAATTATCGAATACTGAAGAAGAAGTATTATATGTACATTAATTTATTACACCCTACATGTGTTTAAATCAATAACAAAATGATATTTGTATTAATAACATGGTAAGTTTTAACGTTTAAGTTTTCACATAAAATTTATATTTGTACATACATTACATAGTATGCTTATGCATTTTTTGCAAATAAGATATATCTAAATCCCTCAGTGATGGTATAAAGGCATACAAGGTCAGTCATAATTGTCAGTAAAAAAATATATGAGGAATAAATTGTAAGTTACAAGTTTTGCTTACATAATTATTTTTTGATACTGAGAGCTATCTGAGACAATATCATGGTCATTTTCCAGCTACAAGGGATATATAGGTTATATAGGTATAGGTTAAGCGATGGAGATAATTAACTATGATTTTATTCACATTAATTAATAATATGTTACTAAGCTTTAGTCTCAAGTTGAGTTGTTTTGAGCTCTCATATGTTTGATTAA
This sequence comes from Antheraea assamensis, assembly GCA_035772565.1. Lineage (NCBI taxonomy): Eukaryota > Metazoa > Arthropoda > Insecta > Lepidoptera > Saturniidae > Antheraea > Antheraea assamensis. Next base: position 450,882 of record JAQQSE010000251.1, read on the forward strand.
CAAGTTTAGTTTAGTTTTCTCTCTGAGTATGCAATATCTTGTATATGTACCATAATATATCCATAATGTGTGTTAAATTTGATTTTATTTTACACATGTTATTTGTACAATTTGTGACATGAATATTTTAATTTTGTAATATAAATTAGGTATATGTCACCCGGGCTATTTGGTAATTAACAAAGCATTATTAAATACAATTGATAAGTAGGCAAGTGAGTTATTTTTAATTTAAAATTACAGAAACATCATACATAGAAACAATAATATATTGTTTTTTTAGGTGATCCTGGTAACTTCCTAAGAAGAGTAAAAAGTGACACTTATAGTAAATGCACTAGTTGTTCAAGTAGTCTTTGGCACAAAAGTGTTCTACTAGACACACTGCGGAACAAATGAAATCCCTGGACGTTATATATCTCATCATATCATGCTGTACTACAAATCAGCATACACCAATCAAAAACATCAACAAATTATTACCAATTATCATCAGCTTGATGTATTTGATGGTAAAATATAACAACATAATTTATAACATGTAATTGTCTGTAAAAACAAAATATTTATTGATGTAATGAAAATTATTTAAGCAATATTATAGAAAAATAAATTTGGCTTTAGTCAAGGTTAAATATATGCTGTTTTTTATTGAATGGTGATAAAGGTTAATCAGTTGTGTTCTAAGCTCTTGTTATTAAATTAAAAATGAAAATGAAAGCTTTTTATGAAATTCATTTACATAATTTTCATAAATAAAAATTTATTGTTCTGACAAAATGTTCATGAGAGTCCATCTACTCGTATATGGTGAACTATGAAGTGCTCAGTGGCATGATGTATACAAATCCATGGCGGTAAATTGATTCATTTATTGTTTCAGTTTTTAAATTATTCATAATATATTATGTCATCAGATAAAAAATAAACTATTTCGAGATATCACCTTCACTATCTCTGTATGCTGTATAATATTCTTAATCAAGCAAAATACACTTAACATGAAATGTGTCATGGTTGCTACAATATTTATATATAAAATTGGTTTTAATTGATAATCTCAATATTACTATAATATTAAAGTTTAAGACACATCGATTGTCTGAAACAATTACATTATTCTTAAGTTTGTAATGTCTTTATAGATGTTACAATATGTGCTAATAAAAGTTGAAGTTAATTTCATGATTGTTCTCTCTTTGGTATATTTTAAATATGTTCTTGATATATGTATGTATGTATGTGACATAAATCTATATAAACTGTATATAAGATTAGAAATATGCTGCTTTTTGAAACAGTGGTAATGTTTAATTAGCTGTATTATTAACTCCTATTGTTAATAAATGTGAAATGAAAACAAATAATTTATTTTATTGTGTGTAATATATTGGCACAAATATTAAAATCCATTATTTATGGTTCATATGGGATATTAATTAAAGTTAAACGTATACTACCAACAGAAAACATATTACTTGGCTTTATGGTGTATTAGCAAGAACTTTACATATTACTTGATTTATATTTATTTTTGTCTATAATGGTAAATGGATTTATATAATTTATTGTTTAGGTTTTTAAGTGTCTCTTTATACTATATTAAAGCTATAATCATCACACTCAATAATATGTGTAGTGTATGAAATTCCAAATTCAAGAAAATACACTTAACGTGATAAAACATCACAGTTGCTATGATTTTTATTACGAAATCGGTAATGAGTGATACACTTAATACATATTACAACATTTAACTTTTGAAAGGGCCTGAAAAATCTACAGTATAGGTACCTAATTTTAGTATGTAATGTTTACAAGTTTTCTAAATGTATGTTCATAAAAGTTATAGTTTTATCACACACACTTCATGAATATTTTCCCTTACTATATTTTTCATAATTGCTTTACATATATCTAGGTAATATACATTGATTGGTGTATAATACATCTTATCATTTTGTAAAACATTCCAATGTTTTTATGATTAAATTTGACAGTCTGTAGCACAGACTAGTAAAGATTATATTCTGCGACACAGACTAAAAATAACATGTTCGTCGTGTTCAATAATAAAATCAATTATTTCAGGACGATTTTAATAGGTGTAGTATATTTTCATAATATTTTACATAAAATAAATCATTATTTTAGCGTTATTGAGGCAGAAAACACCAAAAAAGCAATGATTTAAGCATATAATTATAACACTTTACTGTGACGTATTGTGTGTACACCGTGCCCGGATACACTTAACGACGCCGTTATGAATCGATCGTAACTCGATCTTGATATTCGATTTGATTTGGTTCAAGAGTACCCTTTGAGATCAAGATCAAAACAAAATTGAGTTCGAATCAGAAACAAAACCAAATTGAAATCAATTTCAAGAGTAAGGCGGCAGAAGTATGAAGTGTATATTTATGAATTTGAAATAAATCATGATTCAAAGAAATACACATGGTGTTTCGCAATATTACGTAAAACTTAGGAAGTCCACTCAAATTGATGTTCTTCATGATAGATCCATTACTTTTCAAGCGCATTCGTGTAAGAAACCGCACTTACGCTTTCGAAACGGCTGACTGTAACTTTCTCCCGTTTTACAAGTTGGGCATGTTATCGATCGTTACTATAGATCTGTCTGTGTCTACTGGTGCCTTCTTCGTGTCTTTTCCTTTTGTTTTGTAATTTCATTTGCTGCGACGTCACAGTGATTGTACGGCTTCGATGCTGTTGGCCATTTGCGTTCTAACATGAGACGGGCACGGCCGCGTTCGCCGTTCACCAGTACAAAAGCATACCGCGCGTAAACGTTTCGCTTACAAGAACTAACGATAAATTACACGCTGTAACGTTAACGTATATACGTTTTGTTATCGTCGGCTCGCGTCTGTATTTGATAAGGTTTTTAACGTTCCTTTGTGCCGGTTTGTGTTTATTTGTGACGCTTCAAGAAAATGGAGTGTCATTAGTGTAAAAGGTAAGTCGGGATGCTTTATATCGCTTATTAATGGTTCTTTTTGTGTAGGCTCAAAGGGACCGTTAAGTGTCGAAGGTTTTTGTACGAAAGTATTACGTTCTCGTGGTTTATTTGACACTACCTTGTTTACTTTATGATTATTTACTAATCTTACAAATTTAAACGAATATTCAGTTAGATTTTATTGAACGTATGTATTAAATTCAATGGAATAAACAAACAAACACGGGGATTTCATGTTTAATTTTAATTTAATGCATTTAGTCTTTTTTTATATATTGCTAATCGGATATTCCTTTCCTCATTACTGTTTAGTCCCTATGGAATAGCGCAATGATATGTAGGACTAGATAATACTCCAAAAACTTTCCCATCCGCTAGTAAGATTAGCTCCGATAAACAACACACATATATACATACATATCTGGGAACATCTTTTAATATACAAATATTTGCAATTACCATAAGAATTCGCTTAAATTTAGATACTAATGGAATCAATCAATACAGTTAAAATGTACGAATAAGCGTTTTGAATCTAATATTTGCACATTTTTCTTCATACCGCGGATAGATTAAATGTTTTACGATAGTAAAACTATGTAATGCGTGAAGATATCAAACGGCAGTACTTGAGAAAACTGAAGTAATTATATATACAAACATATTTATAAGTCACTAGCTTTTCTCCGTGACTTCTTCTGGTTGTTTTATGGTGTATTTAAGTTGACATTTCTTCCTGTGTCCTTCTTCAGGTCCCAGGCTACCTATACGCTCAATTTCATTGTGATCTATTCACAGGTTTTCTTTAGGTCTTTAGGCACAGTATTAGTTAGTTCGATTTCCGCACATTATGTCCGCATAGTTATGGGAATAATTATCAGTTATGTGTTTAGGTGTTAAATATATATACTACCGCTTGGTCACAGTTTCGCTCGCCTTATTGTAGATTTGTACCAATCCTTTGGAAACAGTATTTTTTAAATAAATGGTACCCTGGTCCCTTTCTGTATCCCTTACATGTTGTACGCAAAATGTCATATTAATCAATTAAATAATTAAGGTGTAAAAGCGTATCAAACAAACTCACATTCGCATTTATAATATAAAATATATAACACAAAGTTTATAATATTAAAAATACAAGTATTTTTTTTTTGTTGATATTCCACCGTAAATCATTATTATTAAAAAATGACAATGGTCGTCTGGTATCAGCACAATGTGCGAATAACCAAGCATTATACAATAACTAATAAGTGTGAAAGGAAGAGCACTTCACGTCACTCATACTCAAAGTTACTACATTGACAACGGATATTCATTTCATTATCGAATCTTTGACAACAGTTTATGACAGCAATTGTTGCAAAATAACACAAAAGCATGATTAATTATGCTTCTTGGGTATTAGCTTCTCTCTTGAAATCATATGCCCCCACAGTGTTGAAAGAGAAGACAGAAAAGATGCTTTTCTATCTCTATCTATCAACGACTTCAAGTTTCACCTCACTTCAAGTGAGCCCAATCTCATAAGTCTCCGCCAGCGCGTCGTATTACAAAAGTCGTCCGCGATATATTTTTAGAGATCCTTCCAACTTAATATCGTCAGCTAACTATCAGTACTCCTCCGTCCCTCGAAACAAAGCGTATGCGCGCTCACGCCGGCGTAATCACAGATTTCGCCGCCACGGCTTGGCTGTGAATTTTGCTCCAGCATACTCGCCTAGGACCCCTCGGTACCGACTCAAGCAGAGATCCGATACTCAGGAACGGAGCCCTCGAGCACGTTGCTTGCACGAATACAATGACACTGAAATTTTTTTCAAACACTACTCTTACAACACAACACAGATCACCCCCCACACGTGTGCAAATGCACACATGGTGATTAGGTTTTGTTTCTTTTTTTTACCCTTTTTCGAACTGAATTAGTTTAGATTAACTTAGTAGTCAGATTCAAGATGCATGTATAAGTTCGTGAAAAATACACATGTATATTTCAAGAATTCATCATATATGTATGACTAGAATAGTTAGCTTAGCTTAGCTAGTTAGATTCGGGATACGGGGCAACAGTCCAAGCCGAGGGGCACCGTGCGCCCTTGTGCTGGTTGCCTATATAAAATCGGGTGAGTGCCTTAAGCGCTCCCCTTAGTAGTCCGGTGAAACTGTAGAGGCCTGTTAAGCCAACAGTGTAGTCAGTTAAAAAAAAATGAAACTTTTTGTCTGCTCTGAATATATCTACGCAGAGCACAACATAAGTACAATGAAATGAAAGGAAAATATTATGAGAAGAAATATTTAAAATATTTTGCATAAAACTCTCTTGACTGTATTATGCACAAGCCTGAACAAACAGCTACTACATTCAGCGCCGCCAAAAAGATTTACGATGACTGCACAAGTATATTATTAGACACTTTACTGTAAAAGTTTAGTTTTGCTAAAAATCATCTGTTCAGTTTCCAACGAAAAAAAAAAAAATAACAGTCCAGCATTTAAAATAAATCGGACAATTTGAAACCAAACCGAGATGTTTATCAAGTTATGTAGTCATTGTACGTTATCCATTACATCTTTCATAAACGCAAAATTATACAGTTTCGAGTTACACACTATAATGCGCACTTAACGTACGGCTACAATTATGGTTACGTGTATATAGTGCGTGTTGTTGGAAAGGTAATCGTTACGACACGTATTAAAATTGACTAATTATAATTTAGCATCTTAGGAAGATGAAGACGGAAGTCAGAACGCAGTACATTTAATTTACGCCCTTATTAGTTATTCGAGATTGCAAACAATCTTCTACATATATATGATGGCAATGCAGTTACTTTGAATCTCAAATTTTTCGTAGATGGTTCTAGGCGACTTATTTTTGGGTTCGATTAATCATTTGCTATTTTTTGTAATGCCCAATCAGCTAGTAACTACTATATTATAATATCGGTATTTTGCTCTCAAAACCTTTCTTAAGTGATTTCCTAATATGGCTCCTGGATTCTATTGTTACCGAAAAAAGTTACACCACAAATTTCTAATCAATCTTTAAGATCTGAAGAACGTTTTACAGTTATACTTCTGGTGGAGCGTTACTAGAAATAATTAAGAGTGTATTTTCAGCTTGAAATGGAAGTTGCACTCGACTGTGTGCAACACACCATGAAGTTAGCTGATAGTGTTGACATCTTTTTTTTTTTGTTCGAACTGACATATACCCTGTTGGCTCTTTTGGCCTCTACAGATTCACCGGACTACAGTGTTGACATCGTTTATAGTGGACTGTATATTTTATAGTGATAAAGCAAACACAAAATGTCCTTTCATGTTCGTTTATTCTTGCCAAGTCATTTATGACAGATTAAAAATCTTATAATTAATGTTGCCATAGACACAAACTGTATAAAAATTCCTCATAAATAGAAATATTGTTTTGTGTATTATTAAAGCTTATATTTATGGTATTTAGTGTAATTATTACTTTCGAAATTTCGACTCATTTCAAAATGGTTACTTAGTGTAAAAAATGTTTGCTTTTTTATAAACGCCACATGTGTCTAACTTCATACATTCGTTCATAAGTACATACACTCTAGTTTTACAGTTTTAAGAGTTTTTATAATCGATTGAATTAACGACGAAAATGTAACAAATTTCAATTTTCTAATAAAGTCATTTAAAATAATTTAAAAATATAATAGGGAAAAGCAAAGTATATTTAAAAGTGGAGGCAAACTAGTTAATTGTTTTTAGAAACGTCTCAACACAAATGAATGATTCCTTATTATTTGTCTAACAATAGCCTGACTTGCAAAATTTGCTACGCAAATGTGCATTTTATCTACACTGAACTAATGAAGGCGATGTATAGTAAAATGTACGTACGTACATAACATTTAAATGTCTGCTTTTGTCTGCGCCAATCTCAGTTGAACTCATGTTAACTATACCTCTAATAGAAGACTGAAGCCTTTTTAGGATATTATTGTCTGGATAAAAATTACAATACTTAAGAAAATTGTAACAAGAAATAAAAGCGACTTCAAAAGTATATACTCTAAAGAAATGCGCCTGAACGTTTTTCACCATAGTTTTATTAATTTCGATGATGATGTTTTGTAGTCGGTTAATAAAAGACAGTGCACAATAAAAAAAAAAGTAGTGTGTATTATGTACACGCGTTAGAAATTATACTTGTTTGGCGTAACAAGGTAAAAATCTTTTCAAAAATGTTACCTTTCGCCTTATTCTACGTTTGTAGAAAAAACGACACTAACAATAGACAAAAAACTATTTAATACATACATACTTTTTTTGAATAAAATGTTGACTATAACTAACTTCAGGATGTCGGATTTTCGTGACGTCGTGCGCGCCGCGCATCGTAAAAATTTACTCTCATCATTTTTCCCTGACGCGCCAAAAGAAGTATAACCTCAAAAACGTTTAGTTAACTTGTAATCATAAATAACATTTAGTTTCACGTTTTTATTTAAAATATTACTAATTGTAATGTATTGCTTACTTAATAACTAAATAAAAATCTCAAGTAACATTTTAATATGTGTACTAACATAAAAGTGTCCGGTTCGTGCGTTGTTTGTTACTTCTATAATGGAATCCTGTATAAATCCTTACTGAATTCGAGAAAACTTAGTAAGTAATCCTCTTATTCGTATGTTAATGAATCGTAACAAGGTGTTAACTGTTCAGTGGTATGTTCATTATTTGTTTTACAAATAAAACTCGTATTTAAAATCACGATTTATTGAAACATTCAGTGGTTTCAATTCACAATTATATTGGCTTACAAATATATATTGTAAATCGAATTCCCCTTTTGAAGTGAAAAGTTATTTATAAAATAAAGATTTTCGATTTTATATAATAATAATATTAGCAGTAATTACCTATTTTAAAGCTAAATATGCAAATACAAACTCATAATAATAAGTATGTGTACGATTTTTCGAACGAAGTTCCGTAACACATTTGCAGCATGAATTAACCGATGGAAATCGTCACGTGAAGAAATAGCGTTACGCCTTTCCATGCACATTTATTTCTCTCTCTTTTTAATCTAGACTCTTTTATATATTTTTTTTCCATTGCAATTATAAACAATCAAAATCACGATATGGAATTATGATCGAAGTTGAAGAAAAAGCGTAAGAATCTTCGATCCCAGTGGAGGTCCCGTGACCACACATGTTTTTTTAAAATCGTAACACGACAAAATTGTCAACCCTGTACAGCAGACGTCGATGTCATACGCAGCCTCTCTCTCAGCAGATGGATACAATGTGCTTAAAACTAAAAAAGAGTCGCTTTGACTGATGTACAGACACCCTACATACCGCTTGATTACTGAGTATAGATCATCTGACCCCGGAACGCGGTACGCCTACGCGTGCCATTAATACGGTTATTTCTCTCGGTGTATAATGTTCGCGGAACAAATCGAACACAACGTGACAAACGTAAAAGGAGTTAGATAATTATTTCATACAATCGATACATTTCACTAAACGTTACTGAAATGTTGAAAAAAAGACGTAACTAACAATTTTCGAAACTGAATACTAAACAATACACATCGATTACTGGACGTTTCGTCATGAAATCGCTATGACGTTAGGTTCCGTTTCAGAGAATGATATTTCACACAATAAACTACTAAACGCTTCCTCTCCGGTAAAGGAAATAAATAATAGCTATTTCAGAGAGCGTAAAGCGTCAACGAATAACGATTTCGAAATTTGGTAAAACGCAATAAAAACTATAAAAATCAATTTAATAGATCGATTTTTGTTATTGAATTGAACAATACTTTTTTTATGTAATCAACTACGATTGGTTTTATACATGCGATAATGTAGTCAAAAGTTTTCGTATAGAAACGTTTTTTTTAATAAGTGTGTCCGTGAAAATACGAAAGTGGATTCAATTAACCCGACAATATCGATCGCTGAAATGAGGTTATGTGTTCCAATAAACGATAAGGAAGCAACTGACTTTGTTGATATTTGCATAGTATATAATAAAATTTGATATAAATTATATATGTATTTTACAAGAGAGAGAGAGAGATTTTAACATATATTATATTGTACTTCATGATTACATTTATCTAAACAAACGTGACGTGTTTGTTATTTGTCATAGTTAAGCTTCGAAACGGTTTTGAAATTACACGGGACTAATATTGGCCAATGAAGGTTTTTGAAGTTATACTTCTTTTGGCGCGTTAGCGAAAAATGACGATAGTAAATTTTTACAATGCGCGCGCACACCGTCACGAAAAACCGACAGCCTGAAGTTAGCTATAGTCAACATTTTATTCAAAAAAAGTATGTATGTATGTATTAAATACCTTTTTTCTATTGTTAGTGTCGTTTTCTCTACAAACGTAGAATAAGGCGAAAGATAACATTTTTGAAAAGATTTTTGTCTTGTTACGTCAAAGAAGTATAACTTCTAACCCGTGTACATAAGCACACACTACTTTTTTTTTAAATATTATCTAACGCTACATAGCATTACGCTTTCTCATAAAGGCTAAACAGTTAACGAAGATAAAGATAAAGAACGAGCACATGCCGGTACAGATGTGTGTCTCACGAATTGTTATATATATGAACAGCTAGCTTAGTTTAGCTTACATAGATCCGCGGTGTTGCATCCAAGGCCCAGGTTCGTACGTTCGTAAAAGCTCTTTGGCATCCTTGAGCTTGGTGCTAAGCGACGAAGTGCCTTAAGCGCTGTCCATAGTAGTCCGGTGAAGCTGCGACGGCCCGTCAGGCCAATAGCGTAGTCATGTCGAAAAAAAAAAATGAACGAAGGCGCGGGTTTCAACTGGTGGACATAAGACGCAATCTCTGTTTTTTTTATTAGCACTACTAAAAAGATTAAAAATAATGAGTTACATCAGAAGAAAATTACCTTCGGTGCGTTCTCTTGTAAATTCTTTTGGGACGCTATTAGGTATAATTAACTCTCGAGTTACCGTATATCTAACTTTTACATTTAATTCATAATCACTGTTTGTTTGCCATTACACGCTATATTATCTGTGAAACAGACATTTTTAGCGAAATGAATAATTTTAGCGATATAAGTACTTAATTTTATCAGTAATATAACATAATTTTGCCTTACAGTTTTAGTAAATAACTTGAAATACGTAAGAAAATATTTAGTTTTGTGTTCGTTGGGTTTTTTGAGAGATGCGAGGTCATTGATACGAGGTTGTTGAAGGGGAGTATCAATTTAACTGTATAAAAAAACATTAGAAAAGATTAATAAATGCATCAAAGTGAATCTATCTGTTCTGTTGGTACGTTTATTTTTTCCTTTTAATTTTGTTGTAATATAAAGGGTATTTTGAACACAAATACTATATTTAAAAATAATTGTCTATCATAAAACATTTTTGACGTATTTTTATTAAATTTTGTACACGAAAAGTATTAATTGATTATGTCATGAATATTAAAATAGAAGTTGAGAAAAGAAGAATTATTGAGAAAGTATAGAATTAAGAGAAAAGAATAGAAACTTCCAGAGCCGCAGGTAAAATTATTCAATTGATACTTATTTTTACAGACAATAAATTATTCAGTAGCTTTTTTTTATATTATAGGGGGCAAACGAACAGGTGGGTTACCTGATGGTAAGTGATCACCGCCGTCCATAGACACTAGCAACACCAGGGGAGTCGCAAGTGCGTTGCCGGCCTTTTAAATATGTGGGCCTCCGGCGCTCTCACTGACCGAACGAAACGCAACAGTGCGGGCGCACTGTTACTTCACGTCGGTTTTCTGTGAGAGGGTGGTACTACCCCGGGCGAGCCGACCCATTCATGCTGAAACTAGTAATAGGTAGGTAGTAGTAAAAAGTTGTTATTTTGACAGTACAACCAGACATTTCAATTTTATTTATTCGTAGTATAGTCAAAGCTACTTTTCGCGTCAGTGTTTATGTTCCCTTAGTACTCCTAAACTAAGGAATATGAGATTTGAGAGAGATGATGAAATGCCCACAGGAAACTACACGATATATGCTTATCTCCTAAGGATAACTCAAATGAATTATTTTTATTTTATATATACATATAATAAAAAAATATTAGTGTAGTATTAACTAGTATTCCATATAATAGCTTAATTACGTTGAACATTTAATGTACATCCAAATTTATCTTGACAGCATATCATTTTTTTAAGAATGTCTTATAAGGTATCAGTTTGAAAATCACGCGCACCAATATAAAAAACAGGTTGTGTCATATAGATACATAACAGAAGTGAAATATTTTAATTTAAAAAAATTATCAAAAATCCAACGTCACCAACTTTTCCCAGGCGGTTACCTCCAAGTAGTGACTGCGCCCGACGTTGCTTTACTTCGGTGATCGGACGAGAGCCGGTGTTTTCAACACTCTCCCCGGCACGGTGTTTATCTAAACAAATTTTCGTCACACAAAAAGGTTGCCGGTCCTAATTTTAAAGCACTCCCGTAAGAAGTTTTCTGTATACTTATGTAACTTCTAATACCGTGATGAACTATAAATATTAAATCAGCAAAATAGATCTAAATCGTTTAGACACTTATGACGTCATTAGTATTACTAATAAAACACAGTTATTTATGTGCATACTTAGCTTCTTAGTTTTATCATTACTACCGCCACGCTTCATTATGAGCATTATGTTATGAGCTTATATAATAAATACTAAAAACCATTGTTTACTTCTTCCGCCTAAAATAGTAATATAAAACTTAATAATAATAAAATAAATAGTATAAAAATCTTCTACATAAAAAATACTAAGATTGCAAACTCTCATGGTCATTGGTCAAACGGTGTCGAAGTTTATCTCGTGTACACACCAACATGTATTTCATACAAACGTTAATTTATTCCGTCTAAGCCAAAACGAAAGTTATAATGAACAGACAATTGTAAATATTCATCCAAACAACCTGTACTATAATTGAAAAGCTTTGTTTAACTTACACAAGTCATTCTCACTTTCTTCTCAATCGTAATTCAAAAATATGAAACGTCATCAACAATTTTGACATATGATTGACAATAAAATAGCGTTACGGAGAAATTTCCATGATAAATGCACAGTGATCGAAGTTAATTTCTCATCTCCATTCGAACATTCATTCATTCGGTCGAGTTAAGTGTCATATTGACGCTTTCATTCAATCGAGAATGATTTAGCAAACAAGGTCGTATTACGAAGGATTTAGCTGCGTAAAAACAAGACTATTTTCTATTATAACCCCGATTTTACGATTGCAGTTATTTTCGTGACTGTAATAATCGTTAAATAAATATTGGAAATCAATTTTGTATAGTTCGATGGCGGACGTAACCCACATGGGTGACTCAACAATAAAAACCAAATATTTTTACGATACATCTCTTTTATTTGCTACGTGTTAAGAATTTGGTTCGGGGATAAACAATTCACACGTCACTGCTACATTTCACGTGAAATGAAAAATAATTTATCATATGATAATTGTGAATTTGTATTGTTGCTATTTTTTGTTTTTTTTTTTTTTAACCCAGAGTCTGCGCTCTACCTGCTGGTAAACATAATGTAATACATAGCCAAACAGCGCCCACCAAGAGATTTATAATCTAAAGCCAGCCACTGCTATCGTGCTGGCCTGAACCATGTTACCATGTGCACATTAATAGCAATTCAGTCGAATACAAATATCCTACAATTTCGATTGAGTAGTGGAAATACATCTGATGATCCCGGAATCTGCAAGCTAAAGTATGTTACTGTTATATCCATTATATAGTTGTCATTATCCATAGAATACAAAAGTTATGTGATATGCAGTGAGAACGAATTTACGTCATAATTATTTTTTACATAATTTAATTGATATTTTTCATATCATAAAATAGCAGATGCTTCTCCGTCTGGTATATAAAAAAACAATATCGTTCAGCTAAGAGTCTTTGTGGAATTTCTTTTGAATATTATAATATGACAATAGTAGCTACAATAAAGGATGCCTGGGTAAAAACGCCTTGCCTAATTCCTTTATTCACAGTGAAATAACAGTGATAAAGAAATAAAAGTCCCTGTTATACGATTGTATTAAAATAGCTGTAATTTTCATGCTCAATCTTAAGAGAAAAGTATTATATCAGACACCGCAAATTGTATTATTTATAAAATCCCATAATTTCTCGAATAGTCATCTAAGTGAAAGCGGTGAAATCACTAATATTTTTTTTTATGTAATTGAAGGCATACGAACAGACGGGTTACCTGATGGTAAGTAATCACCACCGCCCCTAGACACCTGCGACACGAGAGGCATCACAAATGCATTGCCGGCCTTTGAGGAAGGAGTATGCTCGTTTCTTGAAGGTCTGTGGGTTGTATTGGTGCGGAAATGCTGCCGATTTTATTTTTTTTATATTATAAGGAGCAAACAAACAGGTGGGTCACCTGATGGTAAGTGATCACCGCCGTCCATAGACACTAGCAACACCAGGGGAGTCGCAAGTGCGTTGCCGGCCTTTTAATATATGTGGGCCTCCGGCGCTCCCACTGACCGAACGAAACGCAACAGTGCAAGCACTGTTACTTCACGTCGGCTTTCTGTGACAGGGTGATACTACCCTGGGCAAGCAGACCCATTCATTCTGAAACCAGTAATAGTTTCAGCGTAGCTCTACCACCTATAAAGGGATGGAGAAAGGAAGGATGGACCTATGGAGTTCATTTCAGAGGATCAACGTACGTAAGAAAAACGTACGCATAGTAGACGGCTTCCAACCATCGAGATGCAATATCAATTGAAATTTACAATTTCCTTTTTTATTTGCGTAGAGGTTTTATTTACCCTATAATTATTTACCGTTAATTAGCAAATATACAGAGATAAATATATAATGGTCAGCTATTTTATTAATTATCGACCATCATTATATTAATTCACGAATACTAGATGAGAAATATTATTATTTCATTTAAAAAATAACATTATTTCAGACAATAAAACTTTTAATATACTATATAATACTAATACAATATTTTCATGATTTGCTAAATGTTCTAATGTGAAATTAGCATTTTTTAAGATTGCAACAATTACGGTAAGCACACACGTATAACTGCAAACCATGAATGTAACGGGAATTCATATGAGGTAAATTACCTCTCGGATGTAATAATGCACGTTGTTTTAAACACAATTTTATTTCATTGCATAATTTCTTATCCGCAGTTATATCGAGGAAATCACTCGATTAGTTTTCCTACAAGCTGCGTCCGTGGCTACGCACGCGTGGGCTAAATAATTATTGATTTGTAGTTTTTGCTCGCGGTTTCGTTCACGTTTATGTAGATTTAATCCATCAATTTAACAACGTGTATGCAAAATTTGAACAGTTAAGCGTAACAAACAGACGCATATGCACATTCATAATATTAGTAAGGATTTTTCTTTATGTACTGCGTGTCATTAAATATTTTAAGAGATTGTCGAGTCGCTTATAAAGCAACTTAGTATACTCTACAAAAGTTTTCCTTCAATATTGGTTCAACCTATTTGGAGAGTAATATATACATATAAAGAAGCAAACAAAAGACCAACTCTTCAATTTTACTTTTTCATTTTGTCGTGAACAGTTATATATGGTAACTGCTAATTTTTACGCTTTTTTTTATATTTTTTTAAATACTTTACAAAGTGCCAACGAGGTTGTTTTAATTGAAATTTAATAGGTAAATACAAATATACAATAGATTCGTGGGTGAAGATTAGTAGAATTTCATGGACGATTAGACTGTGGAAGTATAGATAGTAGGCACCTACTACTGTAAAGCGCTGTGTTTTCCCCAAAGGAGTGTAGTTCGTAACATACGAAGCATTCCAACTTTATCATAGGAATGAATGAATATCATTCATTAACGTATATATTACGTTCATATACATGACGTCATCATAGTTTGCATGGCTTGCCACCGTTAGATAAATAAAAACAACACAATTTGATAAAAAAATTATACCGCCTTCAGAAACATCTAGTCTAAAAAATACACTAGAATATCTTTGACTATAGTTAAGTACCTACCTAGTCTTGGTTTGTCATAAACCTACCAGTACCTCGATTAGGTACTACACTATATGTACTTCCTGTTCGATTTTAAAGGATGTCCTCTGGTGTATCTTCAAATTCCAAGACCAGACGCTAATGTAATTGAAATGCTTAAACCCACTTGAAAGTGTTCCGTTTCGAATTAAAAAAGGCTTAACTTAACTGCTTTATAAATGAGGAAGTTCTAAGGTAACAAACATTAAAAAAAAATAAAACCGAATTGAGAACCTCCTGTATTTGAAGTCGGTTAATAAGTTAATTCTACTTCATAAATAAATAGTATACTAATTACCTACAAGTTATTGGGATTTCCAAATCTTTGCAATAGCGAGAACAGTTATGCAATGTTAGTTGCCCAAAATAGTATCGATTCGTTTTATATAAATAAATGCATATAAATGTTAATTTTTTAAAGTGGAAAACTTTTTAGGCGTTTTGAATATTGTACCAAAGAGAACCGTCACGCTCGCACTTGTGACTCTGAATCGGGTTTACTCGGCTCCACTCGACATCAATCGCGCTCGTGGAGTCATCAACCACATTTGCTATTTAACTGGGTGTGCATAGTTTCTATAATTGCATTTTTACTAATAAGCGTAATAACAATAAAACAATATTATGTACGTTTTACACATTACTAGTATTTTATATCGTGTCTATTTAAGTAACATTACTATATATTCACACATAAACATTGATAAAGCTGTATGAGATTTAATGTGTCTGTATTTATTTATAAGTTTTCACTTCTATCGTGTGATTATAAGCACACACTCACATTTTTTAAATCATCTCAGATATTTCCTATGCGATTAAATAGTAGACGAACATACATCCATTTGATGTAAGCTGGTAACTCAGACTACAACTATTAACTAACTAACTACATCAGGGACCGAAGTCTTAATCGAAAGCCAGTGCATATCGCGAAATATGATTTATACGGACTTTAACGTCAATAACAACTTACGATTCCTGGATTAGTTTAACCGTAATCAACACAACTAGAATTACAAACCTCCACGCACCGTGCTTGGGTAACAGATAATGAAGAATTTCGTTATGTGACATAACAAACGTCACACATATACAGGCTGTAAAATATGTCAAAATGTTATCTTTTACGATATCAATATAATTTTAAGAAAAAAAAATCATAACACAAACATATTATACGCAGTGTAATAAATAATCGTTACAGATAACTCACACAAATTAACATAAATAATTATAATTTGTAGGCGTTTATTTTATTTACATGCCAGTGTTTAGGAAAGTAACGGATTATTGGCCAATAATTGCACCAAATTAAAGTGTCTTCTTCTTTTTTTATTGTAATTATAATAATTTGTAGGTGTTTATTTTATTCACATGCCAGTGTTTAGAAAAGTAACAGATCATTGACCATTAATTGCACCAAATTAAAGTGTCTTGTTCGTTCATTATTGTAATTATTCTTCGTGATTGTCAATAGAATATTGTATTCTAACCAATATTATAAATTTTTTACACTTCGCGCCGTAATTAATGAATCGAACCTTTTACAAATTGTACATACAAATTGTCAAGGATACCGGGAAGGGTAAATGGTACTTAGGGAACAACAGAGTCATTTAGCATTAGGCGATATTGAAACGCTAAAGTATATAAAAAATCGCGTACATACACCCTCTACTAAACTCGATTTCTTAGAAGGCATCCATTAGTTACGTGAGGTGATTTTCGGAATACCTTGACTCCCTTTCCCCTAACCCCAATCTATTAATTTCTCTAATTTATATTAAAAAAAATTGTTTTATTACATTTATTAACACTCATATTTGAGATTGTTTATATCTTATCTCATATCTTCAATCACATTAAATAATACTTAATTGGGAACTACTAAAATATATAGAAGAATTGTGTCAGATTTAATTAGAAATATGTATTACTATAATCTGATTTTCTCACATTTTTACACTATTTTTTATACATAAAAAATTACGTGATATTTATATATCAAACCCCTCCGTCCCCCACGTGAGATTAAGCTAGATTGGGCTTGACCCCATACCTCCCCTGATCACTGCACATAATTACTGGACGTCCCTTTAGAAGTATATCAGATGATACCGAAACTCAACTCGCTGAAAATGTTATTAGGGATTTTACACCTTGTGAATGATAATTGCGATCCTGTAGGACACAAATCTTATATTTTATTTATTAGGCGATTTTCAAACCATCCGAAAAATAACTTTGAGAGCGTTAATTTATGACACAATTAACTTCGTCCACAACTTATCACTCGTATTAAACCCGCTTAAATGCATTATTTCTTTATGTTTTGACCAATAAATTATATTATGTCTGTAATTATATTGTATTACCTAGGCTTAAAAAAAAAAAAGAAAACATAGTTTGTACGTAGAATTATTATTCATGTATTTTACACATAAAACTTTCACTACGGTATTTATAAGTTAGAGACGATATTTAATTATAGAGACACTATGCATTTAAGGGTTAATGTGGCTTTGACTTATCTCTCTGGAACAAAACTTTTTATGGGTAAAGTGTACCCTACATCCTTTCCTATATCCCTGGTAATATGTATTAAAAAAATTCATGACAGCCGGTTGAGTATTCAAAGCATTTTCACACCTTCTTACAAACGTAACAGACAAATCAACTCATTATAATATTATCCAGTAGTCAGGGTTCGCTTGTTACTAACAAATTATCTTGAGATTCAAAATTCAAACGCGAACTGAAAGTTTTCACGCGGGCAAGTAGAGAAATGCGCGGATATCTCCGATTTAAATAGACTGACAAATTAAATATTTAATTGTACGTCGACCACGGAATAATATTTACAGATAAATTAACATTGCAAAAACACGCTCACGTTTTTTTTCAATGAACGAACAAAAACATTGTATGCAGTGCAATAAATAATCATAATGTAGGTATAACTGATACAAATTAATATGAATAATTCATAGGCGTTCACTCGCCTGACAGTGTACAGGAATGTAACAAGTCATCGGCCATTAATTGAACCGTATTAAGAAATCTTTAAATTGTTCCAATTATTATTCCAATTATACGTAGGTGGTAGAGCTACGCTGAAGCTATTACTGGTTTCAGCATGAATGGGTCGGCTCGCCCGGGGTAGTACCACCCTCTCACAGAAAACCGACGTGAAGTAACAGTGGTTGCACTGTTGCGTTTCGTTCGATCAGTGAGAGCGCCGGAGGTCCACATATTTAAAAGGCCGGCAACGCACTTGTGACTCCCCTGGTGTTGCTAGTGTCTATGGACGACGGTGATCACTTACCATCAAGTGACCCACCTGTTCGTTTGCCCCCTATAATATAAAAATATATATATATATATATATATATATATATTATTTGTATTTTTTTATAGATTACATATCTTGAAATAACCGATGTAGGTGAAGTGCGAATTAATATTAGAATTATACAAACTTATCTACGTCAAAATTATATAAATTTCCTGAATCAATGTATTTATTTTAGTAAACCTGGCCTTACTGTTATATATTTACTATAATACCTTATAGTAATAAAGTAAAGAAATATTAAGTAAATATATTCATATAATTGATATTATTATAGGAAATGCTGTTTTTTTTTATTTATATGTTTGGTGTTTATTTTACCACGTTTTTATTAAATCCCTTTCTTGAAGGTATGATAGTAAAGGACGGATTTTAAAAATCTATTTTTAAATAAATTCCTGATGAGGCAGACATTAAATATTGAGCGTCTATTTAACATTGCAAGCCAATTAAAACAAGGAAAAAACGTTTCTCTTTCTTTTATGATCATATGAGAAAAAAATGAAGTAAACTAAAACTTGTCAAGAAATTTCACATACACACACCCAAGACTAAAAAACGTAGTATATCTATACATCTATACATATAAATAAAATGTGAGTGTCTGTTTGTAATATCAAAATACGACTTTTTACTGATTGCATATGAACGTATACACGATACTGATAACAAAAATACAATTTTTAAAATTTTTGTCTGTCTGTCTGTGTGCCTGTGTATTCTGGGTAATCTTCGAAACGGCTGAACCGATTTTGACAAAAACTTCACTGGCGGATAGTTAAAATTACAGCGGGTGATATAGGCTACTTTATTTTAGACTAGCTGTCATCCGTGGCTTCGTCTGTAGTACTATCTCCAAAACGATTGCACCTATTTTCGTGTAACTTGCACTGACATATAGCTAACATTATAAAAAGTAATTAAAGCTTTTTTGATTTTGGACTAGCTTTTACTCGTGGCTTTGATTGTAGTACTATCTCCAAAACGTTTGAACCATTTTTCACGGAACTTTCACTAACAGATAGCTGATTTTATAAAAAGTAATTTACAATTATAAAAAAAAAATACGCATGCGGAGCTGCGGGCAACAGCTAGTTAAAAATATTATTGTATTCATGTATTCTCTTTGGATATACTTATTATTTTTATAACGATGTATTTATCTAAATATTTTCTTGGAAAACTTAGCTAAAAAATTAATTATTTCGATTAAAGTTTCACACTAATATAATTCGGAAACACGATATAAATTTACTAAGCAATCATCAAACAACGATAAGCACGATTTTACAATAATTAGAAAATACGGCGAGTAATCAGGTGGTCGTTCGACTTTTTAAGTCAGCCGGTGAAATGAAGACGGCAAAAAATTAATAAGGTCTCCTACACAGGTGTTCGTTATAGCGGGAAGTATCGCGTAAATACTGCAAATATACTACCACCCAGTTAAACAGTGCTTTGTGGTGGAAGTGACAAAATTATGCGTATTATTAATTGTATGATTACGCGAATGAGACTTTAAAATATTTTTTTTATAACTTGAATAACACATCTGCACTGACTAATGATAAAATCCAGTTAAAAAAAAACTATGTGTAAACACACGTCAGAAGTTATACTTCTTTAGCTTCAAAAAATACATTAAATGCAATTGATAACGTTTTAATAAAAATAAAAAAAATTAACTTTAAAAGATTTTAAAATTAATTTTCTATATATCTGTATACAGAAACAAGTAAAATACCGAAAAGACGTAATATAAACTATTTATCGAATAATAATGTAACAATAGTAATTTATATGTAAACGGTAGTTGTAGAGCTACGCTGAAGCTATTACTGGTTTCAGCATGAATGGGTCGGCTCGCCCGGGGTAGTACCACCCTCTCACAGAAAACCTACGTGAAGTAACAGTGGTTGTACTGTTGCGTTTCGTTCGGTCCTTCGGGCGGTGGGAGGGAGGAAACCTCGGTAAAAAGTCACCGTGGGAGAAAACCACGTTAAAAAGTTACGGGTGTTGAGGAGACAACCTCGTTAAAAAACAGACGGGAGGCCTTCGGGCGGAGGGAGGGAGAAAACCTCAAGAAAAAGTTACCGTGGGAGGAAACCACGTTAAAAAGTGACAGAGGGGAGGCCTTCGGGCGGAGGAAGAGGGAGAAAAACCTCATTAAAAAGTTACCGTGGGAGGAAACCACGTTAAAAAGTGACAGAGGGGAGGCCTTCGGGCGGAGGAAGAGGGAGAAAAACCTCATTAAAAAGTTCCTGTGGGAGGAAACCACATTAAAAAGTGACAGAGGGGTGGCCTTCGGGCGGAGGGAGAGGGAGAAAACCTCGTTAAAAAGTCACCGTGGGAGAAAACCACGTTAAAAAGTTACGGGTGTTGAGGAGACAACCTCGTTAAAAAACAGACGGGGGGCCTTCGGGCGGAGGGAGGTAGAAAACCTCGTTAAAAAGTTACCGTGGGAGGAAACCACGTTAAAAAGTGACAGAGGGACGGCCTTTGGGCGGAGGGAGAGGGAGAAAACCTCAAGAAAAAGTTACCGTGGGAGGAAACCACGTTAAAAAGTGACAGAGGGGAGGCCTTCGGGCGGAGGAAGAGGGAGAAAAACCTCATTAAAAAGTTCCTGTGGGAGGAAACCACATTAAAAAGTGACAGAGGGGAGGCCTTCGGGCGGAGGGAGAGGGAGAAAACCTCGTTAAAAAGTCACCGTGGTAGAAAACCACGTAAAAAAGTTACAGGTGGTGGTGGTTGGAGGGGGTGACCCCTTGACTGCCAAACCGGACCAAGGAGGGAAGGGGCTGGGGACTTGACTTTCCATTGCACATTGGTTCGGTAGACGGGTAGGCAGCTTGACCGGGCTGTCGTCGCGGTCAGGGCGTTCGCGCTGGGCCTTGTCGCCGGGGTGGCATGGTGCTTGCTTGTTCGATCCCGTGCCACTCCATAGCGCGGCAGACGGTATCTTGTGGGTTTTTTTAGTCAGTAAGAGTCTGACACCCCACAGCTCCCCAGGGCTGTGGGTGTCCAATGTAGGATTTCTTCCCACATAAAAAAAAAAAAAAAAAAAAAAAAGTGAGAGCGCCGGAGGCCCACTTATTTAGAAAAGGCCGGCAACGCACTTGCGACTCCCCTGGTGTTGCTAGTGTCTATGGACGGCGGTGATCACTTACCATCAGGTGACCCACCTGTTCGGTTGCCCCCTATAACATAAAAAAAAAAAACAAATAAAAAAAAACAAAATTACACTCAAATCTATAAAACGAATTAAAAACATTAATAATTAAAAAAAAGACAACTTTTATTATACCTACTCGCAATAAATTATCACTCACCTCCATATAATAATTGAAAAACACATACACATTATATTTATGAATGAATTTATTTTTTCATCACTACTAATATAAAATTGATCGATTTATGAATCAACATATACATATATATACACATGAAAAGAAACTACCTTGAACATAGTTGTCAGTTCTCATGAAAACTCGACATACAATTATCAACACACTTCATGGTGTCGCTTTTAGGTGTCGTTGTGCGCGCGAATCTTAAAAATTCAATGTCATCAAACGCGCCAAAAGAAGTGTAACTTCAAAAATAATAACCTCTTATTCTATCATACTTATTTATTGAGGAATCACGAAGAAATCCATCTAGTTATTCTAAGACCAAATTTGAATGCAAATTTCTAGAGCAAAATGCAAATAGCCAAAGAATCCAGCGACAGTAAAGAACCTACAAATTATAAAACCGACTGCCATTTTACGTGGTTACAATGCTTAACAAATGACGCGAGTAAACTTTAGTTGGTACATACTATCTTAATCACTTGCATGGAACACGTGGTTGACAATGCAACTGTGTGGTAATTAAGGTAAGCGCCGTACAAACGCAATCACGCGGCGTTATTAGCCGATTAAGAGGTTATAACCTAAAATTAAATATTTTTAGATAGTTGGATGTATAGTGAAAAGTTTAGAAGGAGCCAATGTAAAGGAGGATTTACGGGGCTAAGAAAAAAATGAGACAGGGGATTCAAGGGGGTTGCCTAATATCTGGAAATTAACTGAAAAATGTACTATGACAGGGAGATGTCGTATACTTTTACTTGAGTTAATAAATTGTACATGAAATTATAAAATGATGAAAATTATACATTACTTTAGATTAGCTTTATATTAGCTTACCATTTCGTAAGCCATTGCTTTTTAACCGCTCGTCCTTCTCGAAGCAAATAAATAATATTCTTATTATTCAAAAAATATATATTAATCGATTTTAAAATCAAAATAATCGAATCTCAAAATAACCATACACCATTATTTCTGGTAAGGCTAAATACATAAAGACGAGCATTCCATCGATACAGGGGCAACTGTGTACACTGTTTTTGTTTCATATAATATGCCGGATCGAATCATTTGTATCTACATATCGGACCGCGCGACGAGCTCCGAGCGTTTTATTAAAATCAAATTATTAGGTTTTCATATGGAATAAACTCCCATGATGCCTTCTCATACCTTTTGGCTTGGGGAGCAGAGACTGCCTTGTAAGCACTTCATCTACTTCTCCCACAGTTGTTGGCACCTCCTAAGTGGCTACGTCGGCGGTCTGAGGGGCCAAAATGGTGGATCCCTCGAAGGGAAGGTCTATGTAAGTCCCTTCCCGACGAACCGTGACCGGAATCATATCGGCATAGGTGAACCACTGCTATCCTTCTATCGATTATTAGTTATTTCTGTTAAATGTATTATTCCGCTTTAGCCAATATATGATATGTATTTGGAAAAGACCTCTACTTAAAAGGCCCGTCAAAATCTCACGGCTATTTCAAAGATTTGCCCAGACATTTCAAAGACTCTGCTATTTTATTTCTGTGCTTAGACGAAACTACCACTTCTCGTGATTAATATTTCAAGGATAATTTGGTATAAGTTTAACATAATGCATATTACTAATATGTTATAAATTAGAAAAAATATATAATTAATTTTCATATAACATCCACGAGTCAAAGACTTTATAAGTCTCTCTGTTTGTCATATTTCCCGCTAGGTCTACGTTCTACAATATTTGTTTAATACCTACAGAATATATTTTTTAACATTTATTTTTAAATAAAATTAAAAAAAAAACCTTTATTCAATCGCTATAGTTTTGTACCACGAATAAGTAAACGCTTCACTCGGATCAAGTTTTTACTCTCTCCGTTATCGAGTTGTAAGGTACCGTTGGCGGCGCGACGTGCCAGTTCGTGAAGCTGCCAGAAATAACTCTCGGCTGACCTCGTTCTAATCAACTGTTAATTGATGCTCGTTAATGGATTCATTCATTGTTTTCAATGGATGTCGATAAATTCCAAAATCTTTTTCATACAAATAGGCTTTATTAAATTGATAAATTACTCGCGTCGAATTCTGATTAATTATTGAATAAAAGATGCGGATCATATACTGATTGGTTGTACTAAGGACGTAATAGTACAGTAAGTACTAACAAGAAGGCTAAGGATATTAAGGAATATTAATTATCTAAAATCTATATGAATATAATGATAGTGGTCTGCTGTCTGATGTTGTACGCTTGCGCGTTTTTTGTAGTGTTAATTCTGAGACACTCAGTTCATATTTGATTATCGAGATATTTTCATTCAAAATAAAGTTATTAAAGTTTTGGGAAACTACAACTTTTATAAGCAGTACACGTACAGCGCCGTGTATGTTGTCTTGCCGTGTCGAAGTGGGGCAACTTATGTGATACTTATGTTTTTCCTTTGTAAATAAAATATAATATTAAAACAATAAAGGATGCAGACGAAATCTCAGGTTTCAGCGAATTAAATTATAAAAAAAAAACTTAATTTTCTGTGTAGTAAAATACATTAATTACTTTGATTTAATAACAAGAGATAAGATGGATGGATAAGATTAAGAATGAGTATATCAGATGAAGTTTGAAAATAGCACCAGTGACAGAGAAGTTGAGGAGTAATATATTATGAGGGCATATTATGAGAAGAGATGAAAGTCATGTAATAAGAAAAGTTTTGAGTTTGAAAGTGGACGAATATAGGAGTAGAGGAAGACCGAAAAAGGTGTGGATGGATTGTGTGAAAAATGATATGTGTATAATTAGTGTGAATACTGAGATGACATCTGACAGAGGAGAGTGGAAAAGGAAAACATGTTGTACCGACCCTACTTAGGTGGGATAAAGGTAAGATGATGATGATGATGATGGTTATGATATCTTTAATTTCATCTTTAAACCAGCAACAAATTTAGTGTCCATCTGATGCTGAGTGATCGCTACATCAACAGAAATGTGCTCCCAAAAAATAAGTAATGTGATATTGTTGCAATACACCTCTGTACCAGTTTTACCAACCTACATTACAACAAAGTACAAAGGCGGTACTATTGCCAACTTTCTCGTATGTAAAGGTACGTTTTTTGGCGTAAAACTCTATGTCCCGTCGAGACAGACCATATCTTTTATTTTGCTAAATGCATATTCATTAGCAAAGATTTATGGAGATACACGTAACAGACGCGACGCGACGCGGCTAAGTAGAGTTAGGCGTTAGCAGAACAGATGACCGGGCTGTCGCCACGCGTGATATTCTACTTTAATTGTGTCTTTTTCCTCATAAATATTTGAAACCATAAAAATATATATTACATGTGATAGAGTTTGTAAAAGAGTATAGTCAGAAGTTAAAATAAACACAAAATCTAACGTTTTGTCCTTGATTAAAAACACAAATTCCGTAATTTTCAATATTGTATTGGAAGTTATGACAGCCCTGTGATTAACATGTTCGGATACCACGTATATCAACGTAGGTTCGGATCCTTGCAATTAAGCCTGAGCTTTCGACGAAGGAAAACATTGTGATGAAAGCATAGCATTCCAAATCCGTCTGGTTAGCTACAACCTTAAGTTGGACCACATAATCTTTTAAAATCAGGTGAGATTCTGTTGAAAAACAAAACGTATGTGTTTTTTAGCTTCATTATCGTTTGTGAAAAGCAAAAAAGTTGACAACCATTCTTAGAACTCATTACTGGATACAGTCTATTAAAATTATCGAAAAATTTTATACTTTTTGTTAAAAAGACCAGGAAGCTCGTGCTAATTGTCATAAAAAAAATATTTTATTTATTACATTTCTGTTTTTTTTTTTTTTCGAACTGTCTACACTGTTGATCTGGCAAGGCCTCTACACTATCACCGGACTACAGTTTCTGTTAACCCTACCTAATCAATGGATTACTTGCATTCTGTAAAATTTAATTTGACACTACCATAAAGTTTACAGTAAAATGTTTAAATGTACTAATTATAATTTAAACAGACCTCGTGGTGCAGTGATCGTAAGATGAACTATTACCCCCATAAGTTTGCGGATTCGATCAAAGTATATGACCGATTTTTTTTTTCGACGAGTTTATAATTGTCAGTTCTGTGTCTAAGTGTTGAATATATATGTATAGTGTTTCAGCTATTTAGAACAATATACAATAAGAAATTAAATGGCCGCGTGTGAAATTGAATCCTAATATTTATAATTATTAGGCACTGAGGGATCTCTACGAGTTTTTTTTTATTGATCGACTTCATAAACTATCTAACTATGGTCTTAGATGTTATGATCCATTTTTTAAATTGTTTTTTTTTTAATTATTGATTCCTTTAATGTCAATGTCCTGTAGTAGTCCTATAGTACATTTCGTAATTCCTCATGGGCTGTTTTATTTTTAATTAAGCGTATATTTTCAAAGATTATTCATGGTAATTAAATAAAAACTTTATTATAGTCATTAGTTTGTGAGCAATATCTCGGAAATCTAGCACGCGACGTTGCAGATGCAAGTTGCAAAAATGTAGGAAGTGACTGTTGCAACGCTCATAAAAATGCATACAACTGTTACATGTGACGTCGACGTGTCCCGGATGTTTCTTTACAATTATGTAAACGGTGTAAAAACAGAATAATAGCTTGTAATACATCACAAATCACCATTACAATGAAATAACGTTAGTGGCACTTTTATACGATATACTAAAGAAACAGTAGGGGCACTCCTATGGGCTCATAAAGAATATACATTTTTCTTTAATGTTTTTTTAACGTTATTCTTTAGCGTAATATACGTTATTCTCATCGGTATTAATTACAAAAAAAATAAATATAAAATAAATAATATTGTATACTGGATTACTAACTAAATGAAATACGATTGCAAAAATATCGAATGTAAACGATAATTCTTACTAAACTTATAAACGCTTATAATTTATAGAATTTATTAATATTCACTGGAAAATACTACTTATATTCACTTTATTAATGAATTCGTTAGTGACATTCAAAAGTGAAATGTTATAAAAAAGAATAGTATATAGTATTACATTATTGTAATAATATTAACAGTGATTACCTCAAAAATTATAAACGTTATTAAAATGATTAATAATAGTGAAATTATTTTTAAAAAACCACAACAGAATATGTAGTTAGCTATTTTTTTTTTAAGTAAACGTTAATTTCCTATTTACAACTTTATTGTGATAAAAATATTATATAACCTATAGAGTATATTAAAAAAACATAGCATACTGTTCAATTGTTCTCTTTATTATACAATGTAAAGATATAAAGTCTAATCCAAGAGCAGCACGCGATTAAAATCGAAAGTGTATTACTTTATTATCTGCTGTTTTGTATCAAAGTAAGTTAGTTATTCTGAGGTTATAATTCGAATTGACATAATTAAATTGTGAATGGATGAATTAACGCAACATTTATCGTTTATTGGATCTCATTAAATGTTATAATTATTGTCTTGTAAAAAAAATTACTTTCACCGTCTATGATAGATATTAAATATAAGTCTCTTTGTCTTTAGACACAATGAAGACAACCGATTATTATAGAGATTAGAGTGTAGTATAAATTATATATTAATTTCTCGGTAACAACATTACAATTGTGATTTCGCTTGATAAAAAACCAACTAATACCGGTTATAGGAAAGTTAAATATCTTGTACTAACTTGTACTATTCGTTCTATTGTGAATTATAATAAAACTTTTAATATATATCACACCCTTAATAAAGTAAGGACACAAATCGAATTTAGAAGGGCTAATTATACATAACTAGCAGCCCGTTCCGGCTTCGCACGGGTATAAAATATATAGCCTATGTCATTCACTGAAAAAATGATTAAAATCAATCCAGTAGTTTTGATTTATTCATTACTGCCCGTGGCCCGCACGCGTTAAATTTGGAGTAACCTCAAAAATAGTAGTATTTCTCCACTATTTAATTTATGTTATTATACATATAAACCTTTCTCTTCAATCACTCTATCTATTAAAAAAAACCGCATCAAAATCCGTTGCGTAGTTTTTAAGATTTAAGCATACATAGGGATATAGGGACAGAGAAAGCGACTTTGTTTTTATACTATGTAGTGATTTTACAAGGTCTATCTTACAGAAAGAGTAAATTTTTATGGTAATGACGTTCTAAATCAGGGAGTTAGGGCTAATTTTGTAAAAAAATTGTGATCGTCGATATGTTTTTTGTTGTTTCTCAAAAAACTACTTCTCTAAGTTAAGCCTTTACTTTACTAAAAGTGCCATATATAATAATGTATTCAAAAAAATAATGTAAAATAAACATGACACTCGCAATTTTGTCTAAGTTCATTACAACTTATACGTGTAAATAAAATTGAATTGTTTGTTTGTACGGACTAATCTCCGATACGGCTGAACCGATTTTAATTACACAGTCACTGGCTGATAGAGGACTTTTTAGAGTATTTTCTATGATACATATAATTACGCTTTAGCTCAGGAATTAAACAGCAATGATGACAAAAAAAATTGCAAGCAATAAAAATTAGTAGACCACAACTTCTTTTTAATACTTTCTTTATAGGTTCTAGCTTTTGATCACATTCTCATCTGATGTTAAATGATGATGTGGTCTAAGATGGTAACCACGCTAAGCCTAATGAGAACTGGTTCTAAAGTGCAGCTGCCGGCACACACCAACATTTGCATGGCGACAGATTTTCAACTTGAAGATGGTAGCTAGTCAGACGGACTTAAAAAGCCACAATGCTATTTTTCATCACGATGTTTTCCTTTACCGAAAACTCCGACACAGTTGCAAAGATTTGAACGTACATCTATCGGTGAGGTGTCCGAATGCACTATCCATTAAGATATCATCGCTTCACAAACTGGTGTAGTTATAACACGTACTTGTCATGAAATAGCAAAACCATTTTTATATGACATAATTCGCGGGCAACATATAGTAATTTGTAAAAATAAAACATAACCTATAAACGTCAACTAATTAGTCAACCAATCAATCAACCAATCAGTCAACCTATCAGTCAACCAATCAGTCAACCAATCAGTCAACCAATCAGTCAACCAATCAATCAACCAATAAGTCAACCTATGAGTCAACCAATCAATCAACCAATCAGTCAACTAAGTCTCAGTTTAATTAGATATGCCGGAGGTGAACTATTAAAAACACTCACAAAATTAAACTCACGATAGAATTAGTAAAGAGTTTTTATCATTTGCAGTAATAACAATGGGTGATTTTCTCTGGCGATGGTAATTACTCAATTTCTAACTTCTTTATGCTGTCGTCCCATGGCAATATAATATTTAAATAACTTAGAAATTACGGGTACCGAACGTTAATTACGTATTTAGTGTGTTAATAAAAGCGTGCATCGTTTTATATTGTGTAGAAAAAAGTTTTCATAGTGTTTTCTCTTTAATAATAAGGTTTATAATAAGCGTAGTTATATTTACATGTTATACTATTAGACTTAGGCGCATATCATACTTGGTGTTTATAGAGGTTCACAGTTCACTCTTCAGAAGAAATCTTTTTATATCAGATTCTTATTACATTGCTTTAAATTTGTCAACGATAGTCGTTTTTGGATAACAATCTAGAATATTATTGGGCAAAATCCAGTCATTTTGATACCTAAAATGAACGAACATGCCTCTTCAAACAAGGTCTTTATGCACTAATAGAATATTTGTAGTTTGTCTAGCAAACTGGGTAAACAAACATTCATCTGTAAAAGATAAAAAATATTCATAAATACATATTAATAAAAAAATCGAGCATTATTTTTTATGTGAGAAATGCAAAAAAAAACAATGTTGATCACGCTAACAGCACCATCTAGCGGTTATATCAAGGCACTATTTAGGTAACCTCGAACACACACGCATACAAAATAGAGTTTTATATAAATACAGATATACATTAAAATAGTTTATAAGAGAGATTTATCAAATACAGTTTTGTCTTTTATGAAACATTCTATACGAAGGTACGTTAGCGTTATGTCGTGAAGTCGAGGTAAATGGTGATTTTCATAAATAAATTTACAACCTGCAACTAAATAACCGACTTCTCGTTTTACTGACTTTCCCTCGTCGCTTCTCAAGTTATAGCATAGGGAGTTAAAACAATTTACATATATACATATAAAATTGTTATGTACAAATAAACACGTATCTTTTATTTATACCATGATAGTATAAAACCTTTTATTACAAACGAGAATATTGTAAACAGATTTTGATGAAGCTTTACAATTCTAAGTTTCAGGTGTACTAAGACCAGTAACCGTTTTTTTAGGTTAGGTTTTATAACAAAGTCCCAAAACAAATTACCGATTTGCCAGATAGTGAGTTCAAGCACCATGTCAAGCTGGTTTTAATGTCTAAAGACTATTACAGGGTGAATCAATGTGAGAACGATGGTGATGTCTGGAAATGACGGTCTTCTCTGTGCATCTACCAAAAACGAATATAGCTATTTATGTCTATTCGTATACATATGTATAATGGAAAAGTAAACCAGATCGAGTTTCTTTTTGGTTCTTTTTGATGACTGGATTGTTTTCCAAACTGGCGGCAGTTTTGATACTCATACGCGCCTTCTCGAAGCCTTTTTTTTCTAATATACTTTATAGGTAAACGTTTTGACCACATTCTCATCTGATATTAAATGATGATGTGGTCTAAGATGGTAAGTCACGCTTAACCTAGAGAGAGACTGGCTCTCAACAGCAGCTGCCGGAACACACCAACAGTTGCTTGGCGACAGATTTTCAACTTGAGGGTGGTACCTAGCCAGAGGTACTTAGAAAAAGCCCTATCATCATGCTATGGTTTCATCACGATGTTTTCCTTCACCGAAAGCTCCTACTCAGTTGCTTGGATTCGAACCTACGTCCTTCGACGCTATGTCCGAATACACTACCAACTGAGCTATCATCGCTTCAAAGTCGTCTAAACTAAATAAAGTATTTTTAATTCGATTTGAGTTATAATTGTATATATATATATAAAGCATAGATAAAATGAACAGTATACACTTTGAAAGAAGTCATTACAATTTGCTTAGATGTCACGATAGAATATGTCAAGTAAGTCGGACAGAATCCGCCATATGAAAGCTGTCTCCGCGTGCGCTGCATAAACTGTAGGAGTTAGAGGTTACAATTAATATACAAATGCAGACGAAGTAGCTGGTAACGGCCAGTGTACAATATTTGAGGAAATAATGGCTTTTAATTGCGTAGCCTAACAAGTTGATTTGAAGTTAATACAATAATGTACGTCGACTTTAATCTTTACTGAACTTTATCTTACTACTATACTAGATTATTTACTAGTGCTTACCTGAATAACTTCATATTTTCAACGTCATCTAGTTAGTTATTTGTCAGCAAACATCGAAGTATATTTCTTAATCTCAATGTAATAAAGGCCCGTTTTACAGTTCCGTAACACAACATGTTATCAGAGAACTTAAACATTTTTTGCATTAAGTTCGAAATCAAGTTTTTGGCGGGATCTTAGTCTGTCATGTAGTGGTTTTTATATTTTATTCATAATCTTGTGTTATTAGACTCTGTATTTTGTAATATTGGTGGTGTTTTACGTAATATAGTTCGGTTATTACGCACAAGTGAAGTAGATGGGAAATAATACCACGGAG
This sequence comes from Antheraea assamensis, assembly GCA_035772565.1. Lineage (NCBI taxonomy): Eukaryota > Metazoa > Arthropoda > Insecta > Lepidoptera > Saturniidae > Antheraea > Antheraea assamensis. The sequence continues at coordinate 482,453 of JAQQSE010000251.1, forward strand.
CATGCATTCTGAGATGCCACCAAAACTCCATGGAAAGTTCTAACAAGGGAGCCGCCATCTTGTTAGAACATTAACATCAAAATTACCACAAGACACTTACTTGGCAAAATCTTTTGTACTTGGCGCTGGCTAATACACAAACCATGCCGGAGCCAAAAAATAAAGAAGGAGAAGAAGAAATTCGGAATCTAAAACGACCGGTTTTTATTATTTATAGTTTTTCTAAAATGACAAAAAGTTAAATGCTCTTACACAGTACAATTTTTATGATAAGTCAAAATACTGAAAAAGTACCACCTCTCTCTCTCTTATGACGTCCCTATCTATAATATCTAATACAATAATACATATTCTATGAAAATTCCAACCACCTACCTATTATTGTTTTACAGATAAAAGCTCTGTAAATATGGGACGGATAGCAATACCGATTAGCAATAGGCTTTCCTTGCTGAGAAGAGAATTATAAAAATATAATATATTTTCGTTATAGAATAGGCATTTACCTATTAATTTTGGTTAATAAATTCGCTGGCATACCACGAACAATCATTAAAGCAAGTCAGCGAACTTTGGCAGTAAATCGTGAAGTTGGCTACAGTTCGTAAAGTTTTAAGTGACAGACTCGTCATTGACACGGAGTTAACGATGCAGATACAACTTCAAATATTACCGTCTACTTAGTGAAATCTGAGAATATTTAACCTCAACTTAACTCTTTGAACGTACGTACATACACGTAATATACAATACATACTTTGTTGGAAGAGAAACTAAAGAGAAAATGCGAATGGCGTTTATTCCAAAGGTATTCTCTGTTTTATCTAAAATTACCCGATTATAACGACGTTTTCGGACATTCGGCTAACTTTACTAAATGCAATAAATTGAAAAACAATACACTCACGATCAAATATGTTGTTAAATTAATTTTGAACAAAGAATTAAAATCGATTCACTTTTGGAGGAAGAAACAAAAGAACACGAAATTGTAATTTCGTCTACTGTGTATCGGTATTATCATTTCGAATCACAGTTGTCTCTCTCACACTCTACTTGATGCTTCGGACAGAGTGAGACAGCAGCAAACTGCTACGCATTCTAGTTCATTCAATATAACCATTCTACAAATTTTCGGCAGACCACTTTTCCTCAATATTTTCACTAATATAAATCTCAAAGTATTGTTCGTTTAAATGCAGTAATCGGTCGGGTTGAACGACCGATGGCAACCGAACATTATCGAGAAGGACTGAACCGTAAATGCCTATGTCGCGCGTATCACAGACGCGTGGTCGGCTCCCTATGTAATGGTTTAGCGATACTATTAATGTCATGTTTAGTAAATTGTATGTTGTAATTAACGCAGGCGAATTCGGATGATTATTAATATCTTTTAAAAGTTAAAAAATATTTAATCAAGGATAATAAGAAACCATTTCAGCCTTCTTGTTTATTATATAATTACATAGCTTTAATATAATATATTACAAGGCTTCGTAAAATCTGACAAGGCGTGAGATTATGTAGTTTGGAAGCTATTGCAAACCAAAATATTTATACATATAATACTTTGAAAATTTGAGTTTAAAATTGTACGAAAGAAGGCAGCTGGATATGGAGATGTACATATCTATATTCTATATTTACTGGATTTTCTGATCCATTTATTTTATTTAAAACCACCTTGAGAAGATAAATTATGTCATGAAAATATTGTATGAACAAAGTAATAGTGCTTGCTTGTTTATTCTTTATAGCTTTTAAAATTAGACCATAATATCATCCAGTATTAAATGACAATAAGGAGTTACATGGTAAAATGTTAAACCTAGGTTAAAGTGACTCTCAAATAAAACTGCTATATAAACCTATAAGTTACTTGGCGAGAGATTTTACAACTAAAAGCTATCTGTTCATCTAAATATTTTCCTTCAGTGAGAGCTTCGGCTCCATGTAATATTTGATCTTACATCGACAGAAGCTGTATCTAGCTGTAGCACGGTATATACCATTAAAAGATTTCAAATTCAAATTCGAATTATTATATCAGCATGTCAATATGAAAAATCTGTTATTGTCAGCTTAAATCGCACGTAAACATCCATAATTCCCGTTCAACCAAACCGCGGCATTACATGAGAAGTGGTAAATTGTGTCACCTGCTCCCGACACATCAATTATCCCTCTACCGCTATATTATATTGAACGTAAATTATAACAACGTTTTAGTGAAGATTCCAATAACTGTTATATAACAAAATAACTAATAATCGCGACTTCGGTTTATTAATTTAGTATAATATAACAACTATTGATGTACATGTAAATTGTTGTCGATTATTTTTCTGTAGCATAATACAACGTTTTGTTTTATATTATAGCAAAAGTTATAGCAATAGTGACACGCAATGAAATCAATATTCGTTGTTGTTATCGCGACTTTAGTGCGATAATATGTATAATGCTTGCTTGTCCATCCGTCACGTTAGCACCAGCCGATTACTATAATTATCAATAGCAATAACAGATAATCTACAGCAGAATAATGTTTTCATCAATAATCTATTATCCATAACGTGAGAACAATGAACTCTATTATGTATGGATGACACAAAACGGGCAATGAATTACCTAATTTACTTGAAAACACGATTGAAATTAATACAAAATGACAACCAACAGTCTTATAATAAGAATTTATAATTGTATAATAACGTTATAATTTCGTCTAGAAAATAAATAAGGTCTGAAATATAAATTTTAATATATTTGAAACTTTTTAGTGAATTTTATTTAATATTATTTCAAAACACATTTTCAATTCATAAAATCAATTTTCTGTGAAATTAACCGTACTTAATAAACCTAATGTGATGTTGAAAATATTTTCTATGACATGGATCACCTCAAAATGTAAATTTTCTTTTAAAGAAACCATTAAAAACAAAATATTATCATGGCTAGATTTTAAAGCAGAATAGAAATAAATAGATGATAATAATAGGTAGATTCTAGTCGAGAATATAAAGTATCTTTAACAATAAAGTGATTCGTAGGAAATTGTAAGTGATCGTTCTAAAGAAACCTTGCGAAATAAAGATTCTCTTGGAATTTCAACGAAATTAGAATAAATTTACTCAGAAATGTATTTATTAAAGTTGTATTTTGAATTTATAACGTTATAAATATTGACATTGTCTTTACTCGACTGCGAAGAAGAAGGGTAAATAAGTGTATGTATATGTCTTCTCATGGGGTGCTAACTACCAGCACCGGCTTCACAAGGTTACATCTATCTACCTTATTAATGTGTCGTCATAAGGACCTAAGGTGTATGGACTATACGATCATTTGTTAGCACTTGGGCATTTACAGTTCATCAAAGCCAATGTCGTTTCGTAAGTCTCGTCAAGCGCTTTTCAAATTCAACTTTGGTTTACAATAAAAGCTCAATGAAAAAAATCATCAAAGAAGATTCATAAATAACTCATAACTTTTGTAAGGCGTAACAATTGTTACTATAGTTCACCCTTAGGGGGTATATGTATATTAACACAGACTTTTCGGTATGCATTTTAAAAAATATAATTCCGTTATACATTACCTTGACGTATCCCGTAAAGTTTAACTAACGTTAGCAGCGTCGTACTTTTACAATAGAATATTTTGATACGATGATGACTGAGTAGGTAACTTTAAAGATCCTCCCGATAAATTAACGGCAGCGAACGATTCTGTACCCGTTCTTCTCACTAAACAGAGAGTGTGCGCACCCCCGCGTAACTACAGATCACGCCACCGTGGTCGGGCTGTGAATTTTGCTCCCGCACACTCGCCGCGCCCCCCCTCGGCAGCGGTTCCAGCTTAGGTTCGTTTTCCCGGACAGGCCGATAACGTAATCAGTTCGAAAACAAAAAGTCTGAGTAGTTAGCCTATTAAGACACCGCGACGATCGATTTAGGTTCAAATCCTTGCGAAAGAGGCACAGCTTTCGGTGAAGGAAAACATCGTGATAAAACTATAGAATGGCAGTAAGAATTCACGTGACTAGCTACTACTCTCAAGTTGAATATCCGTCGCCAAGTATCTATTGATGTGATCTGGCAATTGTACTTGAGGTCCAGTGGCTCCAGGTTTAACATGTTAATGAGTTACAGCGCCATTTAACATCAGATGAGTTTGTGATAAAACCCTAAATACAGAAAAGTTAAAAAAATTCGATTCTATCAACGTTCTACAAATAGAATAAGCATGTGTTACTCCTAAAACCTTTCGAAGGACGTTCTCCAAATTATAACGAAAACCGAATCAATATCGGTTGCCTAGTTTAAATGAACTAAGGCAGCACACAGATAGACTTAAAATGCTATTGTGCTTCATAGTAATTATTATTACAGCGATAACTATTTCTTTGGCACGCTCTGAAGCCTAAATAGATTAATGGATTTTAAAATATGAGGTGGTGCAGTTAAATTCGTCGACGTATTATATAGACTATTTTTTTGAAATATTATATACTAGCTTTTGCTCTCGGCTTCGTTCAGGTTGATGTAGACTTGATTTATTCTTAGGGACCAGCACATTTATTTTCAATGAAAGGTAGCCTATATGCTTTTTTGTACTCGTGGCAGTCGAACAGTGAAATTTCGTATAATCATTGTCAGGCGTACACCGAAGTATAAAGGGTACCTTTTGTCGGGAAAAGAAAAGTGTTCCCGACGACAACACTACATTAGTCGCGAGTAAAAGCTAGTAGGTGTATAAAAGTGAAAGCCTTGAAAGTATGTAATCGGATCAATTTTTAATCCAAGAATCGATTTCACCTCGATGTAGGAATTTAATATCTTATAATCTCCTGTATATGACGACAATGATTGTTTTTATTACATATGCACTAAAAAGAACGACGAAGAAAATTGCCAATAACATTTTAAGAAATCTTACAAAATAACGAATCTCTAATTAAATAAAAACACCCCCATGTCCTTTTCTAGTAGTTATGGCGTGAAAGAGTAACAAACAAACAAAACGCATTTTAGCAATTATAATATTAAGTTATAAGATTTATAAAAAAAAAGTTTTTAATAAAAAAAAAAATTGCTTTGCGGTCAGGTTTATTATTGATTAATTCTATAAACTACTTCTTCATTATATTCTAAAGTAGACACAAGAAGTGGACAGTAATTTCATCTGAAAAAAGAAATGTATGCAAGTAAGTACTATTCATTATTAATGTCTTATAGGGAATTTAGAATTTCAATTCATCTACTCATAAAATTAAAAATAATATGGTTTTCGAGATTTTGCTTATGCGAGTTCGAACACACAATTTAGAGATATGTATATAAATTTTATGCATCAAGCGATTAATTAGATCATTATTTATACTGCCCGGATAATATGAATAACCATAAATTAAATTGGGCTACGTACTTTATACTTATTTGATGATTTTTTTTTTTTTGTAATTTTGAGGTTATATCTCTTCTTGTTACCTTTATCTCACCTAAGTAGGGCCGCTACAACATGTTTATCATGTTGTGATGTACCAATTTTTGCTTAATTTTTACAATCGATCTCCTGCCTGACATCAGCCCCTCTTGGGATTATTTGGTAGTATCAGGGTTATTGTTTAACGTTCGCTACTGTTATAAAATAATTCGCCTGTGTGGCTCTAGGATATTCTATCATCTAAATCCGTGTATATTGAGTTGAATTAATAAAGTTGGTATCATTCCGAGTATTTATTCTCGAATAATCGATATAACAAACCATTACAATTATATAAAATATTAATAATACGATAGAAAAATAAATTTAAATATGCAAATGAGGTTATATCTAATCATAATATTTATAATTTGTTTCTGACGTTATAATCGCAAATTCCAACCTAACCTAACCTATCCAGTGCACTATTGACATCACAGACTAATAAGAGGATACAAAACATGATATATAATGCAGTTTAAATAAATATTAGTTAAGTAAATACACCAGTTTCACTTGTCATTATCCATATTAACCAAGCCGTATAAACAGTGCCATGATTCCATCCGTGATCCATATTATATATTATAAAGGTACTCGTAATATTTCATAATTCAGTCATGAAAGCAAATTATAAAGTAAACTCATAAGCAGGTCTAAGGTAGGTTGTACAATATAATTTAATAGACAACGCTTGGAAACTCCTTTATGTAGATAATGGAGTGTTACCGTCGGTTAAGCATACATTACGTAACCTATTAGTTAACCCACAAACAATTATTACCTACAAAACGGATCAATATTTTGATAGAACATGTGAACATTCGCTACAGATAAATGCTACGGATAGTTATACATTTTTTGAACTAATACTTCTTCATAATTGTATGTACATGTTAAATTACATTAAGTCATTTATTTCATGTTATTAATTTCAAATTATACTTAACAATTTATCGTATATAACTCCCATTATAATATAAATTCTATTTCTAAACTTGTAACTAAACTCATCAACTGTAACGCTACTATACACATTAATAAAGTAACACAAACAACAACTTATTGAAAAGACACTGGGTATAGAAAGGACAGTTGCAATAACAAAGACTCGGATCATGTCTGAGGATCAAGGGAACACATATATACTCGTATATATATATATATATATGTAGGTGGTAGAGCTACGCTGAAGCTATTACTGGTTTCAGCATGAATGGGTCGGCTCGCCCGGGGTAGTACCACCCACTCACAGAAAACCGACGTGAAGTAACAGTGGCTGCACTGTTGCGTTTCGTTCGGTCAGTGAGAGTGCCGGAGGCCCACATATTTAAAAGGCCGGCAACGCACTTGCGACTCCCCTGGTGTCGCTAGTGTCTATGGACGGCGGTGATCACTTACCATCAGGTGACCCACCTGTTCGTTTGCCCCCTATGATATAATATATATATATATATATAAAACTACACTTCTTTTGAATAATAACAAATTGTTGAGACCGTTTCTTTAGCTTGAAAGGGAAGTTACGCGCGCCGTTGTAACACACCATGAAGTTAGTTGGTAGACAATTCTTGTTTTAAATATCGTATGATTAATTTCTTTTAAATATAATTATTGTTTTATATAATTTATATTTGTTAATTTCTTAATATATTGTTGGTATTATACAATTTCGTCTTTTGAACTTTCTAACTTGGTTCAAAAATGTTAAGATACGTAAAAACATTACTTCTTCGTGCATACATAGTCAACACAATCTTCAGTTATAATTACAGAATCTTAAGAAATTCATATGAAAATTAGGCTCAATTTCGAAACTAAAATCACAATTACAATTAACGTTCTCGGTGTAATTTTATTTAATAAGTATACTTGAATTAAATAAAAACCTTCATTTTCTTATAAAAAATATATTTACATTTCTTAAAGTTTCAATTCACAAAGACTAAATATTTAATAATCTTTAATTTATTTTAATAGAAATAGGTAATAATGTACAAATCATTCTTACCAAGTTTAATTATGGTCGTAGAACTAGTTTAGGAGTTCGTCCAGTTACAGTGCCGAAGCGTAGCGATTGTCGGCGCCCGGTTCGTGACTTCTGCCAGCTAACGCGAGATTACAGAAACTTTCAATCGAATATATTTCTTATCTACATTTGTTTAATAATTTTATTATATATTGATGTACTTACAATTACAATGTAATAACATAATTACAATTACAAATTCGAACATTTTTATAGTCTTCACTGATACTCGTGCATTTTACCATAATAAATAAATAATAAATATTACTGAGGAGTCAAATCTACCTTGTTAAAAAAAAAACATTTTCTTTAATATTAAAGCATATTATATTAATATTTATTTATTTCAGTAATTTAAATCAATGCACGAAATTCATTCAAAATTTCTCCTCTCACCTAACCATAATGTCATGATTGAGATAGTAGATAAATTATAATGTGGCACGCACTAAATAATTCACGTAACCTAACACAGTTTCATACAGCCGTCTCGTATTTATATAAACAATTATCACTCTGTCCGTACTAGCATGGATTTTAATACAAATTTTTTTTTAAGTACATGCTGAAATTCGTAACGTCATTCGTGAATATATGTATGTCAGTAAATGGCATAAAACAATAACAAGGTCTTTTCATACATAAATTTCATACAATTCTGAATCTCTAGCGTGAGTATACCTCACCTTCAACTATTTGAAGTTATACTTCTTTTGGCGCGTTTGAGAAAAATCATGAGAGTGAATTTTTACGACGCATGCGCACACCGACACGTAAAAGCGACACCATGAGATTAGTTGATAATTATCCGTCATATTGTAGTGAAAACTGATAACTACATTCACGGTAGTTATTTAATTATATATGAATCTACAACACGTGCCCATTATCAGTTGAGATAAAAAAAAAAACATACATAAATATATCAGTGTATCTGTGTGTGATTTTAAATTATATGTGGTTGTGAATGATAATTTATTGTGAGTATTCATTATAAAATTGTTTTTTTTTTATATATTATAAACTTTTTAAATGGGTTTATAGATTTCAGGTTAACTATCATCGTGATGTTTTTTTTTAATATTATTATTTAATTATTATTATCAAACCATTATTTGATTATTATTATTATTAGTATATTCCATTTCATTTTGGCATTTTACTTGGTTCTATATACTGATATATAGGCAATTTATTTTATATTCTTTCAATTAATGTGAAAAAAATAACACATCACTTATTTTTTGTCAACGTTTGTTCTCTTTTTTTCATTAGTTATCAGTAATTTCGCCATAATACCTATTCGCTACGATTTAAAAGATACAGTTCTTTAAATATAGGTCTGACATCGTAGTTCCAGAAATAGGGCGTTTTCACTTTTTGAGAAGAGAACCCTAAAACAACAAGATATACTGAATACAATTTTTAATTTATTACGTTTACAAAAAAAAACTGTTTCCGTTCACGTAACCATATCTAGCTTATACTGATACAAAACAATTGATAAAATGATTGGCACTTTATTTACCAGTCAGTGCCGCGGTCGCTTATGCACAGGCAAGAGGCGGTGATGCGTACATTATAATAACAATATAGAGTGTTGGTATTTTGGTTCGAAAAGTGTCGATTTCATCATCAAATCAATTATATTTATACCATAAATTTTATAAGTAATGTTAAAAGAAAAAAATATATAAATATAGAAGTGAAAGTATTTGTTGTTACCTGCGTGAATTTAGTTCTTGTCGTTGTGGTTATGTTATGTAAGTCGGCGAATGTTCTCCGTACGTGAATAATGAGATAACTTACGGTTTAGCCATTGCATTAATGGAATGGTCCATTACTAAGAAATATTATTATATATTACTATTAATAGACCGCGGCATTGAGATTTAAAATTATTTGGAAATCCGCTCGGAATAGGTATGTTCTCTGGGAAAGACTATGCGGGTACTTTAAATCATGTGCAAATCAATAACGTAACTAAGTAGTTGCAATTTATTTTAATAAATTAT